>JAOTRQ010000018.1:1490308-1502389 GCA_028565875.1 Hoplisoma paleatum | reverse complement strand
CTACGGGAGCGAGTGACGTAGGCGCGGGATTCCCGGAACGAAATCTCGTCGGCGGAACGCGGACGGGATTTCTTACAATATATAATATGTTACTTATCTGTCAAAAACACATTGGATTTACAAATTATAAATTTTTTGGAGTGCCACATTTATTTGTCAATTTTTTGGAAATTTATGGAAATTGTTCCATTTTCCAGGTTTTAAATATAGTTTTCACAAAATAGGCGTATATTCAATATTTCTTTATTAATGTACACATACTACATTCATGCAATAGTACTGCCAGTCTGAAGAGCATCAAGTTATGTTACAACATGACTTTGTGATAGCCAGTCTCTACATCATTTAAAATCTGAAATGTAATATTCATATAAGAGTTTGTAAACCTTTGTTCGATTGTTGCATCTGCTACAGCTATAAGTCTTCTGGGGTTTAGACATTTTATGGCAGATCCTTTTAAGCTCTTTTAATCCATTTTACGGATCGTCATCTTCTAACTACAGATGTTTCTTAGGATTGAAATCTGGGCTTTGACTGGGTCACTCAAAAACCCTTTAGAGACTTGGCTGTGCATATATGTGAACTCCAGTTTCCATCAATGTTAAATGTTTTTAATATTGCAATTATTCTCTCACATTAGTTGGCAAACCAAATATCCACTTTGTCACTTGCTGACGTCTTGTTTTTAAAACTAGATCATTTTTACTTCAGTACTAGTGTCTGAAAGTAAGTTAAAAACTGAATGTAACTTAAAGTATGTAAAGTATCTGAATTGTAAATATAAGTTGAAGAATACTCCATGATTTTTGTTGACAGATTGTAGTTTCAATTTTACAAATACAATTCTTTCCATGTGACTCATGAGAATTGTGTTTATTTTGCTGAAAAAAGTCCAACATAATATCATGTTAATGCTGGCCGAAACCGAATGATATTCTGGCTTAGTGGTTAACACTTTCGCAGGTTTGATTCTCAGTTTTTTTGCATGTTTTCCCTGTGTCCCTGCAGGTTTACTCTGGGTACTCGGACTTCCTCTGACGGTCCAAGAACATGCACTACATTGATTGGAGATGTGAAATTGTCCTGTATATGCACAGTTCCCCATTGCACTATGGGTTGGAGAAAGACCTGGCAACATACTCTAAAAACGCCAGGTGTCTGCGATAGTGGCTTGCAGAGCACCCAAGGGTCGTATACGACTGGAAATGGGTTTTAAAAATTTATATTTCTGTATTTACTAAATACATAATACTTTTATATTTACTTTTATACTTATATTTAAACGTATAATGAAAAGCCCAAACTGCACAATAAAACTCTAGATAAATTGTGGCTGAAAACATTTTATGGGGTTGATTGTCTTTGAAACTGGATGGAGGGCATCTTCATCGCTATGTAAGCACATACTCATTGTGCAACCTGACTAACAAAATGTGTTGTGAGGAGCCTCCCAAGTCTGGAAGGGTTTATTTGTGTGTGTGTGTGTGTGTGGGGGGGGGGTAGAATAGAGGGCACGTCAGCAAGTGTCAAAAGAGGTTCTGAACACGATTGAAAAAGTGAAACCGAATCATTGTTCATTTATACTACTTTCCATATGCGTGGGCTCCTGTGTGTGTGTGTGTGTGTGTGTGTGTGTGTGTGTGTGTGTGTGTGTGTCAGTGTGTGTGTGTGTCAGTGTTTGTGTTTACGCATGTGTTTAATTATTACATAAACATTATGTTTGAGCTGTGCATGCTAAGACAAGTGTGTGTATGTGTGTGTGCGTAAGCGCGCAAGATTGGCATCAGAAGACGACCCGTATATGAATGGAGCTGCACATGCTAGGTCAGGTGGCTGAGCCTACAGACAGGGGGTGGTCTGTTTCGCACAAGCGCTAATTGGGTCGAGGGTCGACTTTACAAGACATGCGTTCAATCCACTGCAAGAGAGCGAGAGAGAGAGAGATGAAAAAGAGAAATGAGAAAAGGGCGTTTGCTCATTTCTCTCGCTTGCAAGCAGCCTGTAGATCACTGGCTGGTTGACTGTGTTGTGCGCTAATGGAGCTGGCAGGGCGGAATCAATTATTGGCCAGAGTGGATTTTCCCACAGGCCGGAGCTTGGGAAAGCCACAGCACTGTCCAGCCAAGACAGCTGGCACCGAGCAGTCCCTGGCAAGGGAACCAGTGCCCCGGGAACAGGAACCTTACTCTCTAATAAAATTGTGATGGACGATTATTTATGTTGCCTTTCAGCCAGGCCATCAGTTATCAACCTATTTAGTTGCCGCTGTCAGTGCTGAGTAAAGAACATTTACAATCTGATCTAGAGGATAGTCACTTGTTAGTTTTACTGTATAAAGATCTTTATAGATGCTCTTTAAAGAGGATTGTCCACACTTTTGTACTTTTTAACAAAAACAATACCTTTTTTTCGGACATGTGTTAAATAAAAAAAATTACCACAGCACTATATACTATAACAAAGGTGACTGAACAAGGTGATTTGCTTTTAAAATTCTAAATAGAGTTTGTGCAAAAAATAATTTATGTGGTAAAACATTTTGATAGACAGATACGGACTGCAGTCAGGCAAATCGGGACATGCACCAGGTGTCTACACTGCTGACACATTTTACTGAAACTAATGTGTCCCGCCATATCAATTTTGGCTTTTGCTATTTTTCTTTAAAAGCAGTCTGAATGTTCAGATTCGCTAGTAGCATAGTAAACATAGTAATCAAGTCATTATACAAAGCATCTGTTATATCACCAGAAATTAATGAATCATGTTTGTTTTAATTATTGACAGTTGTAGTCCAGCCAGATTATACACAAAATGTTGCAGCTCACAAGTAATTTTTATTTTATGATTCTGTGTTTTGGCCTGATGTGTCACCC
Source organism: Hoplisoma paleatum (assembly GCA_028565875.1). NCBI lineage: Eukaryota > Metazoa > Chordata > Actinopteri > Siluriformes > Callichthyidae > Hoplisoma > Hoplisoma paleatum. Next base: position 1,499,513 of record JAOTRQ010000018.1, on the reverse strand, counting down.
ATCACCATTTTTACCATCAGCAAGTCACTCACATGTTGGGATTCAGGTTGCCAGTTGCCAGTGAGCTGAAGCATATAACATTTATGATTACAAATGTCTGATGTTACTGAAAACGTAACATGCATCGTTATGATTGTTATGACAAAACCAGAAACAGAACAAGGACAGGTACAAGAAAAAACTTTGAAAGTTGGATACGGCTGAAAGTTGATAAGTATTTGATGATTGAGTTGAAGTTGCTACTGTGGAAAATCAGTTTCACACATTCGGATATCTTTCTTTAACAGCTTTGTGAATATAAAACAATGCTCGCTGTCTTTATGGATGCCCACAGTACATAATGCATAATGCATAATGCAAAAATGTTAAAAGATGGTTGTATTGACTTGTTTTAGATCAGAACAGCATTTTGTTGTTATTATTAAGCTGTTTGTGTTGGTTATTATATGTTTTTGCTGGTTCTGGCAACCTGCAATTTGGGGTTTGCTGGGGTTTGGACACTACATTATTTTGAATGTGATTGCAGAACCAGTATTGGCCACAATCTTACATTCTGCTCCTTCAAGATATCTGATCATATCACACTCATCATTCCCAATGTTTCCTCATCCCACTTAACAGTGCTTTTGCACAGTAGTATCATATGTAAACCCCCCCCCCCACACACACACACACACACACAGGCATTGATTTGTTGTATTTTTTATTTTCAGTGCAATATTCAACACAAAACTTATTTCAAGGGCTTATAGTTCACAGGGAAGTCACTAAGAAAGACAGAAGAAAGTTCTTTAGTGACAGAGGAATGATTGTGGGTGTGTGGCTTGGGTAATAAAAACAGATGTGTAGGAGTGTGAGAGTGTCCTCTCCCTAACAGTATGTGTGCATATTTTAATGAGAGTTAGATTGTGTGTATGAGAGAAACTAAGACATAGTTGACTGAGCTGAATGATTGGATTTCATACAGGAATGCTAGTAAAGTGTCCAGTGCTCAGTTTACACAAAGCTGTGTAGGGAGTTCCCAACAATCAGGAGAAAGCAAACACCACTTCACTTTGGATTATTTTAATAACTTTTTACCATCATACATGCTGCGTCTATTATAATACAAGACTTCTCCAAAATAAGGTGTCTAATTACATACTTAATTAAAAAATCTTAAAGCCAAGGGCAGTAATATAAGGTGCAATAACAACTACTGAATGTAAATTTGTGTAACTGTGGGAATTTGGTGCAACACATCTTTTATATCAGGAACCAATACAGGACAAGAAGTCCCGGCTTAAAGTTCCAAATCATCCTAAAGGTGTAGCCCAATGGATTTCCTTGCACCCACCACTTGAGATGTGGATCTCAAATTTTGTCAACAATTGCCTGAATACCTTTGTCTTTGTCTTGAGAATGTTTGAAAAATAATGCATAGCCGGAATCTGAAATGGACCAACACACAATTCTTAAACATGGAATGTGATCAGACCGATTGAAATTTCAAGTGGGTCATGCAGCAAGACAAAGATTATTTTTTTAAATTATTATAAATAGTCATATTGCACTCGACGTCATAGTGTCAGTACGGCTGTGTGATCCAAAACACACAAACACACACACACACACACACACACACACACACACACACACACCACAAAACAAACACTGGTAGTCAAAAGACAAATAAATGCTGGTCACTTACCTCCTAGCATACAAATACACAAACCCTGGTTCTCACCACCAGCAGGTTTCACAGCAAAGCATGTTTAAAAAGTTCTTGCCATTTAAGCACCAGGATAGGATTCAATAATATGTATAAGATTTGTATAATAAAAGGTTATTATTAATGATTTCTTTTCATCAACAAATGTGTGAATCCTGGCTATGAGTTAAAACCCTGCGAGCATCTGCAAAGAAAAATGATTATCTATTTCTTGTAGCCGTGGGTATGATTTTAAACCAGTCTGTTCCAATCATTTAGTGATGAAGTCAAATATTCTCAAGTGTATTTGTATGCTAGAGACATACAAGAGTGAACATGATGGAATTAAAGTTTAGTACTTAATATAGTGTAAATGAAAAAGCTTCTTGAAGTAGAACAATATACAAGTGTAAATGATTTAAGACATGAGAGTAAAGATTTTTGGAGGGGAACATGGGAAATATGTTCTCCCACCTACTTGTGTCCTCCTGGCTTCTGCAGTTGCTGTGAGGCAGGTATTGGGTGTCATGATGGTGTGCACACAGGATGTGGTGGACCATGTGAGTGTGCCTGCCGGAGTTGACACAGTAAACCAATCCGGTTGAGCTGTTGTGCCCAGGGGCCTGTGGGACTGACGGGGAAGTGGCTGACACGCACACACACACGTGCGTACATACACACACACACACACACACACATACACACACACACACACACACACACACACACACACACACACACACATAAAAGTGATCACACACCCACACACTGAATGCTGTCGGTGGGAGGGAGAGTGCTGGCTGAGCAACGCTCACACGGAGATTGGGTTACAGCTGAATTAGATCAGAGCTGTGGGAACCGGCACCTCATCAGGCACGCACACACACACGCGCACACACACACACACACACACACACACACACACACACACACACAGACAGACAGGCACACGTGTGCACACATGGCTGCACACACTGAGGTGCTGGGTATATAAACACACACTGACAGATTGGCTCAAAGAATTTTACACACACACACACACACCTGAGTTTGTACTTACCCACAGGCATGAAGAATCAACCACATGCTCGTGTACAATCATTTAATCATATGCATGTGTGTTCTAACATTTAATTATTCATATGTTTCATCTTTTTTTAAACAAATTTAATCATTTGGTTCAGGGTTACTGCATTTCTGGACCAGACTCCAGACCAGAGTTCCTCTAGATGGCGAACTGGTCTGCCACAGGAAACCTCAAATGGACAAACATATAAGAGCTAGTCCACAGGGGGCAGTCGTGGCCTGGTGATTAGAGGGGTAATGATTGGATACCAATTCGAAATATACAATTCGAATCCTGTAGTCAACAGGTCATGGCTGAAGTGCCAGAAACATAAAATCATTTATTCCAATATTAAAATCATTAAGAGCTCCCAATGGCCAATTGTTATGACTTTATTCTTTGAGTAAAAAATTTTACTCCAACTTTAATATTCGATTAAATTTTTTTACTCTAACTTTCTGTTTTGAGAAAACAACAACAAAATAAAAACTTTTACATGGATTATATATGCGGACATACATATCGGACTAATACCAATATTAAATTATCTGAAAAACCAAAATATGTTTTGGTTTTCCATTTCATTCATCCATTCAAACACCTAAAGAGGTCACCAGTCTGTTGCAGAACTGAACATAGACTCAGTATATGTTGAGGCATTCATTTACATGTGTTTATTGATCAGGAATGGGAATTAGTTCGAATGGTTAGTTAAGACCACTTGTAACATGATACACTGTTGCAGAAGTCAGTGGCTATAACAAAACACTATGTTACTGTAAACTGGCGCGTCGAACTAAACTGGCAGAAGAACTCTGCAGTGAAACCCAATAGGTTTGTGCACTTGAGAAGTGTGTTGGATGACTTCAGGATTAGACCTTTAAAGCCCAACATGAGAAGGGTATGCTAAATAAGGAGTGTTTAAACTTAACAACTTCATTTCCTGCTGTTTTCATATGCAAATATCTCCACCATGCCTATGTGCACAGAGACTTTCTGTTCTGAACTGACCCAGCCAGGGTGACTTGCTCAACTTAACCACTAGTGTCCATTAAAAAAAGTTTGAGTTTTTTTTTTTGCAGCCGGACGGAGCCTTTGCTGATCTCACATAACAGCTAACTAGAGACTTAATTCGAAGCACTGCAGTGGTCTGGCATTTTTTCTAGATTATTCCTGCTTCGTGTTCCTTGTTTTCTGGAGCAAATGGACCAGATACAACCTTGACAGGGAGGCACAGCGGTAAAACACATTAGCACGCCAAAGCTGACACTTCAAATTTGTCAAGTCTCAGTTTTGTCATTGGACATCCACATATAAGACTTTCCCCAAGGAAACAGGAGTAAGAGAATCCCTCCTGATCATGCAGGTACAGTCTCTGCTGATCAGACATTGATCAGGGTGTGGCTGTTCACACAATTTATAACAATTTATACAAAATTGACCTGAATTGGAATTCACCTCATGATAGTGGGAAGATGCAGCCGAGTAGGACCATTTTTTAAATGGTAACAACAACTGGTTAATAGTAAAAACTATTTTTATTTACTTGAAGATATAATGTGGACAACTGGGTAGTTGTATTTCAAATGACAAAATAATTGTAATTAAAAAAGTAACTATAAACACATTTAAAACTGATATGATTAATGTGTTTTCATTGCAATGCAGTCAGCATGGCTCTAGACATTTTGACAACCTAATGCTTATTGTTTGTTTTGCTACCCCTTCATCCAAAAGTTAGATTTTTATTAACACTCCTTTACATAGCTAATACGACACTTGCCTTAACAGTGGGGGTTACGACCAGTCCAAAGCACTGGGAAAACGATTACCAGTCCATCATAGAGTAGACACACACACACACACACACTTTTAATACCTACCTTTGGCCTGACTTACATGTCTTTAGATCTGTGGTAGAACTCCACAAAGTATATGGAACCAGACCCAGACCCTTCATGTTGTGAGGTGACTGCACTACCTAATGTGCCACCGTGTCATCAATATTATGACAGCCAAATACAGCTTGCTCATGATGAACTGTTCTACTCACAAAATGGTTCAGGAATGATAAGAAAAGTGAATAAATATTTTACTCTCTGTATTAAAACCTCAGTAAAACCGGTCTTTAAATCATTACCCGATGAGCTGTTCCACCTTAGTCTGAGGCAGTGGTTGCGATGCTAAATTATCTCTGCACACATGGCTCCATAACCCATTCAACATGAAGCATGTCCTCTCACTGACCCCACAGCCCCAGCACAGTTCATACCATCACAGTGCAACAGGAGCACACAGAGGAGGGGAAAAGAGTGAGGATATTACACTCCCTATCAGCAGCTGCAGCTGTGACCACACCATTACCTGCTGTACCTTAATCAGCCTGACCACAGTCTAGATTGAAATACGGTCACTCACAATAGCACAGTGAGAGAGGAAGAGGGAGAACACAAATGGTGACGGCGCTCACAGGATCCGGTTTCAGGCGCTGGAGGTCTGGACGCCGTCTCCGAGCCTGGGAACAGAGGGCAGGGAGAGTCCTATGTCAATACCGAACAGTGGTCGACCACAATGGGGCCAACTCCACACAACAGTACTGACAGACACCCACACAAAGCAAAGCCCTCCATTCTCACACGGCCAAGAGAATAGGCCAGTGTGTGAGTGCCCAGGGGCATTATTGAACAGAACACACACACACTCAAGTACACACATACCCCAAAGATTTACTTTCTATTATTCAATGTGTTTTTCAAACTAATGAAGATGTTTTTAAGAAATCAATCATATTACTTTGTATTAAGAAGCAATATACTATACATACACACAGTGTACAATATACTGTACATACACACACTTGCTCACTTTCTTAACAAGGCACACAGAAACACCCTAGATGGGAAATCAGTCCATTGCAGGGCTGAAAGACATACACACACTCATTATTGCAAACTGCAAACTGGAACACTCTGAAGAAACACACATAAGCATAGGGACAACATGCAAACTCGTCATGAGATGATGGAACCCAGGACCTTCTTGCCATGAGGCGACCGTGTTACCCACCGGTGCACCGTGCCTCTCTATAAAATATGAATCAGAACTTTAATAGTATTCTTACTATTATTAAATACAAACAGTAATTAACATGTCATTCTGTTTTTATATTTAAAGCAATGAATTACTCAACAAAACAATAAAGATATCTATAAAAAACTTAAACATACATGTTACTACAAGCGAACAAAGTGTTTTATAATTGATTCATTGTTAATCTGGTCAGGGCAGAAAAGAGTTAAATCACACCTGAAAACACTTGGCACTTTGAAGAAAACATTTTGAAAATCCCAGTTATCACCAAGGTTTTGTTTAACTAACTATGGCACAACATGCCTTCTCAGACTGGTTTGGTATTTGTGTACATCTCTAATACCAATCACAACCAGTCATTTTCTACATGATTATACAATTATGACCCAAAACAAAAATGTATGTTCATTGACCATAAAGTCCCTGGATGTTAAGTATCTATGTATTAACCTGTTGCAGTCGTTACTGACTCTTGGGTCACTCTGTGGATCGCTACTGATCACCAGAGTTACTCAGCAATTATTTTTATGGAGTAGGTTCCGTATCGCTACAGGGACCTTGTGATACCATTTCCGATCAACCTGGTACATATTTTTGGATTGTGGGAGGAAACCGGAGTACCCGAAGGAAACCCACGCTGACACTGGGAGAAACTCCGCACAGAAAGCCCCCGGCCCGACCCGGGGATTGAACCCGGGACTTTTTGCTGTGAGGTGACAGTGCTAGCCACTCACCATGCCGCCCGGATGTTAAGTACTTACATACAATCGACACTGACACATATCTGGCATTCAAACGTTCATTTTTTAAGTCTTTTACAGTATAAAGTGGATTTTTCTTTTGTCCAGATAAGATTAGTCTGTAGCTAATATTTTGAATCTCGGGGTTCCACTGCAAGTGCTCTCTAGGAAAGTGTAATGGCTTGAAATTCTTTAGAAACCGATAATCATTGGGGTGTACTTAACGTAAATCGACTGCAAAAAGCCCCAGAATGCTACAATCTTACACCGAACTCAATTAACCCAATAGTTCTTGCTGTGTGGTGATAATGCTAATGACTAGCCACTGTGCTGCCACTGACACGACTGACATTGTTTGGGGGTTTGTTGAAATAAATATCGTGTTATTGAAAACATATAAATTGTGTTTCTCCTCGTCAGTGCTACTTTCATACATAAAACGAAGTAGTTTGATTTATAAGAGTTATAATGTGAAAACAACCTACTAATGAAAGCTAATTGTGAAACTATCGTAGCGAATTTGACCCTTCGCGTTTCTGCCTCTTATACTGTACTGCCATCTAGTGGCTGATTCTTTATCATGCGTTAAAGACGCTAAAAGCATGATTGTGTGTTTTACGGACAATAAAAAGGCCGTTTTATGGAGACGTATTGATTTTCATATAGTGAAATTTTAGCCTACTTAAGTAAATTAATACGTAACAATAGTTTGAGATTATTTTGAATTTTAAGATTAAGATTACATTTTGAGTGTTTTGGATTCATGACAGTGTATATAAAGCACAAGCCTCTGCATGTGTGTGTGTGTGTGTGGGGGGGGGGGGGTTCTCCTCCTGAAAGTGTTTCTCCTTAAAAATGTTTGTGTTTTTGCATTGACATAAATGAAACAAAAGTTTGTTATTAATAAGTAATAAATACATGTGGCCCATATGAGAAGTTGACGACCCCTCATCAGGTGATGTATTAGGCAGGGGAACTGATATGGACAAGCTACCCAGCTAGCAAAAGGACGTTAAATTAACATATATGTCTATTTATTAGCTTCAATATTGAATTAACGTGTATTAAAGTAGTAAAGTGCACATACAGATCCACGTTGAATCAACGTCAAAAACTCATTGAAACTAGATGGTAAATCAACTTTTCAACCACAATCTAAACTATTTGCGTATTGTCTATTTTGGTGGTTTATATTGACTTTATTTAATTCCTGTTTTATGTAAAATTGGGTTTGAAAAGTAATAACAACATTTTGTAGAATCAGAATTTCACATTTTTGGTGTTCTCAAAATATACTCGGCCCTATCTCTGGGGGATTTACACTTTAATTAAAATTTTTATTTGATCATACGTAAACAATAACTATGAATACTTTATGTGTTGTAAAACTAATAAAATACAACACTTGCAATTAAAGAGACTAATTGCACTTTCTTTTTATTTCAGTGACTATTGTGTATGTTGGACAGACAACTAGGAATTTGATTTGTTTACTTCTAATGGGTAGATCATTATATATCTTTAAATTAAACCCAGTCAAATGTACGATAACCTTTCATAGTAGAATTGAATTTTTAAAGTAGAACTTGGAAATAGACTAAGTTACTACGAAAGTAGAAATGTAATCGAATGCATTTCAGAAGTCAGCTATTAAAAACTACATAGTAAATCTGTAACTTTTTAGCTTTGTTAAACCAGAGTTCAGATAGTTTAACGATTTAAATAGTGAATAAATTGTTCATTTTAAAACTAAAACTGTAACTGACGCAGAACGTGACTCATATTGATAAGTACAGTGAAGCAGCGCCATCTAGTGACGTGTTATAATTAATACTGTATTAGAAGACATCATCACTGACCCCCCAACACACACACCCTGAACTGAACACAAAGTTTAATTGTATTTTGTTCTTAAATAAGTATTTGTGTTGTCTTTCATTAAAAGGGACCTAGAATGATTAAATGTGAAAATGATTGATTCTGGTTCTAGGATACATTTTTGGTTGGGTCTGTAAAGCCTCATAATCCTCTTTAATATGTTCTGCAATATGCAAATTATTTCTGAGCTAAACAATGGTGTATAAATTCCTTTATTGTCTACTTACTAAATCAACAAGTTTAATGTTGTATAAACGTAAACTAAAATTACTATTATAAATTTGGCTATTTTATGAATGGTCTTCAGCTAAGTAAAGTGAATAGCGGCAGCGGTCGCTGCTGTTTAAAGAGAAATGTTCATTACTGATTAAAATTGTGGCACGTGCACTGATTTCTTTTGTGGTGCGTAATTACTTTCTTACTATATGATTTAACGTCTTGTTAGTTGAGCTAATATACAACGTGTGTGTGTGTGTGTGTACATATGTACTACAGATAGATTAGATCAGGGGTCACCAACGTGGTGCCCGCGGACCTCATGAGTCGCCCACGGGCCTGTTCAAAAAACAGCTCATAATAGTGAGTTACCAATGAAATGCATTTTTTTTGTCGCGATTCTTTTTTAAATCACATTTGCATTGGTGTAAATTAGAAATTTACAATCTATATAATATAGCGATCGCTTAATGTTATGGGTTATGTGTTTAATGTTATGGGTGCGCTGTTCACATTTTCTAGTGT
>JAOTRQ010000018.1:1466087-1486295 GCA_028565875.1 Hoplisoma paleatum | reverse complement strand
ATATAATTATTATTGTGACGTCACAAGTGTGTATCAAACTGGTCGCCCGCCGCATTAGTTGGTACCCCAAAAGTAGCTCGCAGCTTCAAAAAGGTTGGTGACCCCTGGATTAGATAGTTAGGTAGAGATGGATATAGATAAGAGATATAAATACTGGCAGGTGTTAGAATAACTCTACTTGACTAAAACTTAACACATGAAAAGAAATTAACTTTCTGACAGCATTTATTTACTTCAAACGCACACAAAAGCAATATCAAAGTTTTATTTTAAAATGTATTACAGATGAACAGAACAATTAAAACAGAAAGAAGAAAGCATTTCTCTTAAAACCTTGAAAAACATAAAAAGATTAACCTGATTTGCTTTGTGTACGAGGTGAGCCGAAGGCCCAGTTTGCATCCACGGTAAGAGTTGAAAAATACATCTTTGAAACATTTTTTAAAAAATACAGCTGGAAAAAACCTTCATCTGTAGTGTTCTGCTTTTTTTGTTGATTATGCCCAACTATAGCATAACATGTAAGAAGTCTAAAACAATCAGATACAGACAAAATGAGAAAGATGTTACAATGTGTGGATGAACAAGCACATAGATGAACTGGAAGGAAAACTGGAGAGGACAGGTAAAGCCAGGCCCAAGTTCCATTAATGAAATCAACAACTTAAATATCTATTTAGATATATACGCGTTTGTCAATATTTTATATACTTTCATATATATTCTATCCCCCCCACAGTGATTGAAGGTGAATAATACAAACAGGATGATTATTTTTCTATAGAGCTTTTAAAATACACTTTTATCTGGAATAGAGGAAAAGATAGACAAACTCTGTATCATTATAGCACTTCAATATGTCCACTGCATATGCTCAGAAACTGTTGTTTCTAGCTTTTTGACCACTAAAATGGTTTGTTAGAAAATCTGCTCAGAAATCAAAAAGAAACACATTAAAGGTAAAGTGAATGATTTTAGAATTAAAAACATTTATATCTGAAAATTACAAACACACAAGCGAAGATTTACATTAAACAGGTTACCTGGCTTCTCACACATTATTATTCAGCATTAATTGAACAATTTTGGTAGGACACAAAATTAACAGTCTTGATTGCATTTGAAATCAATATATATATATATAATATTAAATAATGAAATGTAAAAAAGAAAAGAAAGCAAATCTTAAAAAGTAGCACATGAACTTAACAGTATTCTTTTATTTCCATCCAGACCGGCTTTGGGGAAATAAGAGGGAAAAAAATGTAAAGCAGTAAGTGCGTGACTATGGCTCTCCATCAAGCTCCACTTTACATTAGCATGACCAAAGTGTTTCTTAAATCAGCGGAAAATAGAACATCTAGTCAAATAAAATTATTTTAAATAGTATGTTTCTGCACAAAAACAAACTTCATACATCCCAACCAATCAGCATTCTTCACGATAACTTTCCACACATACACACACACCATTCAAGTGATTATCAGTATGCTCAGTACCTCACACCAATTATAAGGTCCAAAACTTTGGGTCATCTTTATGTGTACTGCAGGTCAATAAAATTATTTAAAAAATTATAAAATAATATAAAATAAAATGGTATGTATGTGTGTGTGCGCATATGTGCATTAAATAAAATTAAAAAAAACAATGGCAAAGCATACCTGATCGGCTCTTTAGCACAACAGTGTTACATACAGAGCTAATTAGAATATCTGAGTTGAGTAGGCTTTACGATTAATATCATATACAGCTTTTAGGTCCAGTATTTAAAAAACAAAACAAATAAAACAAGCATAAACAGCACCAAACGTTTCCGTCATTTGGCAAATTTCAAGCTTTAAGTGAATGTCAAAATGCTTTATAAAGTGTTACGGTGACGCTGTGATTCATATAAAGCTAGCAATAATATATTCCCCTTATATGCATTCTTTTTTATATACTATTTTTCTCTGTTTTAACATTTAACCCAGCATTTTCAGTAGTTTGTGTCCTGCCAAATCTTGGTGTGCGTTCTGTTTGGCACAATAGCACAGCCCCTAATATAACTTATTCATAAATATGGCTGTGGTCAATTAGAGTCACAAAACAGATTTTTTGGTTCCAAGACTTGTGCAGAAAAAAGTAAAGGAAATAGAGCTCATAGACGTTTACGACAACAATATATCTACATAACTTGAGAGGAAATCAATTCTTCTAGCAGGCAACGTATCAAATGATCTGGCTTTAGAGTCAGAGCGGTTATGAAAGTCATGGATGCCAGGAGGCGCAGCCTTTAATGGAACTTCTCTCACTAAACATGGAATAAAAACCAAACAAATTAAAACATTTTAATAAGACCATATTAACTTCTGTTCATAAATTAAATAATTAATATCTTTAACATGTTTGGCCTATCATAACGTAAAACACTGTACACCATCAGACCCTAGTAAAGCAGAAAAAATACATCACTGAAAAACCTGATTTTCATACATCATTCTCTCTTTCTCCAACAGGCAGCAGGCCTAGACTCTCAGTCACACAATCTTTACATCTTGGAGTCCCTAACTACCAAAGCTGTTTATCTCGGACATACACACTACTGTGCAACCATGAGGTTTGATAGCACTTTGGAGTTATTGATTGTTTACCAGCTATTTTTATCTTTGCGATTTTTTTTTTGAACTTGCATTAAGGTTAGTCCTCTTCCGGGGTAGCACCCAAGTCAACCTCGTAGTTGGATTGGTCATTGTCGAGAGGCTCCTCCAGGTCCCCCTCCTCACCCATCTCCTCATCCGCTTCGATGTTCTCCTCGAATTCTTCATCACGGCTGTACTCCAGCTCTTGCATGGCATCTAGTCCCTCCTGAGTAGCCTGGTGTGAGTCGGCACAGTCCATACACACCCCATAGCGCCGCGATCCGTGACGGATCCCCACGCTTGCCGCCAACATGAATATCTTCTTACACACCATGCACTTGTACTTCTTATCCTTCTTGTGCACCTAAGACACAATTGAGAGGCTTATTACTTCCCAAATAATAATACAGTTTATTTACACTACAGTGTGAACTTGTTGCGTGTTATGGAAAAGGGTTTGAATACTGGCACGGCTAACATGGCATTACATGAACGCTATGCTTTACTCTTAGGTTAGGTAAAGTTCATCAGCCAAAACGAAAACGGTCATGGACAATATATCTTCATTTCACCTTTTTTTCATATTTTTGGACTGTGGGGAAGAACTGCTAGACCAGTCCACCTATGAATCATATCAAACACCTTCTGGCTGTGGCACTGAACATACTGCTACCCACATATCAGTGTAACCATAATATCGGCCACAACCCCTGGATACATTTAGCCAGCCTTAAAAAGGACATGTAGCATAAAACGTGGCCAAATCACACGTTGATCGAATAATTATAAGTTTAAATTTATATTAATGTATATATGTAACGATTCTGCAATAATTAATATGAATCGATTCACTTGAATGATTTGAATTGGTGAATGTTTTAAGATGAATTGATATTAACTTTAAACAGCAGGGGGCACTATCGCTATAAAAACCACAGAACATGAATCTAGTATTTTGGGTATAGTTTTGGTATAAAAACTAATTGTAAATGCAAAGAAATCTTAAATGTTTATATTAAATATTTAATATATCCGGGACTTCTTGCTGTGAGGCGACAGTGCTAATTACTAAGCCCCCATCGTTAACTGGCTATACATGTCTCTGATGTAAAAATATCTGGGCACATTCTTTTTTACGACACCAATAATGAAGAATGCCAGCAGTAGGTGGTGCTTGAACCTACAAACTCGTAGTAGCCACGGAGCCAAACTATCTGACTAAAATTGGCTAAAAGCAAGTTTATTTTGCTTGATCTCAAATGACTGAGTGTAGCGAACCTTTACAGTGGACACCAGTGTAGACAGGAAGAATAGGAGAAAATGTTACCAGGGAATGTCTCTTGACGTGCTCTCGGCGGGTGAAGAGTTTGCCGCAGATGTCGCAGCTGAAGGAGCGCACACCCGAGTGGATGATCAGATGCCGCTTTAGTGTACGGCGGTGCTTGGCTATGTAGTTACAGTGAGGACATTTAAGCTTATTCAGTGCAGTGTCGACCGGTTCACCTACAAAGAGAGAAACACACTAGAAGCAGGCTGCTTTGCATACGATTTTCCTCCTACACCATTTTATCAGACATGAGCAACTGCTTATCCGTGCAAGGTGACGTTTTTGCTAACCTAGTTTATATGTTTAATTATTTTTCACAAGGAGATGAATGTTAAGTTACAAAATGTACACATGATTGCAGCTTCGTACTGTGTCAGGATATCATCTACACGGCACATACTCCCTTTAGTGCGGACCTCTGTAAGAGCAAGGCAGCCAAGTAACATGTTCACAGTTGCTATAGTAACTCTATACCAGAGACCCTAAATGTATTAGTATAATTAAATTTCACCAGTTAAAAATTCTTCGGGAAAAAAAAACAAAAAACCTAATGCACAGAAAGCAAGTGATGCACGTTTCTACTGCGCTTAGACTATGATTGGGGGAGGGGTTATAGACCTGTAATAGCTTCTTTTTATGACCCGAAAAAACATTTAGCTGACACACCCAAGCTTCAGTCGAAGTGGGGGGTTGTATCTTGTGCTACGACTAACCTGAGCACTTCTATGACACAGAGAATGGGGGAGACCGGCATTGTCTGAACCCAAACGTCCTAAACAAAAGGGTAGTGAAGCGAGTTGCCAAGGGGCTGATGAGAGCCAGATCACCTGGGAATTTCAAATGAACTCCAAACACTGGCATAGAAGCTCAAAACGAGCTGACGTAAATCGAGCGGCAGAATCACGCCCACTTTTCTTACTGTTAACTGTCCTTGAAATGAAACTTTAACCTGCTACTTCAACCTAGTCAGGTACACACCTAAGCTCAGACTTTGCCATTAAAGTATCACTTAGGATGGTTAATCAATCATCAAACTAGGCTGTGAAAAATAAAATATGGTTTCAGCACTGGACTTTGAATAAAGCTTTTGAAAACGCCACAGTAGCACAAGTGAATCCGGAGTTCTCTTCCATCAACAAAGGATTGGTTCCATTTGGGTTCTCCAGGTAGTTTAGTGTTTTCCCACTTCTCAAGAAAACAAGCAGGTGATAAAGTAGGACTGTTTTTTCAGGGTGTGGGGGTTTTGGTGCAAAGAATGACCCAGAGCAAAAATAAAAAAAGCTTTTCAATACTAAGATAAATACGCTAATAAGAATTTGTCCTTTTCTCCAACGTTCTCAGTAGGGTGGAAAAACATGGACAAAGATACAGAACAAGTCATCATATTACTACACACTTTTAATGGTCATGCAATATCCTGTAATTAAACTAGCATTTGCAGAACCCTCGATGTGTCCCAACTTTTATGACATTTCTGGGATTCTTTTACAATTACATTTCACTAATGATTAACTGTCAAACACATTTTCACAAAAACATTTTGACATTCGCCTTAATTTCTGTTCATTTTTGGGTTCAGTTTTGTGATTTAAGAGCAGAGGAAATCTTTCATGTTTTATGCTGATTACAAAATTTCCTCTTAATGACATCTATTTCTACAACAGTCACGCCGACAACAAAGCACATCCATAACATAATGCTGCCACCCCCATGCTTAACATGTAGGGTGGAGTTTTTTGGCCTTTCTATTCTTCATAGCACAGAAGTTTCAATTCTATTTAATCAGATTGTAGGACCTTTGCTACACTTACACACTGCACATGGTGACAGTGATATTTTCCTTGCTGATAGGTCATTTAGGTCACCTTGATTTAAAACGTGTTTTAGTGTTGCTATGGATACATTGGTTCCTCTTCTTTTGAATGATGCTCTTGGATGGTTTCGTATATTTCATTTTCATGACCTGCATTCTGGAGGCTTGACCCCATGTTTTTTTTAACTGGCTTATGCTTGTATGACGAGGATTGACCAGACTTTTGCAAGGTCGATATTTTCTATGTATTGTCTGATGTTTTTTGCTTTTCTCAAGATTTTCAGCCTTGTATGTCTTGAACGCTGGACTGAAAACACAGTCACTGTCTCACACGGTTACTCCAGTAACGCGTTTAAACCCCCTAGGCCTAATTGTCACAAAGTTGCAATGTAAATCTGAACAACATTGATGTGATGGGAAAAGAAACAGAACAGACTGGGCTTGAGTGGTCTCCATCTAGTAATTGTTCCATCTGTACACTAGCTCCAATCCCTGGAGAGCATCAGCACTTACCGGTACTGCTACAGTACGGCTGTCTGCATTCACTATTAAATGCATTTTTAAAACGTTCCATAAATACTCGGATGCCTGATAAAGAATGCGAACAACATCCAGAGTGAGAGTTCTTTTGGCTTGTGGTATGTAGAAATAATGTGGAACTGGCAGACAGCAACCCGAACAGTGGATCATCTTTCTTAGGGTGGGTTTAGGGGGCTGTTAGGCTAAATCCATTAGATCCCACTGTAAGGATCTGGGCGGCCTGGGTCAATATTTGGAAAGGCAGCAATGGACATGCTGCATTAGGGAGGATTAGGGCGGGATGACCCCTGGCAGCTTTGCACCTCAGAGTACTGAGGGGGGAGTGTGTGTGTGGGAGTGTGTGAGACTGTGTGTGGGTTTAAAAACCAGTTGAGAACAGGCCTGCTTGAAAAGAACTGAAGTATTTACCATAATGATTTCAGAGCGGTCATAGCAATCATACAATTTGTTTACTAAAATAAATCAGTCCGGCTTAAAAGAGCCAGTGGAGAAACAGTAGTATACTGCTTTTTTAGAAACCCTATCGATAAAATATATTTTAAAGTATTTTAGCATTTAAATCATCTCTATATAAACAAATATAAATAAAAAAGTTAGCAGATAACATCTGTGATGTCATTAGAGCAAGACAGCTTCTCTGGCCCAATATTATCTTGGCTTGCGTGGTATGAAACACTGAGGCAGTGAGACTACCAGCTTCTTACGGACATAGACACAACATTTCTGACCCTAATTAAACAAAAATATTGCTCATGGCCCTGCATATCACCCAGCCAGCTACTCTGACAGGAATAGGAATCCTGATGCAAGACCACGACTGCACTGATGCCATCAGCAAAGGTCAGGGAACAAGTTTATGGGTGTGTGTAAAATGTGCTTAAGCAATATAGGTGATGTCCCCATGACCAGGGAAAATCCAGCCACAAAAAGTGGATAGATAAAGCTGCAGAGGTTTTGGTAATCAAAAAAATTTCAGAAATGTTTTCTGAATCTGTTTCATCAATATGATGAGCTACGTAAAGCTACATAATTCTGTATTTACAAAAAACAAGGAGGAAACTGCTTGTGAAAAAAGATTTTTGGTTTCTGTATCATGTAGATACTGGGAATTTTATCAACGTAGTCAACGCAATGTAAAATATTTTGTACCCATTTTAATTATACTTCTCATTACAAGCGGTGAACTTTTTTTGTTTTACAAAAACCAACAAATTGTTCTACGTAGTTCTAGAAAGTCCATGAGAAATTTCCACAGGTGGAAATAGCCTTGAGGTTTCTAAAGTAAGTTGGTAAGTTGTTTAGTACTTAATTGCCTTTGGCATGTAGATGTAGCTGCTTCAGCAAGTCAAAACACCAACAAACTATCAATACAACAGACCAAAACACCAAATAAGCAATTAAGAGCTTCTTTTTGTGATCCAAGTTAAGATTTGAAACCCAGGAGCCAGCTGTTCATTGGGGCATATAAACACATCATTGAGTAAAGCAGTAGTCTCAAAATCATCCTCAGAGGGCCGGTGTGGCTGCTGGATTTTAATCCAACAGGATCAGAAATGCAATTGATTTCACTAGTGTCATTTGTTACACGGCATGTTTGCCATTATGTGTTCAAGTGTTCACAAAAAAGCTTTCTTCTACAGCTTCAAGCCATTTTGATCTGCTGCATACAGAATACTACATAAATGGAGGTGAGAGCACTTCATAATGGTTGTTAATTCTGCACGAGTGTTATTCGAGTGTCATCGTATATTCTCAGCTCCATAGCTCACGTTGACACAGTGAAACGGCTCTTCTGTTCTTCTCCTTACACGAAGCCTTCCGTTACTGAAATAATCTCAAACTTGGATTTATCATTAACTTGGGCTATGTCTGAACCCATGCTGAGTGTTCGGTCTTGTTTACATTCCCAAACAGGTACTTTGCTGCCTCTGCTATGTAACCAGTTTGGCTGACTGGAATCACTTTTTTTCCCAGCACAGTTAATTTCTGTGCAAAGTTGCTGTCCTGTACCTCGGTGAACAAAGCTTTATATATGCCTTTTTAATCATGTAATAAGAATAGTGAAAGAACTAGACATAAAGTTCATTCTGAAACCGCATTTCCTAACGTTGGAATGCTACTACGTATCAAATATTGAACTGAAAAACTGATATGCAGACATATGCTGTATGATCGATGAACAATACAGCAATATATTAGACTTAACAGGTTTCTGATCTAGTCTGACAGCTGCTATTGTGTGTATGAAGACTCAAGAACTACAGGATCAACTTTATTGCATGGCCTCTCTACAGAATACAAAGTATTAATCATAACGCTTAGAAGAGCTGAAAATCATTTTAGAATTAGCTCCACTTTGTGACGAATAATCTGTGATTTGACTGAATAACAAATTTCCTAAGCAAGTTTCCCCAAAAGTATGTGGGGAAATGGGTTTTGTCAGGTGAGACCTAGGTTAACCCTTTTGACTATAATTTGTAAACGGTAAGTGCATCAGCAAAAGAATCCTAGCAGACACATACAAGCATTTCAAGCATTATGGGATAGAATATAACAGCACCATCTTGCTTGATACAAAACAATATCAAGTGCAAAAATAGAATTAAGGATGGAAAACATCATTCCATCCAAAACATTGTAATAATAAGGATTACTGCTTTCTACAAAAACTGTAATGAAATTCAGGATTCATAGACATTGTGCATCATTTTTTTTCTTTAAACCGAGTGTTATGATACTTTTACAAACATGCTATTTATTCATTAAAAAGTGATATCTAAGAATATTAGTATTTAATCCCTCCTTTAGTACTATAATGAGTCAAATCTTTCTACCTTTTTAGTTAGGCCAACACCCCACTACAGACAGTCTACTGTCTACCGTGTACATTTAAAAAAATGTTTTTATTTTGAATGTAAGAACTCTGTTGATCACTTGGCTGATGACTGAATCATGAGTCAGTAAAGTCAGACAGTATTCTCCTCCATCATTTCCTACTCTCCATCGATGCTCTCCAAGCGCCAATATTCTTGTTTAGCATCTCTTAAAGACCATACATTATTTCAATAAGGAAAATTTGTTTAAACTAATTTGTGGAAATTAGTTCACTGCAGTGCCATTCAAGCGATGATGACCATTTACATATCTCATCAATCGTTAATACATCTTTAAATCAGAAAAAGACCCACAGTTTCCGTTTTTATACTGAAAAGCAGATATCCTCAATTAAATGTAATTTTTGCACAGTAATGAATATAACAGTAAAAATTTATAGTATCGAATAATTTATATGGGTAACGTAACGCCCCATAAAGGTTGTAGAAGAAACCGGATCACCCAGACAACATTAAAACTTCACAGTGAAAAGACCTGGGTCACCCAAACTGGGGCTCAAACCCAGGAACTTCTTGCAGTGAGGCAACAGTCTTTCTAGCCATGCTGCTCCATTTTTTAGGCAGGATAACTCGCTCATGTTCTAATATTCTAGAGACTTTGTATATGTAAACAAATTAAATTATTGTATTATGTGTGCATCTGTATATAAACATGTTTAAAAGCTGGGATCAGAGCTTATAATCAGCCCTTTTATGGTGCCCCTGGAATCAAGGGGGTTAAAGATTTCTTACTAATTATTTAGCGCTACTTAATAGCCCAAAGTTCTACCAAGGCTCCTAGGCAAACTGAATATACTTCCGATATCATTTGGTATATTATATTTGGACACAATGTGTTACCTGTGTTTTCGGAGAGGTAAGTGTAGTCTTCTCTGGTGTAAGATGCAGATGGCTGGATGAACATGCCCTCATCAAAGCCCTCCTCCGGCTCAGGGGGGATGTTGTACACAAAGCGTCTGGCTATCTGCTTTTTCCTTCTGCCACTGCCTGGTTCTGGTCGATCCTCCGTCTTCATAGCAGCCCCAGCTCCTGGAGGTGGCTCATTCCAAACAAACACAGGCCCTGGTCCTTGTGCTTCCCTCTCCCCTGACTCAACAGAGCTCTCTCCTCCCCAGGCAGAGGTACCCAATACGGGAACAGCAGCATCACCTGGTTCCTCCTTCACCTGGCCACTGGCCTTAATCGACAGCTTAGAGAGAATGCTGGTGGCCCAGAAATTGCCAGGCTTCTTCTCATCCTGGGGCACTGCCCGGCGCTTGTTGTAGTCCACCAGGACAGACTCTGGTGCTTCCTGTTTGATGCTGATGTTTAGGGCATCTTTGATGAAGGCGCGGCACGACTGTACCACTTCGCTCATCTGCAGGTAGCTGGCCACGGACATTACTTCGATGGCATTCTGGCTAGTAATCAGCAAATTCCCAGAGTACAGGAAGTCCAGGATGACCGAGAAACCCTGTACTGCAGCAAGGTCTAGGTGAGTCACTGTGGTTTGGTCAAAGTTCTCACTTTTGGTCAGGCAGTAAAGGGTCTTGAAATAACGACTTCCGGCCACCAGGATATTCTTGTGTGCCTGAAACACCTGCCCGCAAACAACAATGCTGACGTCACACAGGATGCCACTCTTGCGTTGCTTGTCTAGTTCCTGAAGGAGCTGGTAGCAATAGGAGTTCTCATTTGGCTTGCTTCTGTAGTCAAACTCAAAGTCCTCAGTGTCATCAAGTATCTCTGTCTCCTAAAGGCACAACAAGAAAAGGAAAATGCAAACAGGCATTAATGTACAGTGTAAACGCGGCCTGATGGCAATACAGTGACACCACTACAAATATCAAAACTGGTTAGACCAGCTTTGACTGCAGCAATGTGGAACTGTATAGCTCCCAAAACCCCCCACTCAAACACAGACTGTATTGCTAGACACACCCTAAGCAAACCATTTCCCTCACATCACCAAAGCCTTTTAAGCTCGGAGCCACCTCCCTCTCCCTACACCTGTACTTTGTCAAGGCTAACTCGTCTGTCTGTTGGGGGGAAAAAAAAACCAAGCAGGACAGACTGGTACCTATTATGGTTAGTATATGCATGCTACTTTTTTGGATTGCAAAGCAGATGTCCTAATCCTGAGATTCATTTATACCACTTGGGCCCAGAATTTTCCTCTCCTACCACCCAGCTGTGTTTTGTGCTTGAGTAATTCAGGAGAAAATGTGTTCCAGCCTCCTCCACATCAGTGCCCTCGTCTGGGAGAATTGGGTTGTTATGCGTAGCACGGCTCCAGCAAAATGCTGGCTGACCAGAAGAGCAACAGAGGGCAACCCCATTTCTTTACACAATGCCAGTCCCCCCACAACATTTTATTTAATGGTGCTTAATGTTGTTGCTTGTTACACTGAGACAATTGATAAAATACATATTCACAACAGCCAAATGTTTAAAAGGTGTAGCACAAACCCACGAAGAACGATTTGGTATATTGATATGTTATTATTTAGGGACAATGGCAAAGAAAACCAGACAAGCACGGGATTAAATTATTATGGTAGTATGAAAGCATGTGGTTAAAATAAAAAATGGCTGCCAATATGTGGTGAAATTACTTATCTATGCAGCAGTAAGAAAGAGAAGTCTTGCTAATGTGAAAAAAGGAGAAAGAAACCAAAAAAAACTTTCTCCTTCTGCTCATCCTTTCTCCAGATGTGCCACGTGTTAATAAAACAGGAGAACAGATGCTTTCAGCACAGAATTTACTCTAATTTAAGTGTCTGTTGTGACATGTTTAGGTTAAAATGCAATCATAGACCCTAATTGCAGGACACACCAATGTAGGCACCGTAGACAAACAAAAATAAGTTGTTATTATTATTTAACAAAATAATAAACTACATTTGTAAATGACTGAGAGCCAGTTGCAAAAAAAATGGCGATATTTAAAGCATGTGACAAAAAGAAACCACAGAGGTTTCTCATGCTCTGGTTTCACACCTCAGACTTTCGGTTTGATGCAGAACAGGAACGACATAACTACCACTAATCCATTTGTTGATGTGCACCTCAGCTTAGTTAGAGGTCTTTTACAATGTTGTCCAATAACCCACTCATTGTTTTGGACTGTTAACACGAACACCCAGCACAAGTCAACTCGCAGCTTAATTATTTACCTACCAGGTCTACATGGGAAATGTATATTAAACACGGGGTGAAGCAATGGGCTGTCCCCTAAACAGCAAAACTGTTTTGTCTTCCTTGTGTGAACCCCACCCTTGGCTAGCCTAGCCCTGAGGCCAGAGCTTGGTCCTCTCGCCCAGATTGTCTCTCGCAGATGCATGAACAATGTGGCAGTGTGCTTGACCCAAGGTGTGGGTGGAGAACACCAGGCTCCGGGCCTCCCAACAATGTAGAGAGCTCATCGATGGAGAATTCCACAGAGTTCACTCTCCCTCCCAATACACACACACAGGCTTACATTTCACACAGGACAGACAGTGGCTGGGTGGAGACACTGCCCTAAAAGTTGCCATCTCTAGCTAGAGAGCTAGATGAGACAGTGTCCAGACTTGATAGTGAAGCAACACAGATACCCAGATAGCTGTATTAAACACGTCTCAACCAAAAGTTCTAATATTTAGCTTTTCTACTGAACAAAACTAATTGCTTAGGCTTAAAGGTTCCTGCAATGCTGCACTTTTTCCAGTCAATAAACTGTTTATGCAAATTCATTACCCGTTACTTTTAAATGTACACATTCTAGGAACTAATAAAAAATACTAGTTTATTTTACTGGTTCATCCTCCCCTAGAAAGTAAGAGATAAGGCATTTGTCTTATATTATAAAAGCAAATTAACCAAGTTGCAGATGCCTCATCATGGTCACCATTCTTGGTTTACTTCTTGCTATGCAAGAAAATATTCTATTCTTTCTTTTTGCCTTTCAGTGATAACAGAACAATAAAATACAGTATTTCCCCCACAACTGCAATACCACAAATGCTAGCCATTTAGCATTTGTGGTGGAGTGATTGACTCCTAAGTGCATTTCTGTAATGTGACTTGATAGAGGCATGTGAACATGACAAATCTGTGCTGTATTATGATGCCATTCTATGGTATAGACTCTCCCCTTGATCAAATTGTTTGAACAATTCTATTTGTGCGTACTCATGAAAAATAAGGTTTGAAACATTTCTTTCACAACACTATGTGGAAACTCTAAACCATTATTTATTGTAAAACCACTTTAAATGAGACACTCCACAAAGTTTACACATATGAGCTGCTTGTTTCAGGTCTGGCCACATAATCTCTACTGGGTTTAAGTAGAGACTTTGCCAAATCACCCTTATGCAACATTTAACTGAAGGTTTTTTTTCTGTAAATGTCAGATGAACACATGATATTTTCTTTGGTTAGAATGGGTTTCCTCCCTGCTACAACCTCCACACACGCACTTTGACACAATGCATATATACATTTGAATGCTAAGTCTAGTACCAACCCATCAGCTGAAGTCTGCTCTCTAAAACGTAAGGCATGATGCACAGCTTTTTACACATTGGGTTATCTTTCTCATAATGGCTGCTAGCACTTCTACTCAAACACCTAATAATGTTCAAACAAAAATGTTCAAACGGAGTGGCAAAAAGTCCATATAATAAAAATAGTTAAACAAATATTTTTGCATTTAGTCAATGGTTGAATCAAAAGAACCAGAGTCATCTGCATATTACTGCCCTACTTGATATGTAGACTAAAAATCCATTTCAAAGCATTAAGCCCGAGGGCATGTCCACACGTGAGCACTGAAGATGATCAGAGGTGCAATTATTGATCCAAGCACCCTCTAGAGTGGGGGGAATGCACCAGGTCATCGGGTCACATGATAAATTTATTTAAACCCAATAACACAACCATGGTCCATGGGTAAGGTGGATTGCAAATATATAAGGCATAGCTTGCTGATTTAGGGGACATGTGACCCATAGAATTAGTGACAAAGATTTTGGACGTTCATGTGACACAAAGCCAGTGATTTAGAAACCCTAAATGGGAAGGCTGAGATGTGCCGGAGGTCATTTTCCAGCAATGGAGGGGGTTGGGATCAGATGGGATGGGTTTAGGCTCCCCAAAGCCTGCCAGGTCAAGCTTCTGCCATTATGTCCTCCACTAATCAACTATGTTTCCAAGGCAACAAATGTTGATAATTGCTGTGTCGTGCGGTAAAACTGTTATTACTAATTCTTTGTTTTAGCAATGTATTGGCCTGAAATGTAGTGGAACCTTAGATGTTAGTTATGAAATTAATTGTGTTTAAATATGTATCACCGATACTTCGCATTAACAGTTTGTAGAAAATATTCATGCGATATTAAATATTAAAACTGCTTTTCTATTTAGTGCCAAAATACAGTAAACCGACCTGTAGTAGAAGAAAAAAGGGAGTACATTGGGTAACCCAATATGGCAATCGGTAGATTTAAAGAAAGCCTGCAGTAAGCAAGTACTAAGCACTTTAAAGCAAAAATATAACACCACTAAGTAGGTGAACAGTAGGTACAGTGCTCACACAAATGTTCAGCTTCAATCAGAATCAATGTGTGAATTTTTTTACAGCAACTATATATTCCCATTATACAAAACATGGCACCAATGTGAAACTAAATGTATGGGATAGAAGTAATTGCCTGTATTTTTAATTTTACTAAGCTACACTTCTCTTCCATTATGCTGTTACTATAACAACGACTATTGCAGACTATTGTAGAAAAAGGACCCCAAGTATGAACACTGGAAAAATGACCTCGTGACTACAAAAATTGTTGCACAAAAACAATGAGCTGAAATAAAAAGGTATTTCCACTATATAATTTATTCGTATGAGACACTGGTATCACACTATTTAAAATAAGGTCACAGTGTCAATTCATGAGAATGTCGAATAAAAGTGTAACTTTTATTAAACTTTCTAGATCAAACATAAATGAAAATGATGTATTGGTTTTATTGGTTTCGGAGCATATTTGAAATATAAATCATAAAAATTGATATCTATGTGTAACACGGTGACTTTAATTATGCGCACACCTATTTGAGACTTTGCTAAAATGATAAATGATAAAGCTGAATAAAAAAAACACATTAGTCCAAAGGCACTTTCATTTCAAATGTACCCAAAAATGAGGGTGTTTTTTAAAGAACTTGCCATTACATTTAATCATTAACTTGCAACAGGAAGCATCACTTTGGCTGTGAAAGCATATCACATGAGGACAGCCCTGACATCCTACAACATACAACGACATATTATATCCTAATAATGCCCCTTCCCCCCCCCCAAAAAAAAAAAAAGTTTCATCATGTGTTTTTCCCGCTGTGACCTTTTAGAAATGTTTACCAATAAAAAAGTCTAAAAATATGTATATAACATAATGAGAATGTCCACATCACATTAAGAGTACTATGACAAAATGTCCGGATACTATGTGATATATTACATCAAAATAGCTTTATTATGTTTAGCTGTCTGATAGATGGATGGATGCATAGATTTAAACCAGTTTAAAACAATAAGGATTTTAACAATGGTGTTATGACAGCACTGACAGCAGACGAATTTGACAGACGAAAACATTTTAATCTAGGGTTAACTCGTCAGTAGATAGATATGTGAGCCTGGCCCTGATTTCCAGTTTCTAACATGTATTAATCAATACCACCGATCAATTTCATCTACTATAAAGACATTCTATTTAACAGTGAAGCAAATTTGCAAAAGTTATAATCCAGTTTTAGAGTATAAATCAAAAATAAGCCTATAATAAAAAATAAATTTTTTTTTATAAATAAATGTATTCATTATATCAAGTCACAATGCAGTTATATGCCACCTGACACCTCATACTAGGGAGGATGACTATTGCCTTAATGTGTATCACGATATTAAAATGCTGTCATATTGCCCAGTCCTAATTTATAGCCGATATATTTTAGTTATCAAAACATTCAGATGGTAAAGAAAAACACTTTTGAGGAAAATTAAGTATTTCATATAAATGACAGTTTTGCAATACGTGATGTATTCTTATTTGCCAAAGAAGACAATGTTTCGATTCACCTGATCTACGTTTAAAGACTGTAAAACACATAGATCAATGTTTGTTTTTGTTTTACATTTACTCATTTCAGTCAGTATCTCTAGTGTAAAAATACACGGTCACGTTAAAGTACCTACATAACTAGGAAATGAATTATAGCGTTAACGCTACAACCCGCCGCTCATTGAAATATTGAAGTACATTCACATAAATGAATAGCAAGTAGAAAAAATAGTTGAAACTTGGAAGACGGAAATAGTTAATTTAAGGACTAAAATGGCGAGATGAGGTCGCAGACAGCTGTCACTTACCAGCCACAATAGTAAGGACAGGTTAGCTTCGATGCTAATGGCCGGTCTATCAGAACAGCGACGTAGCTTAGCCCCGTCGTTAGCCAATCTGTTAACTTAGCCAATGTAATAACGAGTACGTTAGAACGTTAGAACGAAATATTGAATGAATTTTATTCGTAAAACGTAATCATTTTTGAACAGACGGACGCTTACTTAAAGCACAATGTACAAACAGACAGGTTAATGGTCGCTCTGTGTTTGCTTACCTGTTTGGTCGGGTCGTTGCGGCCGTGTTCGGAGGACAGGTGATGCCTGAGCAGCAGGGCGCGTTTATAATTCCGGCTACCTTTCACCAACTCGTCGGTGCTGTGGTTGCTGCTGCCGTTGATGTTGTGACACCACGAACAAGACATGAGTCCCGTCTCTTGGCAAAATTTAAGCCAGGAAAACTCCTGGAGCCAGGAGGCTTGGAACAGCGAGTGTTTCTGAAGCAGCGTCTGCGGTCTCATTTCGACCCAGGCTTTTCTGTCCTCTGTTCCGGTGCTTCCGTCCTCTCCGTTCAGTCCGTTCCCGGAGCTCCAGTGTTCGCTGCCTTTAGTGGGAGTCCAGGGGTTCCGATCAGAGTTTCTCCCGGTCTGCCACTTACTCCCTTCCGGGTCTTCGGGTTCTGTGCTGTCGCTGACCGACCCCCCGCCCTCTACTTGCCCCGGAGAGGGTCCGTTTCTCGAACCCAGGTTCTTGTCCTCGTCTAGGTCCGATTTGGTCCCGTTTAAGTGTCGGTCAGTCCAGGCCTGGGCCTCCCAGCTGTCCGCGGTAATGCCTCGGCCGCCGCTCGAGCCGGTCGCGACTAATCCGCCTCCTCGAAACGCCAGCGACCTGCGGTTTCGCTCTCCGGACATTTTCTTCTTAATAAATAACTATCTAGTTTTCTAAACAAATTATTCTCGCGAGTTAAAGTCCGTCGTTTGATATTAGAATGAAGAACCCCGCATCGAATTGCTCTTTTTTTCTTCGCTTCGGCCTCCTGGCGAGAGTATGTAGGTTATGCGGAAATAAAACGGGGTTTTAAAGGCATAATGAATTTCAGGGTTCTGGCTGCTGCTGCGTCCGCGCAGGCCCCGCAGAGGTCGAATGCCAACGACTTTCCCCACAATGCATCTCGCTCAGCCCGAGTAAGGGGGGTCGGTAGGGGGGGCTCGTTTTAAAGCGAGATGGGGGGTGACCAACTAGCAGCCAGAGAGCTTTTGTGTTTCTGACTGCACCCATTTTCCGCATGCTTTTCATCTTAGGATTTGCTTGTCTCGAACCAGAAAGTCAGTGTCTGGCTTTCATGCCTCCTGCTAAGCGGGAGTTTTTGAGGCACTGGCATTAAACACTGGCTCTGTGTGTTTGTTTTAAAGTACAAAACAGGTAAAGAGAAGAACAGCAAAGCAGCTGTTTGCATAGGTGCGTTTACAGGTGGAGACCCGCCGCGTCCTGTATAATAACACAGATCCAGACCTATTTAAAAACAGGTGATGATTGAACTATATACAATGCATACAGTAAGATAAAAGAAGTATTTATATATTAATTGTCTTCTAATATACACCTGTCGCAGAGGTCTACTTCGGATCAGAGGTCCATATATTTCACATATATATTTATTATATATTGCTGTTGTTGTTTTCTAACAGGTCAGTATGCAATTCATATTCACATTCAAAAATAGTAGGAAAATAATATATATAATACAACACATGAAGTCTAAATAAATATGTACTTTTTAGGTTTTTAAAAAATAAAATTCTTGTGTTGCATGGTAGTTACTATGATAATTACTATGTAATAACCTTAAAATGTGTAGAATTAGCACAGTATAAAACAAATACTGCGTTGTGTTTGAATTTGACAAAGGACTGACTTGATTCTCACATATATAGAGATTCTCCCTTTACCTGAGTGCTTTCGACTGCTGGGATAGCTTTTTTGTTTACACTGCTCCCCACTTTTGAATATGGAAATGATCTCCATCCGAGTAGTGTAGAGACTTAATTGACATTACATAGTAGCTTTGCCCTAATCTCTCATAGTTTTGCTAATACTTAGATTTAGTTAGATTTGTAACTTGTAATATCATGAATGATGAAACAAAAACATACATTAGTAAATATGTTAAGCAGTTAAACAGTGTAAATATCTAAAGGTTAAGTGTACACAAGTAGATATCACTAAGGATTACAGTATAAGGGACTTTATATAAATGATACGATATATTAGTTTTATTTGTTACATGGATTTATTCAATGTATGGCAATGAGTTATAATATCCTTTAATATTTCAAGAGTCAGATTGCATGTTTAACAAATAGAAGTAGTGACATTTTTAAAAAATTGTTTTAAATATTTGAGCTGTCATCTTCAATATTTTATGGTGTAAAAACACAACTCTAACATGCTCAGTATTTGTTAATGTAACCAAATTAACGCAATAACAAATTGTAATTATATAATGATGTGAAATGTATTTCGATCACACAGACTACACTCATCTAACCACAAACATTAGCAACACTGGTGTACTCTGATTTATACTATATAGTTAGATAACTCAAAACTGATTTTTTTTGAAACTTATTTACTGTATTTTCAACTATTTTCTCCTCCAAAATATTTTTTATTTGTAATAATATTCTAATAATAATATAAATACTCTGTAATATTTTATATTCTTTGATATTTAATATTTATAATAATATTTTGTTATATTTTATAATAAATATTACATTAGGACAAATAAATTTTCATGCTATCTTTATGTTCATCCACAGGTGCTGAGCTTTTGCCATCAATTTGCATATTAACTGGTGCTTCAGCCCAGTGGGTGGCGTTCTTTCTTGCTTTAGTTTTTGTGTACAGCATCAGGTCACTTCCGCCCTCTGTCACGTTACTAATGAGGATTAGGGTCTCTGGAGGCTTTCCCTTTTCTGTGTGTTCTAATTGGGGTCCTTGTGCCCATGTGAATAATAAAGCTTGTCCAGCTGCGCTCCTTTCTACAAGCGTGTCTAATAATATATCTATTGATTCTTCCATTCACCATGTGTCGTGATACTACTAGCACCATTACTTCTACTACTAGTAGTACCATATTATTACATAGTATTACATATTCATTTCAACAATTATAGTGCCAAGTATAGCGCATAACCATAACAGCAATAACAAAGAACAATAATTGTGTTAATATTGCCAATTATATTGTATTGTAATATAAAGGTAATAACAACATAGAAATAATAAAACCTGTACTACTTAAAGTAATACTAATAATTATTGGAGAAACTGGACCCACGCTAACCTGGACAACGCTGATTAAGATGAAAATGAAAATAAAACGATATAATTTTAATGTAGCATGGTGGTGGTTTAAGAAATTTATGCAGGTCCTGCTGAACTGGCTTTTTATAGTTAGAATGTTAGCATGTGTTTTTTATGTTTTCAGAAAGTAGTTTTGGTCAGTCAGATAAGCAAATAGAAATTCAGCATTACTATGAAAGTATATGAGTCTGGCAGTATGGCATGATGATGATTTTTACCCTTTAGTCGAAATCGACCCTGGGTCACTCTGTGGATCGTTACCGATCCCAGAGTATTTC
>JAOTRQ010000018.1:1418192-1461089 GCA_028565875.1 Hoplisoma paleatum | reverse complement strand
AAACTGGTCGCCCGCCGCATTAGTTGGTACCCCAAAAGTAGCCCGCAGCTTCAAAAAGGTTGGTGACCCCTGCTCTAGACTGTTCCATGATGCTAGTTTTTATTGTAAATTAATCACAGGATTAATAGCTTATTTGCATAGAAGTGTCACATCCCTTAAACGGCTTATTCTGAAAGAAGCTGAAACTCTTCATGTGAGAGTTATTTTGTGCAAAGAACTTGTGCAAAGAACATATTTTGTAGAGCCCATAGACATATTCTAACTTGTTTAAAAACATGCGTAATCTGTCATTTCTAATGCAAATACCACTTGCATTAAAACTTTAATTTTAAAATCATTTTTAAAGCTTTTTTTTCTCTTATATAAGCACAAACAGCAAAATACACAACAGCACACAATGGGATTCCTGCTCTGTCTGGTTCCTCTCAAGGTTTCTTCCTGTAATTATATTTCTTTTTTGTAATTGTCCCCATTAGTTTGTTTCACAAGATTTTCTGCTGTCAGTCCTTGATTCTTTGAAGTTAGTTTAAGACTCCCCAGCTCGTCTAGCTTAGTTGTTGAGGATGTGTGAGTGTATACACCAGTGATTCTTGACAGCAGCTCTCTGCCCTCAGCGACCTTGGGTTGTAACTCATAGCTCTAATGACAGACAATAAGTTTAGATTTTATGTCATCTGATCCTCACTACACTTGATTGAGCCAGTGTGCTCAGCAAGAATATTTAGCTGATGGATCATTTTTTACACTACAGTAGCTGCACAAAGCTGGGCTGTGCGTGTGTGTATGTGTTTGCTTACTAGCCATGCCTTTATGGATCGTCTTTCGCTCTGTGTGTGTGCTGAGTAGTGTTCTCTTTAATGTAGGTCAGTAGAGGTTGCTCGGTCAACCCCATCCTCCCCCTCCCTCCTGGTGCAGTGTGTACACTGTTCTGCCTCTGTGTTGCTAGAGCAGACAAACGTCGTGATGCCATCCTCTCCTGTCTAATCCGGAGGGATAAGGCAGAGAGACTGCCATTCATTAAGACTTAAAGCTGGCTTTCCCCAGGATACTGCTGTACCAGAGCGGCATTCATCAATCATAGCTCGCCCACTGCATTGCATGGAAATATTTACATCTGTGGGTCTCTAGTATCGCCGAGCCAGCCACAGGTTATATGGTTTGCATCGGTAGAAATTAAGCAAGCTATATTTGTTATAGTACATCCCCCAACACCAAAAACAGATAAAATGGTTTCAAGCTTTTACACAACAAGCATATTAGTGAACTGTTGACTTCTGAACAGTTTAACATACAAACCTTTGGGTTAAGAACCGACACGACAAGTGTGGAGATATTTTCAAACGTAAATAAATTATAGTCGATGTTTGATTTGCATAAAAATGTTTGATTATATATTTGCAGGTTTTTGCTTAGCAATGACAATGTAACCGTTTTTGGTGTAAAAGTTGGCATTGATGACTTAGGGGTTAAGGAAGTGGCCTAGTAATCAGTGAGTCGCTGGTTTAAACCTCATTACTACCAAGTTGCCACCAAGACCCTTAACCTACAGTTGCTTAAATAATATTGTGTGCACTTGTTAATATAAGTCACTTTGGATCAAAGTGTCTGTTAATTTTTTTCTGACCCGTCAGTGAGCTCTGTCTTAAGATTCTATTGATTTGCATGGCATGACGCTAACTGTTAAACCTGTTTACCTTATGAAGCAATGCCTCTACCACTCTTTCGAATGAGACAGCTCCCTATATAGGTTGTAAGATAACAATTCACTAGCTTGTTAAAACAGATTTACATTTTTTGCTTTTAGCAGACGCCTTTATCCAAAGCTACTTACCATTACATGCGTACACAGTTTTTGAGCAATCTAGGGTAAAGAGTCTAACAGTGTCAACTAAGTGGTAGTCAAATGTGGTATTTTTGTGTAGTGGTAGTGGGGTTTGAAATGCCAACTTGCTGAATAATAGCCCATTGTTTTAATAATTAAGCCAACATTGCCTAGACCCCATAGCTAACATTCGGACTAAGGATGGGGGTTTCTTCTGTGTCTTAGTGAAATAATTTTTATTTATTATTGTTTTATTTTATTTTGAAATATCTTAAATAAAAATGTAAGTAGAGCACATGTACTGTACTTCAATGTGGTCTGTTTTTGTAAAATACAGTGAATTGGTTTTGTTTATTCAAAAATAAAGATTATTGTAATCAGATTCGGTTTCTGAAATTTTGTAGTTTAAAATTAGTTAGTTAGGTCATGTTAGGATTGTTACAACTGGGATTGTCTTGCTTTAGTATATTTGTAACACACTATACAAAACTAGACATTCCACCCTAAAAGATGTCTAATTGTGTCTTGTTTGTGTTTTGCAGGTTTTTGCTGCAGTCCAGTAGACTTGCTTCAAAACGGAAATGATTCCTCATGAATCTCGTTCAGCGCTCTCTTACAGCAGGTGTGTGTGTTGTGTTGCTTTCGATTGAGATCAGGTTCCATCTGCCCTTGATCACAGGAGAGAGATTCACCACCACAGCTCTCCACTCCACCTCCACGACCCCAACTTCACATGCCAATCAGTGGGTGGTACGATCCGAGAAATTAACTGAGGGCAGAAAAAAATCACCATGAAGTCTAATCAAGAGCGAAGCAATGAGTGTCTACCTCCAAAGAAGCGTGAGATTCCAACGAGTACCCTTCCCTCTCAGGCACCTGCAAGTGAGAGCCAGCGTGGAGGGAATCTTGCTTGGCTTGCCAGCATGGCCAGTGGTCATGAGATCAACCGGCAGAGCACTATCAGCTCAGCAATAGCTGATGACCCGCAAACCAAACTGCCACAGTCCACATCAGACTTCACCCGAGCTCCTCCAACAGTGTCCACCAACTCTGCTGTGTACACTTCCCCTGTTTCACAACATGCAGGCACTATTCAGTACACCCCTCTACCCCCTACTGTGCAGTTCATCGCTCCTTCATACGCTGGACCCTATACTGGTTATATCTCCTCGCTCATGCCCTCTGCTGCCACCACCAGCAACACCACCACTTCCTCTCAACGACACACTGAAGCCTACACTAGTACAACTAACTCGTCATCATCAAAACCTGAACTGCACCATCAGCTGGCTATCTCCACATCTGACAGCATCTCTCAGGCCCACCAGTATGTTCAGATATCTGGCTCTCAGCTCAGTGTACTCCCACGTGCTGCTCCCACACCCCAGAGCCAACTCCCACTGCACCCTCTTCAGCACACTCTTGCCCTCAGTGGGCCCTCTCAGGTCCTGCTTCATTACACAGATATACCCATGCCCAAGAAGGAAGATACTAGGACTAGAGAGGTACTAAATGGCGAGCTGGAGAAGAGCCGGCACTTTAGCGTGCCACAGGAAATGAATGCAGGAAAACAGAGCAGCAGCTCTATAAAAGGCTCCAGTCAGCAGCTCCATATCCACCAACGAGACCACTATGAGACCCGGCACATGGGACCTCCAGTTGATTACGGGCAGGGAAATGCCAGCTTACGAACATCACTAGTTCTAGTTTCTAACAGTCATAGTTCCAGCAGTTCTGATCCAGTAGGACCTCTAAATAAGCTGCCTGCTCCTCTCATCCAGGCTGATAAAGGAGGAATATGTTCAGGCAAGCCTGTGTCCCGGATATCCTCCAACTACACATCCAGTGCACCAGTTCCTTTTCCTCCTCCGCCTTTACCAGTGGATAGTGTAAAAGCAGCAGTTACCACATTATCACCACACACAGTTATCCAAACAACACATAGCACACCCGAGATGCTCTCCCTGGGTCTGACATCCACCAACATTTACCCTGCTCATCAACCCATCATTGGGTACATTGCAGGTACAGGACAGCAACCACCCCTTAGCTACCACACCAGCCTCCCTCCACATCTTCTCATCCCTGGAACGCAACCTGTTATCATCCCTGTAAGTGGAGCAGAGGGTACTGCTACATCCACAGCACCGAATTTCACTGCAACACTGCCCCACGCATTTGTGACCTCAACGACCTCCAAAAGCGAGACCCTGGAGCCTTCGGGTTCCTATTCGCAACCAACAGGCTCTGTTGTTCAGGCACAGTTGCACCTGCCTGTAGTAACAGCCTCTGCCAGCATTTCAGCTGCTCCGCCTGTACCTTCTGCACCCTCGTTGCCGCCTTATTTCATCAAGGGTTCCATCATTCAGCTGGCCGATGGAGAGCTTAAGCGTGTGGAGGACCTGAAGACCGAGGACTTTATCCAGAGTGCAGAAATCAGCAGTGAGTTGAAGATTGATTCCAGCACCGTCGAACGCATCGATAGCAGCCATACAGCGAACTCGGCTATTATTCAGTTTGCGGTTGGAGAGCATCGCTCACAGGTATGTTATTTGTACATATCTAAAAAAAATTACTCAAATGTGCACTACTATGTGCTACTATTGAAAAACTAATATAATAACAACAAAGTGATGCTAAAACTCTAAATTAAGTCACAACAGTTGCGGTTTGTATTAAATTGCTGACAATCCAAACATTACAATTACTAAGCACTGAATGCATTTTGCGTAATTGAAGAATAACAGTTATGTATGATGGGTTTAAATAACAATGTTTTTGTATTTCATGGTTTTTAAGAATATACTAGAGAAGAAAACTAGAGCGCAATTAGAATACTGCTATTGTGACACCTAAATCTCTTATACTGTCTTTTTACTGATATGCATTACCTTGTTAAATCTTTGCTTTGTATAACATTATTAATAGGTCCAGATTGTGCATGTTTTATAAAACGTAGACATTGTGTTGTACAATGTATTGTACATTGTATTTTACTTTGTCAAATACTACAATACCACTCTGAAAAAATTTTACTTGTTTTAAAACACTCATTTGAGCGTATTTATCTAATAGACTATACATATACACGTGTAATAATTACAATTTCAACGTTTTTGAATAGCGATACAACTATGAATGACAATAAAATTTAAATATATAAATAATTTATATTTAAATACAGCATATAACTCATTCAACGCATTCAAAAGATTAAATATAAATTATTTAAGAAAAACTCATATATTAACATAAATCTGAGCACCTGGTGCAAAAACTTTCCTCAACTGAACATGCGGACATGAACGCACACCATGTACCTATTCATTTATGGAGTTATTCACTGGAAAAATGCAAGTAAAAATAAATGTGATTAACCTTTTCCCTGTTGGCTTGAGTCACCCCGGGATCTCGGGAAATTTGCTGAATGAGATCAGTGGAGGCAACAAGTGTAAAAGAGTACCAGTGCTTCTGTACATAGAGACCAGAAATACTGGTGGTAATATTTAACAAAGAGAAAATAGAACTACATCATTTGCTGAAATTAGTCTATTTAGGGTAGGCCAGGACTTCAGGCAGGCAGGCATGTCTAGTATCCATGCACCCAATGCCTTTGTAATGTGTGTAGCAGGTGATATAGCATTGTTTTGTTGAAAAAATGCATGACCATCAATGGAAAATCTGAAATCTTGATGTACTTTTGCACGAATTTACTTTTGAATGTATTTTTTTGCATTATTACTACAATGTACCATGACAGATCTGGGCATTTGGACTTGCCTGGAGAAAAAACCTGGAGTGCTGATCCATCTGACCATTGTGTAATGATCCATTTCACTTAGTCCAGAGAAGTCGACAATGCTGGACATGGTGTACATAAGGCTTCATTTCTGCACCGTAAACTTTTAAATGATATTTATATATGTAACTCTATATTGTAGTTTTCGACAAATGTTTGCCAAGATATTCCCTTCCCATGTGGTTATTTTAGCTCTGGTTGTGTGCACCGTTGTGTGTATAGTTTTTGATGCAGTGCTGCCGGGGAGATTGAAGAACACAGACGTTCAGCTTAGGCTTATGCCTTGTGATCAAAACTCCTAGAGAAGGTTGTCTAAATAATCTACATTAAAAGGTTAATGTTAATTACAAAGCACATGACATGCATTTGATCAGCCATATGTTAGTTGTATTGAAAATGTTAGCACTTTATGCTACTCAATTGGTCATTTATTTTTAAAGTATTCTGCCGGTATGCTATTAGTTCTCATTATTATGCCACAGCCAATCCTGCTGTCCATGTTTGGTGCTGTTTGTGTGGGATCCGAAGGCAAAATTGAGTCATGCTTTAGTTCAGCTCCCTTCTGTTATGTTGTGAGGGGGCTGTGTGAAAAATCTGTTTTATTTGTTTGTGAATTACAGTTTAGACCACCCACTCAAACTGAAAGTCTGTCAGCTCGCAACTGAGACTCATGGTAGAATACATGAGCTCGATCAAAACCATTTGAAGCATGTGGCCCTGTATATTCCATTTAACACCTCCTTTTCTTCCTTTCTCAGGTGAGCGTTGAGGTGCTGTTGGAGTACCCATTCTTTGTGTTTGGTCAGGGCTGGTCATCTTGTTGCCCAGACCGGACCACTCAGCTGTTGGAGCTGCCATGTGCAAGGCTGGCTGTGGGCGACGTCTGCATTTCCCTCACCCTCAAGAACCTGAAGAATGGCTCGCTAAAAAAGAGCCACGGCCAGAATTTAGACACGGGCACTCTCGGGCCCCCTCTGAAACCACCGCCTAAAGCCTTCTCAGGTGGGACACGTGGAGCATCACGAAACATGGAGCAAGAAAATGGACTGCAGTACGGTGGGAAAGGTGGCGGGGGAACTCAGGCCAACAAAGTGAATGGAGAAGTAGGGTGTGGGGAGAAAGTTTGTAAAATTTCGCAATTGTCGGAGCCAGAATCTATAAGCAAACCTACTGGTCGGAAGAGAAGATGGTCGGCCCCAGAGGGTCGAAAAGTTGAAAAGTCTGAGGACGAGCCACGTTTGACTTTTCCTAGACCTTCGTTCATCTCTCAGGAGGTTAAAATCAGCATTGAAGGCAGATCTAACATTGGCAAGTAAATGCCAGTTTGGACTGCCAGATTGTGGATTTTAAATTGATTTAGTTAATGACCCTCAATATGTTTTTTTATATATCTTTTATCATTTCAAAATTGATCTCTTTATTTTTTCTATCCAGATTACAGTACTGTAGGCTAAATTAACTCAGTATCACTTTTGATTCAGCGAAACGTTTATTGGTTATTGAATAAGTGCATTTAATATTAAGCTAATTGGTGCAGTCAGTTTTGGTGCAAGGAAAAGTCGTAGAAGAAGACGTTCCATAGGACAATTAAGGTTGTGTTATGTTAGTAAGTGTAATGTTTTAATGATGGACTAAACCAAGCCTACTGTATTGCACTATGACGTGCGTTTATGCATGTAGTGTCTGGGTCCAAGCTCCATCCACATCTGAGTTTAAGTGGGCATAGATGATGTTGCTCAGGGAGGCAGCACAAAAATCACTCCTTCATTGACTACAGGAGTTCACATGATGTCAACCATCCAACAGTTTGAAAATCGACTTACACAGGAGACAATCAAATGCCCATCTTGATGAGTTTTGGATATTGTAGTTGCTTTTGTTTGTCATTTAGTGTATTTGAAATTAATATAAGACAAGAGGCACCAAAATGCCTAGGTACATGTTTTAAGCTTAGCACAGCTGTCACAGAAAGACCTGAAGAAATGTCATTACATGGTGCCAGATGCTTTTTTGGAAGGATATATTATAAAAGAAAAGAAATATGTTTGATTTTTTGCACTAAAGTTTAAACTTTCTATTTAATGGTCACTTTAGTCAAGAGTTGTAACTGTAAACAAGTCAATGCTTTATTATTTTTGTTCGGTTGTTATACTCTCTGTTACAGAGACACTTAGTAGGGTCCCTCGTATTTCCATATAGAGAACATAAATTACATCTGTCCTAAAACTGAGACAATGGTGACTAAAAATTGTTCTTTGGCCACTGTCCACTTTAGTCTAGTAATTCTGCAGGGCTTCTGTGCCTTAAGAACTGTCTAACTAGTACTAACTTTCGACCATATATACTTCTAATTTGTAAAGTAATGTGAAAGTGATCATGCCAGGTACTATGAACTCTCTTTATTTAGTTGGGGAAGTTGTCCTTAGGATAATGTATGTTAAAAATCTTAGAAAGCACTAACCATGTAGTTGCATTCACTGCATCCAACTTTCGACCAGCCATGCATGCATACGAAAAATGGCATATGGTTTGATTGGAATTTTAGTCTGTTTTATTTTTACCCACAGCTTTATCCTGATCAGGGTTGCACCCGTCAGGGATCAACTTGGGAGCTTACAGTTAATTGTACTCAGTAATGTTTGGGTGAACTCCTAGTTGACTGATGGCACCAATGAGATCTGAACATAGATATCCGTGGTTGTTAGCTGACTAAAAATAAACAGCCTGAGCAACATTTAAATTATAATATAGAGTATCCAAGCTCTGCATAAATCAATGGTGACACTTAATGTGTCTTCTATAGATAACTCGTCGAATAGCAAATGATTTATTTCTTGAGCCCTTGGAATCTGCGTATGTGAGCACTGCAATCAGGTTAAGGCCGATTTATACTTTTGCGTCTGATAGAAACCGCCACGAAACAAAGCATGTTATAGACTAAAATCTACAACAATGGCAGTAGAACAACTCTGCACTGAAACTGACGAGCACAAACACAACAAAACCTTCAGAATATTCAAGATTTATTGTCATATGCACAATGAGAAAGCAGTTTTTCATGTGCAATGAAATTATTACTTTAATACCCATTAGCATTGTAAATGGGATTTGATTCAGAATTATAAATGGAATCTGACAACATTGAGGTGATGCTGTTGTCTTCTATTTGACGCAGAACAATAAATCAGTCTTTAGAGCATAGTTCTATCAGGCAGTGAATCTGTCATCGTTCTAATCAGTTGGTCATTTAGGATATTTTTGCATTAACTTATTTTGTGACCAATTTTTTTAAAGAACCCTAAACTCTGAAAACCTGAATTAAAGAACACATGGGCCAAACAACATTTATGTATGGTAAACAAATTAGTGTGATTTCTACCTTTGGCATTGTGAGTACAATTTATACATGACAGAAATTTGTAATGTGGTGCACAAATTGTTTAATTTGGGTACTGTTACACCCCTTAGACACTTTACAGAGGATGGACCTGGAGCAAAAAATGAGAGAAAGTGATTTAAGAAGTGATAGTTATTATTATCATTGTCATATCTCAACATAGAGACGGTGCTGTACAGTATGTTACAATTAAGAGGCAATGTACTGTAGGACAAACCCGTGATCTGTGAAAAGAATGAATGAATGTGCACTGGATGGTGGCTTAAATAGAAAACCGGTAAACAAGATGGTGGAATAGCAATAGGCACTTACTGCAGGTCTTGTAGAGTTCTGCCACCTCAGTAAGTCATGAGCTAAAGGCTTAAGCAGCAACATCTGTTCTTTAAATTTTAGCGTGAACAGAGCCGATGAGACCATTGCCATTTTGGTGATTGAAACTGAGATGTGTGATTGCAGACATGAATTAGGATTTCATAAAACTGTATAAATATGCCATGAAATGAATGACAGCGTGAGTAAGTAACAATGGATTCTGGTATTAAAAGTTAAGCGTGTCCTTATACGTATGTTTGTGATGTACACTATATGGCCAAAAGTTGGGAGACCCTTTTCGTATTGATTCAAGTATTTTAGATGTATATAATGGTCTTAATTTATCAGACACTTTTCATGACAAAATTCAATCTGAGGGTTAAGGGTCTTGTTCAAGGGCCTGACAGTTTTAACCTGCAGGTACTGAACTTCCACCAGAGACTTTTTGGATACTAGTCCAGTATCTTATTCTCTTTGTGACGATTGCCCCTAGATGTAAATGTATAAATCATCTGAACCTTGTAGCAACTATGCAGCAACTGGTCAGACAAGAGGAGTTTGTTTTTATGGAATACGTATGGAATCATTTATATAGTAGTTATTAGCTTGGCCTATTCTAACTGGATGAACTTTTTTAAAAAGTGGGATCAGTTATAGTTATTGTGTGGTAAACTAATATAGGTATACAAAGCTCTTGATCAGGTGTCCTCATACCTTTGGCCTTATAGTATACATCTGTGGAAGTGCATGCATGTATGTATATGTATGTGAAAGTGTGCACACGTGCACTTTCACTCCTCAGTCATGTTGCTGTATGTCTTTTTTGTACATTTACATGTATAGAAATACATATGGTGTATCTAGATGCCTTAGTGCAAACCTGTGAGAGTGTATATTTGTGAAGGTGTGCATTCTGAGTATGTGTTGATATTTGTGTGGTGTACTTGTATGTGTATGTATATAGAACACCACATATTAAATATAGGTATTCAGTGTTTAAAGGTCAACTTCAGAGAATCTTGCGGTTTGCACAACTGGAAGTAGTCATGTGATTTTTTTTTTCAATTATTAGCCAGTGCTCACCTAAGACGGCTGTCAATTTACTCAAATGTAGCAGTTCCTTAACAAGTTTGCTTGGCTTGTTGAACAGATATGACTTTCCTTGATCCATTTTGCACACTAATATTACTTCATAGACTTAAAGCTGCAGTATGAACTTTTGTTGAAGATGGAATTGGATTATTTTTACAAGGTTAGGAATGATTTTCAATACAAATCATTTCAAACATATGCTGTGCTGACCATGTATTTAAATCAAATTCAAGTAGCTGATTGTTGACATGAATTCCCATCACCCCAGATCAAATGTAATAGCTGAAACGATTAATAGAAAGTGTTCATTCATAACATAAATACCTGACAGGTAAAGTGAATAACACTGATTATTTCATCATGGCACCTGTTAGTTGGTATTATGCATTAGGCAGCATGTGAGCTCGGGTGTTCCCAGTATACCGTGGTCCATATCTATGAATAGTGGTCTAAAAAAGGAATGCAGGGTCATGGGTGGGTAAGCCTCATTGATGCATGTGGGGAGCGAAGGTTGATCCAACAGATGGACTTCTTCAGATGGAGCTCTTCGTTTCTCTAAAATGACAGTAGAATATTATTAATTATTTATTACTATTATTATCGGCCAAGTTTAACACAAATCAGCATCCATTATTCAGTCATCTTTATAGCGTCTTTGACATTCTTTCTGTTCAAAACATGCCGACTGTTTTAGATTTCGTACATGCACATCGAGTGGTTACTTTAAATAGAAGCATGAAAGAAACATACTGCAGCTTTATGATTACAAAGAGACAAAGTCTGCACATTAAACAAACACGAAGTGCATAGTGAGAAGTGCAATCTGTAGCTGGCACACTTGTTGAGCAATTATTGTTAGTATTGTTTGTGCGTTTTACATTGATAGGTGATGCAGCTTGAGTGGTGGTGATGATCAATGGCTGTATGGACGGATGAATGAATGAACAGGCAGATGAACAGCTTTTATGAGTACATAGCCTGTTGGATGGTGGAGGGTGGGTGATTCAACTCTATATTCAAATCTGAAATGCTTTATTTTTGTACAATAAAACAGGGTTTCTCAGATCAGCATGACAACCGTGCATCGTTTATTCCATCCCGCTTTATACCTGCTATAAAACGTATGTGCACAATAGATGTATTTTTGAGTAAATGTTTGTTTGTTTCAGATTTAGCATGGGCCAAAATGCATAATTCAGTCGGAATAGTGATTTCATTTACTCATTTGTTTTTACATTGTCTTGGTTAAATGAATCATCTTTCATTTCATTCAAGTGAGTCTACTTTGCTGGTTGCATAGTTTTGCTACGGTTACACACAAAAATCATTTCTAATAATAACATATAGCAATAACCCTAGTCTGCAGTATTCAAACCAAATAGCATAGCTATATAAACTATTTACTACAGAAGTTCCATCATTTGTTTACCATTCAGCCCGGCAGTCTGGCTTTGGGTGGTTACAGTTTGCACAACTAGCTCTTAGTATCTTTAAGGAGAACTGGACACATATATGCAGTGACGGCATGTCTTTCTAACCCAGCTCAATCCCTTTTGTGCTAGTGACCTCTTGACGCATTCAGGTACCCATAGAAAACCAGTAGACCTCGCACCAGTTTTCCCACTGCAACCACCAGCTACCTTGTACCGCTGGCACCACTTCCTGCCAGCACAACCTTTCTTCATTTATTGTTTTCTTTTTTTATGTTTAGTGTCCTTTATTAGCAATCCTTAAATCATTTGATTTTAATTTAGTTTTTTTCTATTGTTTCAGAGAAAATGCTAAGCCAACAGACAACGTAGTGTTCAAGCATGTAGCGTCACTCACCACTTCTTTATTGAATGAGGAGGTTGTAGTCATGTGTACATGTGTGTGTTTTTGAGGTGTTGGGCCGGAATGTTCGACAGTCTTTGCATACCAGGAGTGAATCTGGTAATAAAAGTGCTAGGTAAAAAAACTTTCTATTCAGAATTATTATGTATTTCATATCCATTTTTATTTAGTATAGCGATTACACTTTCTTTCAATTCTTTGTTTATTTCTGTGACATACTGGCACGGGTGAAAATGTAGTTTTCTTTCAGTGTTGGTCCCAATCTAGTGTACTGATTTTACAGTTTTTAAATGTGGATTAGGTGAGTTCATATGTGAATAAGCTTTGTGTTAGGAGAGTCACACCCTGATCCCCATTATCTTTTGACTCTGTACATCCAGCAGAGGTCGTAACTGTGTCAGCTATGATGTCCCCCTTCCTGAAAAATAGCCAAATTATTGTTCATGTAGACACCCAGCTTGCGAGATGACAGACACCCCAGCACATAGAATTAGTTTTTTAATGGGTGTGTTTTTGTTGCTTCTTTGTGTTGCTTTTAAAATAACGTGAGAGCAGTAAGAATGGTGCTCAATAAAGAGGAAAGTAACAAACAAACGAATGCAAGTTTTATCTTACGAAATTATTATTCATGCATTCAATCTGCTGCAGTTGCACTGTTTAAACACCACTACACACTTACTTAGAGAATGTATATATACTATAGCAAGTGCCCTACTACAGTTTAAATTGTGGATAGTTGCAACTAGTATGGTGTTTCTAGCAATCTCTCTTAATTTATCAACACACAAAGTCTAAAAGTAAATCCCGTACCCATTTGGCTGACGAAATTGATCTTTGGTACTAGTAGTAACTGGATTTATGTAAAGATACACTAGTAAAATTTACACCAGTGGCTGCTTTATATAACTTGACAACAAAGTCTATCGCTTACTTGCTGTCCCTGAAAGTGCACCTAGATGTTATACATACATTTTTTTTGTTTTGTTTATTTTTGGTAATGCTTGATACATGAGTAGACAATGTAAGCATAATCGAATGCACTTTTTGCATAAAAATAAAAAGATGCGTAAGCAATTTGTGTTGGGTTGAAATAGCTAAATCATAGTTCAAGTACTGCACTACATGTTCCACTGTTATTTAAATATTGGATTTCAATGATTGTAAGCAAATAATTATTTATTCCAGTCGTTCCAGATCAACATTTTTTATTAAGACACCAATCTTCACATTTCTTTTAACCCGACTGCTAAATTTCCTCAACTGTCATTTCTCCTTTGTGCCATGTGTAGCTTTTAAGAAATCATTCTCACACTGTTGACGTTTTTTCTTCTTGTTTTAGTCTGGCTTGTTAAACGTAATATTAATTTCAGATCTTGTGTTTTATTAAAAAGCTGCCTGTAGTACTGGAATCTGATTGGCTGGGGAGGATCATTGTTGACTTTGCTAAGCATTTTTGAACAAAATTTAAAAAATGAATCTTGCATTTGGACTGGCACATACACAAAGCAAGTGTTTAAGTGTTGGCTTCCTCTGGGTACTTTAGTTTCCTCAGACCTTTCTAAAATTGTATGTGTGTGTGTTCGTTGCTTTGGCTACTGATTGGCACTGACAAGTTTAAGGTTACTGTACCTATAACAGAAATTATAACGTAATTCCTTACCAAATATAATTTATGAGCATGTGTAAACATGTGAAAATATAATCTGGATTGAGAAAAAAATATGTCAATAATTTTATGTCAATAAAATATTGATACTCCTCATCTGAAAACGATTGCTTCACCTTAAAGGAAGCCCTGTAGCATTAAGTGAGTGTTTCCATGTATTATCTTGATTGTCAGTTTGGCTCGATTTTGGTATGTT
Organism: Hoplisoma paleatum; assembly: GCA_028565875.1. NCBI lineage: Eukaryota > Metazoa > Chordata > Actinopteri > Siluriformes > Callichthyidae > Hoplisoma > Hoplisoma paleatum. The sequence goes on along the minus strand of JAOTRQ010000018.1, from coordinate 1,446,972 downwards.
TTGTTAAACATCATAAACTTTTCCTCAGGCTTACTCAGGGATGATGGGTGTGTCTGAACGAGTGTGTTAAAGCACATGGTGTAATGTCTGGCTAAAATGTGTTTTAGTATGTTTTATTGGTTCATTGGATAGGCAATGCTCACCTAGTTATATGGGACATATTGTCTGTATTTAGTTGTCTGTGTATCTGCCTTGGTTGTGTATGTTATTTAGTCTGCATATAAGACTTATTAGTTCTTTTCTGTGGGTGTGTGTATGTGTGTGCGTGCGTGTGTGTGTGCGTGCGTGTGAAAGTGTTGCTCATTGTCTGTGACATCAAAACCCCCAATCCTTAGCTTTTTGAGTGCTCCAGACTGAGAAACACATACAAAACCTCGAATAAGTAGGGACCACTTTTGTAAATTTAGTCTAAATAAAAATGCACATTTTTTGTCATAAAATAGAATAGGTTTTTTAATACTGTTTAGCACTTTCAAACCCAAGAAAGGCTTGGTCACAATACCAAGTGTTTTCAAGGTATAACATTCATTTATTAGTGAGCATCAGGGAGTGTGAGAATATAAAATAAAATCATTATAGTCCCTGCCGTGATGGTTTCTCTTCTCTTTGTGCAAGGCCACCTCGCTTTCTACTCGTTCCTGGGTCCAACGAGTCGAGATGTCGAGGCCTGACAGTCTATTTTAAGTTTGCGTCATCAACCATAAAACCTTATGTTGTGCAGGAGTTATGTGGTTATATAGTTTGGGTCATATCAGTGACATGACAAAAACATTAGTGAAATGAAGTGGACGCTGCATAGAGAATTTTCTGACCACAGTACATTTTTGGTGAATTCTAGTTAATTCTACAGTAAATTCTTACTTTAGCAAACATGTTGGATGTTTTTAGTCTGTTTGTTTTTTGCTTTACCTGCTTGTAATTAATATGAAATTTATAGCACTTGTTACAATCGAATATTTCATAAAGTTATTTTTTTAAAGCCATTAATAACCCCTGTTAATGATTGGAAGGCAAGACGTATCTGGAGACATCTCAGCATGTAACAAGATTGTTATATTATGTTTTCATTAAATAGAGAAAAAACATAAATAGTAATTGCAATGTTGTAATCACAAACAAAATCTTTCTTTTCACTTTATGTTACATCTGGTTCTATGAGACTGGGTAGCATTTGACTGTGTTTTTGGAACATGCAATAGGCTCTAGGAAAAGCTCCTGTTTCCAGTTTGTAGCACTGATCTTGTAGGGGGGGTCAGAATGTTTAATGAATCCTAGCGGCTCTACAATATTCATCTTAGTAGAGAAGCATTACTTTTTTTGTCCATGCTGGTGTCTTTTAAGCATTTTAAAAGAATGGAATTTGGTTGGTGTTGCAACTCATGTTGAAACCTTTTAGCTTGAATTGAATCTAAACCAAGCAGGACTCATCTGTTTAACTTGGTTGTTGTTTCACGTCATGTTCATGTCCAAAACCTCTCGATTAACAATCTCAGGCTGAGAAACTGCATCAAGCCCATATTGTACTTCTGTTTTAGCCTTCACAGGGTGTGTGTGCTACTTAATATGGGTAGATTGTTTAATATGATCAGCTCCTGTGCTTATTGTGATTTACCTGTGGCACAGCTGCATTTTGTACTCTTTATGAATGGAAAGACATTGTGTTGGAGAGCCTTGCCCTTGTCATGTTTAAGCTGGTTAACTGAAAAACGCACTCAGAGAGAGGGGCCAGTCCGTGTTCACTTTCATTGATTCATCATTTTTCTTTACCAACTGCTGGTTTCTTGGTTTAGCACTAAGAACTAAACTATCAACTATCTACCACCACCACATTTAAAACGTGCCACTCTCAGATGTTGCTTAAACTTTTTCAGTCTGAGAAATCAAACATTACTAATCAAAACTGATTACTTTGTACATTGTTGCCAGTGAAATATACAGCAGTGCCCACCGACGATGTGAAACCAATAGTTGTATATAAGCTTTATTCATTAACAGTAAATCAACTATAATTTTGATATGCTATGCAGCCAGTTCAAAATTGTATCTGATAACAATTAAATAAATGTAAATGTGTAAAATTTAACTTTACACATGTGTATTCACACAAATTAAAATTAAGGAAATGCTTTTCGATTAGAACATGTTTTGGAAAACCTAAAACCCATGAGAACAAAAGTCTTGTGACTTTGCTGTTTATTTCAGTAATTTTACTGCAACAAAAGTACAAAATGAAAATATTGTGGTTTGTTTTGACTGATTATATAATTTTGTGTGGACATGAGTGTCCAAAAATCACTGGTAGGAACTACTGGAGGATTTTTCTGATGCAAAAAAAATTTGAATTCACTGAAATGATTACAAAAACTCAAAAAGGACACTATTAAAGAACCCAGTGAGATTGTTCACACTTTTCCTATCATACTTTTGGTACCCATAATTTGTTCAATTGGTTGAATAGTTATTAGAAAAGTGGGACATTAATCTATAAATAAATCTTGCTTACTGATTAGAAGTGTTTGAATGTGGATATTGTATGTTGCAAAGAGATTTATTGTCTTCCACTGGAAGGTAAAGAAAAGAGCAAAATTGTACATGACTGTAAAAGGACATGTTAGCGTATAAAGAGCAATGGCAAGACAGGTGTAGGTGCTCCAGTAGAAAATGCTAAATGACGATTATGGTTTCAAAGCTTTGGGGATGCTGGTCTTATTATAGCAAGACTGTTAAGAAAAAAGAGAATATCAATGAATGTCATGACCCAAGATTTCCTTGGTACTGACACAGAGAAGTCAGGTCAGTTGCAGGGAGCAGGATGAGAAGGAGGAATGTTTTGCACCTTACTTACAAAAGAAACCATTTATAAGTACATAAAGGCCTAGGTAGGAACTTATTTTGTGAAAAGAGATTATTTTTTTGTTTGTTTCATTTTGTTTCCATATGCGTGCATACGCTGTAAATTGTGTAAAATATTGTACTTGCACTAGCTTTTTTTAAATGGAAACTAATATAAAACATTAAGAATTGAAACTATTTTCTAATTGTGATGTGTCTGTTTGTAGGATACACTCACGTTTGTTTTCTTGGATTTTATGGTCCCTTTCTTTGATGGTGCTTGCCAGTTTTCTAGTTAGAACCTATTTCTTTATCCTAAACAACAAAACAATATTTGGTTCATATTGTGAACAAATTTGTTTAAAAATGTCTGTAAACCAGTACAAGTTTATTGTTTCAGTATACACGTACTAATAAAATTACAGTGCCAATAACAAAATGTTATTTGTCTTCATAAAATTCATTGAGTGTAATAAAAATCTAAAATATGTGACGTGTTACAAATACACTACCAGCTGCATGACATGATTGAATTTATGATTCATTTAAATAAATGATTCATTTGTTATTATTCATACATTTTCAGCATTTGAACATATTTTCAAGACCTTTTTTATTTTAATGGCTAGAAAACTTGAAAAAAAATACCTCAGTGGTTGTGGAGTAATCATAATTGTAAGATATAAATAACGAGTTTTCTAAAGCATTAAAAACGCAATGAAATAATTTTTGTAAACAAATATGAATACTTTAAGGTCACATTATTGCAGCATTTCATGTTCTTATAGCTTCTATACATTGTATTTTTTATTGTGGAGCAGAATTAGGCCATTATTGTAATGCACTGACGTATCGTCTCTTCTTGGTGGCTCCAGCAGAGTGTGCCGACTCCTAATAATTTCAAGCTAATTTTAGTGGCCTGGTGGTTAGATAACTGGGCTTGTGATTGGAAGGTTGATGACTGAAGTGTTCTTGAGCAAGGCACCTAACTCCTTGCTGCTCCCTGGGTGCCATGGCTAGAGCTGCCCTCTGCATGCTCCCTGTTGAGTATTCACTATTGTGTGTAAAAGTGTCTTACACAACACGGATTGGATTAAATGCAGAAGATTAATTCCTCTATGTGTACAAAGCACAATGATGAAGAGTATTCTAAATTTAATATAAAATGACAGGACAAAAATGATGTGGATCCAGACATTCTCGGTTAAAAACTTGTGGCTGTTCCCGCATCATTTGAGCAGAGTTAGCATTCTTTGGGTAAATGTATAATGTCATCGAAACAGCAATACCCAAATATAAAGTAGCAAATGTCCCATTCTATATATTCAACACTAGAACTAGCAGGTTTTTTATATGACCCCTTTTTCTACCGGAAGCTGCCAAATGGCGACATTTTGGGGGGTTCGCCAACTTGTTTCAGAGAAGAGTGTAGAGTGTAGGAAAGTGTCTCCTTGCAAATGTAATGGTCTAATTTAAATAACACTGGTGGCAAGAAGAGCTATTCACATTTGCCAAATGGCAGTTTTTTGGGATTTAAATGTAGAATTGCCAAATGGCAGCGGTTTGGTAGCTCTAGTGTTAAAGCACTTGTTTATTTATCCTTCCTTATTTAGCTTTATTGGTGGGGGGGAGCTTACCTTGCACACAATGTGACACACAATGCAGCAGTCCTTCACAGTAAAACCTGAGATCTCAAGAAATGTGATACTAACACTACATGTTACACCAATCCAATCATTTATTTATTTTGCTGTTTTACAGTTTTGGTTGGTAGGTTGGTAAGTAGGTGTTATAGTACTCACCAAACAATACATAGGACTGTGTCCTCAAAGTTTTCCCCATATATATTTGACACAATAACAGTCCAATAAAGCAAATCTGCTCCTGCTATGTTAGTCAATTCACTAAATCACAAACATTACATTTATGTCTAATGTCCTGGCCTAATTTAAGAAATGACAGCATATGAGCAGAGGAAGCTATGGCGATGTTGTGGCAGTTTGTAACAGGCAGTAATGGAGTGTGGGTGTGAGGGATGTGGAGGTCTTGAGTATCAGCTTCCATTAGTAGCTGGCTCATTCATTTAAATAAGTGTCAGTGAAAGATATAATCAGGCACTGAAACCCACACCACTGCTAGCAAACGGATCTAACACAATTATGGGTCTCACTTAGCCCCTGCATAACTTTTCACTTCTCTGAACATTATACCAGTGCAGCCACAGAAAAAGAACAAGGTTGTGTACATGTAAACAGGGACAACCCAAGCCTTTTTGGTGCCCTAAGCAGAATATCATTATTCTATAGACTACACTGTGTGTGTAACGTACCCACTATCATTAGCACGATTTGAAATAAGCTTACATCATACGCAGTGTCATTCTGGTTATTGTTTTAAACTTACATGGTAAACAAACTCACAAAAACTTTTAAATAAATCCCCAATAATCACTTTTAAATACAGAGTGATGTATACTGACATAATTTTCTATATCTAACTATTTCAAAGTAACATCGGCAGATGGCAAAATTGTTTTTGAATATTCCATACGCCTGCAAATATTGTTATAATGACTATACAGATAACATAAAAATAGGTTTTCGGTGTATAATACTATTTCTTTTGTATGATTCAATGCTATTTAAAAAAAAAGATATATTTTTCTCATTTCTTGGTGCTCCTGGGGACCATGTAATTTGAGTATGCTTTAGGTTCACTCTGTAGACATGTTTGAAGTCTATAGTTTTGTCAAAATATTTGTTAATATAAGTCACGTTTTCTTTATAGAGAGATAAAGAGTGAGAGACAGATAGATGGCTTTATACAGACCATGGCTTCATATTGGCACACCTTCCTGAATTTCAATACAATTCATCACAATAATGATCACTGATTGAATTTTAACAAAAACACTGAAGAACAAGCGTCACAAAACAGACGTTTGATTTTTTTACTGTTTTGGTTACAATGCCAGAAGAATGGAATATAAACTGCATTTGTATTTTACAAACTAAAATGAGGTTAGGCACTGCAGGTTTTCAGACCTTTCCATTACAGTTATATATTCTGCTATAACCAGTGTATATTTACCAGTTTCCTCAATAATAAACAATCTGCAAACATGATGTGTCCTTAAATAATCAAGTTTGGAAATTGTTTGTTTAAATTAATCAAGCTGCAACTCGGTCCATGTTTTTGTTTGAGATCAGAGCAAAATAACTAAATACTTTCTTTTATTCATATATTTTGTTATGCATTAATAAACTATACATGTGCTACTTTAATTAAAAACATGTCTTTGTTTATAATTTAGAAGGGTTTGGGGAGGTTTTACAGGACTGGAATTAACTGCAGTTATGTTCAATTTGTTTGATAAACAAGATGGAGTTACCAGCACAATTACAGAACAAATTTAACTCGTTTCTTAAGGTTTACCACTGTTCAACTATTTCATTAGAATAAATTATAAAATACTTTATTTTACCATATATTAATAATGCATAAACTTAGTTTTATACACTGGCCTGTATACGGTAACACTGTTGCATAGTTTAACACTATAAGCTCACAGGGCTTATATTATTTTTACTTATTATGTCTTCATCGCTATATGATTTCATGTTTGGAGAGCTTAATGACTTGCATTGAATCATGCTCATTTAAAAAATAAACATTTCTTTGAGAACCATGCAGAAACAGTGAGGTTCTGCAGGCTGTAAAGGCTGCATATGTGAGTGTCAGTAGTTTTCTTTGCTCAACCTGAGCACTAACATTAAAACGGTTGTTTTTTTTAGCTGTACTTATCCAGTGTATGAATAAACCAGTGTATAGTACAGTGATGATGTGCAAGCTGGATGCTTTGTATAGCTTTAAGAGAACATTTGGCTGGACTGCTGTGTAACTCGGATGAATGTGGTCCTGCGGCTGAGCTCCTTGAGTTTGGCGGCTCCTACATATGTGCAGGTTGAACGCAGGCCACCTAAGATGTCTTTGATTGTGTCCTCAATATCACCTCGATAAGGCACCTGGACAGACCTGCCTTCAGAAGCCCTAGAGACAAAACTAAATTACTTGGGTTGCTACATTGTTATTATCAGTCTCTATATCTTGGTTGACAGTGACAAGGACCTGCTCTAACCACATCTCCTTACCTGTACTCTGCCACACCACCAACATATTTCTTCATAGCTGTGTCGGAGCTCATACCATAAAACAGCTTAAATTTCTTTCCATCCTTCTCAATGAGCTCACCAGCACATTGGTCATGGCCTGCCAACATTCCTCCTAGCATGACAAAGTCTGCCCCTGCACCTACAGGAACAACAATAGCACATATCAGTCTGATATCATCCACATTTGTACGGCAATAAAAAAGTTAAAGAAAGTTGTTTTAGTCTGTACTATCTATTACAACAAGACCCATTTATGTAAATTGTAAAAATATATGTAAAATACTAATGAAGTAGCCGTTGCCTGGTTGTTAGAGAACTTGGCTTCAAAGCAATTTACACTTTATTTAAGACACAAGTGGCCCCAATACCAAATTGTATATTATTTATTGATTAAGTTACATTTAAATAAATATTACATACACACCAAAGTATTTTTTACACTCCTGTATTTTAACATAGAACATAAGTAATGAAGAACTCAATTGTAAACAGGTGTTGAAATGTACTATGTTGATGTCAGGTCAGTGTGTAATTAGACATGGTTAAAAATATTTTTAATGGTTTGAACAACAAGATGCAATTGCTTTTGTGAAAATAAATTGTCATTGCTTTCATTGTCATTCATTTTTTCATTTTTGAGAGCAGTTCATCTCTTGAGTGGCGTTTTTGTTACCCTTCCGATGTTAGCGGGTCTAGTGGACCCAGTGCATTAATGTGTTTTAAATCAACACAACCACAACTTATTCAACAATTCAAATATTAGACTTTTTTAAAGATGTATACGAATGATTACAGAATATTTGGTTAACATTTACTATTTATGTATGCGGGACCATTCAGTTTTTGTAATAAAGTATATTATTATTATAATTGATTAAATTATATGTAATTAAAATATTTAAAAGAAATGTTTATATGCTTGGAAAAATATAATTTATAACTATCCAAGTAAAAATAGCATTAAAACATGTAAAACATCAGTCAGTCTAAGAAACACCAGACTGAACAGTTGGAGTTTATGTATGAGGCCTAACATCAGTGCTATTGAACACAAGCTCTTCATGATGACCTGTATGTCTGTCTCACTTTACCACCTTCCTTACTTGTCTGTTTGCTTTGCCTCTCTGTCCATATTTCTGTCTGTGTATCAAGTTCTTAACTGTTCTGTCTGCCTCTTTAAGTCTGTGTGTCTCTCATATACACATCTGGCTGTTTTTCTTCTTGTTTGTATCAGTCTGTCTCTATCTGTGTCTATTTGTCCATATCAGTATGTCTGTTTGTATGTCTGCTTCTTTCTAACTGCCTGCCTTACAGTTAGTCTTGTCACATTTCTGCCTGCCTGCCTACCTCTCTACCTCAATCTGACAACCTTGTATTAGAAAATTATATAAAGCTTATTTTGTTCAAACCAATATTAAATTTAAAGTAATAAAATAATATAAAATTTATTAAAGATTATAGATGCCAAGATAGTTGTGCCAACAGGTTGATTATGTAATTAGGCCGTGAAATGAACTTACCAAAGGCTTTGGCAACATCACCTGGACAGCTGCAGCCTCCATCCTGGAAAAATGAGAACAGCTTAGCACACAGCTCCAGGAACTGTAACTAAATCTTGGCATATTTCATTTATTTTCAACAGAAAGGGTAAGAACAATAAATCTTTAAAGGGTTTCATTCCTGAAACAAATACAATCAAACACGTTTACCTTTAGCTTGTTCAGTCACATACCCAGGCTCACGATTATGTATTTAGAGAAAGCTAAATGCTGCCCTCTTCGGGAGAAACCATGTAAGTGCAACTTTAGTACCAATAATTAAACCAAAGAGACTAAGTAGCCTACTGGCGATAAAAACATTGTAAAGGTAAGGACTTTTTGTGATATCACACCACATCAGTAATCAATTCCTACTGTTTGCAAAAAGACTGATCTAAAAAGCACAACTGTCGAAGACAAGGAAAGAGCATCTTACTGAAAAAATCTGCTCACAACTAGCACAACTCACATTAGTGCACTGTTTATTTTGTGTGGCTAAGGTAACCCCAAATAAAATACTTGTAAAGAACAGTAAAACCAAATTTACATCTTTGATTTCAGCAAGCCATTTGGCTCTTGCTTCTTTTAGAACTAACAAACAAAAACCAGCTGTCAGTTATGAAGAACACCACTGCAAGAATGTTATTGATTCAATTCCAAGGTGGGGAGGTCCAGGTCTTTTTGTGTGGGATTTAAATGTAGTTTGCATATCTGTGTGGATTTATTTCAAGTGTTCCAGTTTCCTCCCACAGTCCAAAAACATGCAAGAAAGGTAATTTGCAGATACTTAATAGTCCGAATATGAGCTCCTAAATCAATTGAATTGAACAGTGATCCACGAAAACGGCCGGGCGAGTCTTTAGATTTTGTAGTTGAATTGAACACTAAATCTCCTTCATGGGCAGGTCAGCGTTATGTGTAAGATAAGAGATTGTCATTGATGTGTAGGTAATGTAGCAATACACAAACAATACAGTGCTTCATTTCTCCAGCCACGAGGTTTGTGATAAATGATGACTTCGGGATCATATTAAAACTGTTGGGTCAGTTTGTTGTTTTTCATTTTTTATTAATGCCTAGTGCTTTTGTTCTCCACTGCTTCTTCATACACTGGAGTGCTCAGTGCAGCATGTCGTTTCTTAAAATTACTGTATGAGAAAATGCCCATAAATGTAATTCTTTAACTGTTTTATTTCCAACTGGGTGATGTGCTATTTCTGGTAGGGTGTGAAAAGTCGACGGCTGATGTGTAATAACCTATTATAGCCTGTCTTGCAGATGTGTCAGGTGCATTAGAGAGTCCAAGAGCATGACTTCAAAGTGCCACCTACCCAACTACCACCTAGTATGCATCATCAATCTGAAGCAGTGGGAGTCAATTCTATAGTCATCAGAATCCACACTTTATTACAAAAACAATGCGTACAGTATATGAACTGTTGGATGGTTTGATCCAGGTTCTTTTAGACTTTGTTGTGGAAAATCTGTCATTTTACAAGAATTAATGCCACCGTCATGATGACAAACAGACCTTGAGCATTAAGCTTAGCAGCACTATCATCATCTCATCTATCCACATACAGCAGCTGTACATTATAGGACGCCCACAGTGGCCCTGGAAGTAACTATACCCCAGTCGCCGCTCTTGAGGCATCCCACTTCTGACTTGCCAAATACACTTAAGATATTTTTCACAATCTGTTGTCGATGTGCTGTTGATAAATCAAGATAATCCCACCACCAGTGCTGGTGTTAACATTGTGTATATAGTTTATACAGTATTTATTCTGGGAATGCAGCGCTCACTGGCTGAGCTGATGTAAACAGCAGCACACCCTGAGAAAAACAAGAGGGTCCATTGCATGTCAGTAAATCTGTTTATACTGGACGGTTTATTAAGCAACTGTATGGAAATCTCTTTTGAATATGGCACCATGCAGTAGCAAGGCTTGTGTTTGCTACTAGTCGAACTCTAGTAATCATATGAGTATGGACCCAATTGAGATTTTCTAGGGCTGGGCATTGTTGTGATAAATATGATAAATGTAAAAGATGCTTAATGTTCATTTTGTCTGATATTAACAGTGGTTTCACTCTCTAAAATGTGTGACAAATATGCAAAAGAAAATTCAATTTTCTCATTAGTGCATTTGACCTGAATTAAACCTTCACATGTTTTAAGAGAACTTACAGAAATTATGTGCCCTTTTAGTCCATGAGCTGAATCTGCACACTCTATAACAGCACTTAACTGGGGGTAGCCCACTCCAGTTTTGATACGGGTGGTACAGACAGAACCTGCAGACACAGTTGAGCTTTCACATCTTTTGACAAGTCAATGATTAATGCATAATGATTTAGGGTTGTAATCTAAGAGTTCAAAACGTTACTAGTTCAAACCCAATTACCCCCTCCCCTCAATGCCAAGATTAAACGCCAACCTCTTTAAACTGCAGCCTGACTTATATATGCAGAATAATAATGTATTTACATGAGGCATACCTGGTCCAATGCCCACTTTGATGATATCAGCTCCTGACAGAATAAGTTCCTCCACCATCTCTCCTGTTACCACATTTCCAGCCTGTGAAGTTTATTTTGATAAAGTAAATTATTAGTTTATTAAAAACAGAACAACATGTGATCGTTAATCTCTGATTGTAAAATGATTCCTTCGGCTCTCCTACCATGATAGTGTGATTAGGAAATCTTTCTCGGACTGTTTTGACGAACTCCACAAAGTGCTCAGAATATCCATTGGCTACATCTAAGCAGATGTATTTAATGAGCGGAATGGCTTGTAGAATGCTGCACAGCTTCTCCAAATCTGCCTTTCCACTGCCTGAGCTGGCCGCCACATGCTGAGAATCAGAATTTAAATGTTACACTCTGGAACTAGAGAAAAACTGTATGTAAAAAAAACTGTAAAAACTCTATGTTGGTACAAAAGAAAAATTCCAGGCGTTTTTAATTTAGAATGTGTAGCAAAGAAACAAATCACAAAATCAAAATAACTCATTTGGTTTAATATCTGAATACAAGCCATACATTAAGCAAATTTATTATTATTTATTATTTAATATAATGCTAACTCCGCCACATAGAAGATAAAAGAAACAGTCTGAATGTTTTAATAATGTAAATACCTGGAAATAAAAGCTGAATCGTTGATATATTGTCTAATTCATCTCGTAATGCAAAACCAAAATGCTTTCAGTCAGAAATAAAGGGATTGACCTTACTGTTCTAATACTTTTAACACTTCTTGAATTTGATATGGAAAAAATAATAACAATTAATAAAAACAATTTGTCATTTAAAAAAGTTGCAAGTAACTGTCTGAAATCAAATAAATGTTATCATTCCAGTGATATTTTTTTCCTTTTCATCCTTTGCATATAGCAGGGTTTTAAAGACAGGCCTTGAAGAGTTTGGTGTGGCAAAGCCCTGACCTTTACTTTTTTAAAGGACATTTTCTTATAAAAACAGTGTGTGTGCACTTGTTTAGGACCTTCCTAAAAACTCACAGATTTGCTGATGGTAACAAATATTAAGTATGACAAAGAAGTAAAGAAAAAGTACAGTGGAACGACCACAATCCGTTCCCAAAGGTCGGTCGTTATCTGAAATGTTCACTATTTCTCCATAAGAAATAAAGGAAATAGAAATAATTTGTTCCCAGCCCCGGTTGACTCGCTAATATATGAAAATTACACGATATACAGGTTTGCTTTTAAAATGAGAACAGTTATAATACAGTACACATGAAGTTAAATAAATATAAGTTAATAAGAAACATAATAAAACATTTAGTAAATAAGATAAAATGTACCGTTTTGACTGCGGTGTGACGACATGAGTGGATGGGGGGGGGATGAATCTCCCTCCATGAGAACGTCTGTCATTGTATAATCAGGAGTAACTTCCCTTCTCGGAAACTTTCAGATTGAAAACATTTGTCCAGTGTGTGTTGTTCACTTTGACCATATTTCAGCCGTGATATCTAACACATGCACGACTTGTTCATGACTTTTTCAGTTCAGCTGTTGTCGCTGTATTTCCACTTTACTGCTACTATTGTTCTGAATCTTCTTCAGAACCATGATGGAGGATTTTATTATTAAAATAAAGCACAAAAATCACTGAATAATTATAATATGTAAAGATAAAGAGAACCGATTGTAACTGTATTAAGTGTGAATGACGCTCGGTCAGAGATGTTGGTCACGTGGTGATGACGTTGCTGATGTAGTGACGTTCACTATCCGAATTTTTGGTTGTTATCCGGAGCAAATTTTTAGCGAAATGGTTGGTCGTTATCCGAATTGGTCGCTATCGAAGGCGTTAACTAACCGAGGTTCCACTGGTTCGTTAACCGAGGGTATTTTTTTAAGTATGAAGTAAATAAACATATTTAGCTTTGTTTATCAACCAATCACTATCATTACTTAGACTAAGACTGTGTCAGCAAATTATAATACATAAATGTTTATTTGATTTTACCTCTAAGCAATCTGGATGGTTGGATGCAAATGTCTTCCACTCTTCCACTGTGTAGTGTTTATGGATGGCAGTGAAGAGTGTGTGCTGCCAAAATACAAAATCTTTAACTTGACCATGTATACACACCGCATAATTAAAAATGCATCAGTAATGTACTGAACCACTTACCTTGCTCATCACCTGGGCCATCTCAAAAGTACCTGTGGTGTCCATGTTAGCTGCAATGACTGGGATGCCATTGTATGTCTGTTTTGAATTGCGGAATGTGAAAGTCCTTTGCAGATCCACCTTAACACAAGACAACCAACATTAGAAACATGCACACAAAAACAAAGACAAACATTCTAAAAACACAAAATGTTATTAATCTTAACCCTTTTATTTTTGTCAATGTTGGAATATTCTGAACAGCCTACTGATCTGATGAAAAAGGGCAAGGTTTATATATACATATACACTGGGTGAAATAAGTACTGAATTAATTCACTTTAAATACTCAAGGTTTAGTGGGCTGTTTCTATGAACTCTGAGGTTTTGTTCCGTCCATATATGTTCAATTTGATTCAGGTAAAATGATTGGTTGGGCTATTTGAGCAGCTTTATTTTCTTTTTCTGAAAGTTTCCTTTACTTGTTACATACTAATCATCCTGGTAGATTTTTTTTTATCAAGAATGTTTTGTTCATTGATTACTGGTTTTCCACATCTAAGTGCTGCTCACGTTTTGGCTTGCCACAGTGATCCACATTATTTATTTGGTATAGTTTTTACACCGGATGCCCTTCCTGACACAACTCTCCCTTGGGACCAAAATTACAATTCAGTGGCTTTTCAGGTTACAAATAAAGGTCTTTATCCTGATTGCATGTGTAAAGAAATGGTAGCTCCCAGTGGAACCCCGTAACACAACACACACAGAGAGAGACAGAGACAGAGAGAGAGAGAGAGAGAGAGAGAGAGAGAGAGAGAGAGAGAGAGAGAGAGAGAGAGAGAGAGAGAGAGAGAGAGAATAATCTAAAGCCACACAGAATATTCTGTTATGAATAAGATCAATAGCTAAACTGGAACTATGAGCCAATATTTTAGCCACCATGGCAATACATGTGATTCTGTGACATGAATGCAGAACTCCAAATGCAATGAATATAAGGAAAATATTAGAAACAATATATTAGAATGTTTATACCATTAGAATGTTTTTTAGACATGATTTGTGGTACTTTATTCAGTAAAGCAGCAAAACGTCTGCCAAAATACTGACATACATATTCTATTGTATGGCTATGTGCTAACTTATTTAAATTCCCGTTCCAAAAAAACACGTTCCATGTTAAGTAAACATATTTGCATTTATTTCTTACATTTTAAAATGATAGAATTTGGCAGTTTTATAAAAAATATCCCTGTATGTCTGTTTAGCTCCACTGTTGCTTAAAAGCTTAGACTAAAAGTGGCATTTCTTTGTCAGTAATGCCATTGTTATGCATCAGTAATAACAGAATACAGTAGAACAGCTCGGGATGCTTCCAAATTGCTTTCTAAAAACAATACCATCCAGAACAAGCTGAGCCATATAACACCAGTACCCTTCCAGAAAACTTCCAGTTTGTGTTCTAATACATTAATTAACTGTGACTGGATCAAGTGTTGCTGAAGAGTAATCTCACCAGCATGGAATCTGTTCTATGGCATTTAGCACACAGACCTATTTTTAAACATGTTTTCAGTTCACAAGCCCAGCTTGTGTTAGTCTACCTTAGCTTGGCCATTCATATGCTAGCTCTTGCTCTCCTGGGTTATGTTACTCGACTAGAATCAGGTTGCATCAACAGCACAGGAGATATGAGGTTTATTAAAGGCAAACTGCAGATTCATCTTGATCAACATTGGAAAAAGCCTAGAATTAGTTAAAACTGGTCACATTAGTTTAACCTAAGCAAGGTCAGGCTGCACCTTCTCAGTACACAAATGTGCTCATATCTTTGTCATGTACCAGAATCTATCACAAAAAGACACAGATGGTCTTACCTCAGATCTGCTCTTTAGGCTGCTCCTCTTTGGTCTTAGCAAGACATCTTTAAAGTCCAGTTTGAGGTCAGAGTCCACTCGTGGCATGGCTAAAGGCCTAAATGTGAATGAGATTCTCCTGAGCTGGGCAGGTGCACTTGCTGCTACACAGCTCCAGGCACCAAACCCGAATCGGCAGAAGGCCAGCGTATTTATAATGTTTTAAGGACCATCCCACCTTTGGTCACCCATGACTTTATTTGGTGAGCCCAGTGTTCTTGCTCGTGCCTTCTGGTTGCCTGCTTTGTCCCTGCTCTGTTCCCATCCACCCCTCCTTACCTACAGCATGGAGTGGCGGCAGCACAGCAGCAAAAGCAGAGGCAGGCACGTTTCCCTTCTGGCTCATGAAACGCATAAATACACTCATGCCGGACTGCGTACACACACACACACGCACACATTTCTCAGCACTGCGGTATGCGCAGCCGCATCAACAATACCCACTACATATTTTTCTCTGGGGAATCAGGAGAAAGGGGGTTAAAAGACAGGATTGTCTTTATATGTAAACACACATATAAATTAATAAAATACTATACACATTAAAGTACTGTAAAGTATTTATTTCTGCAAATCATCCAAATTATTGTATACAATTATAACTGTATACCATAAATCAGAACCTGATTCATCCCAAATCAAATCAAACTAGACCTCTGTGTCAAAATACATTTAAAACATATTGACTAAAATTTAAATATTGTTTATTTTAATTATTTAAAAATACAACTGCAATATCAAAATACAAGTAGTGCAAATGTGTGTGGCTAGAGGTAAAAAGTATATTAAAACTCAACATAAAATATTACAATAATACCACAAAAGGCAAATCAAGTGCCTTTTGTGGTATTATTGCTCACTCTCACTAACATTGTCAGCAGTGCTACTGCTACTAGCTGAAAAGGCACACTTGGATAAAAAAGGGCTGCATCAAGATGTGTTGATGTAAAAAACAACAACCACAAAAACCCTACTGTTTAGTCTATCGTTGCTTTAAATAAGATGGACAAAAACAACTTTTCATAACTAAGAGCATTGTATTTTCTATAGGACTCATATTGTACATTAAGTGAAGTTGGCTGATTATTAACATGACAAGATGTAAAAGGAAAAGCAGTTTGGAACACGTTTTGCAGATACATGGGCAGAAGTGCAATTGTATAAAAAATCTGGCAAATAAACAAAAAAGTATTAAAAGGCACTGATTTTCAAAATTACAGTTCACAACAAATCACACTTCACATTGATAGTTTTAAGCCACTCCCTCCAGTTTGATGGTCCAGGCCCCAGCAGGAGTGCAAGGCAGTTCTGGCAGCAACATAGTCAGACCAGAAGTATGCAAGGGTGCCCACTTTACAGGATTTGGACTTCCCAACAGAGTCACCTAAGAATCATAAATGGGGATTTTTATAAAATATTACATAACAGCACAAATGCCAAACTATTAAAACACACCATTATTTATTCATTCTTTGTCTGATGATCTGATTCAATGTCTCAATTCTGGGTTAGGTGGGAAATACAGAACCATCCTGGACAAGGATGTATTATTGGATTATGTACGATTATTGGACCTCATTAATGAAAAGTAAGCAGAACTAAATTGTGTGCAAAACCTTTTAAAGTTTACATCCCCCTTATAATGTAGTGTAAAAAGCCAGAACTATGACTACTATTGAGGAATTGTTACTATATGGAATTACATCAACAGCTCAGTCAGCAGCTCTTCTTAATGACCATGAATGTTTTTACCAGGTCTATAAAGATTAGGCAAAAATAAATTAAATATTTAATACTCAACAAGCATCAGTTTCCTAGTTCAAACTGTCCAAACAGTCTGCACCGAGCAACTGTTTAATAAAATAATTAACCTTTAACTTTACTTTTTAACCTTAAAAAATATGTATTTGACCTGTGGCCGATTATATACTTAATTATTTCACTATAACGGTGCTTAGGGTCTGTAACAGTCACTTGCGGAAATGCAGCGACATTCAGACTCTCTTAGATGGTGGTCATAGGTCATTAATGTGTGTGGTGTATGGTAATTTAATGCTAAATGTGAATTACCATGCAGGTGCACATAGTTTGTGAACCATTGGTATTCAATAACATTTTACAAATTAATCTCCTGTTTAGGAAACGTTCCTGAATCTGGAAGAAACTTTTCGAGATCTATTATTAGGTCTTCCAATGTCGTTGTACTATGTATACTGTGTATGCTATGTACAATGACAATAAAGGCTTTCTATTCTATTTGAAATTTACTGCAAGTTTGTGTTTATTGGAAAGTTTCACGAATGAGGCCTAGGAGCACCCAGAGGAAATACAAAAAATATATAAAGTAAAAAAAAAAAATACACACCACTGTTTTCTCTGAGGTTAATGGCGCGAAAAGCTGGAATGATCCCTGATTTGGATTGGTGAGAAAGATGGCATAAACAGTAGAGCCCTTGGAAGTGTACCTAAAATTTGGCAAAATACCACAAGAAGAAACCAAACAGGTTACAAAATAGTTAAAAATGCATTTTACTTTCTCTCTCGCTTGCTTGCTTACACACAGAGTAGAAGAAAACTAGAGCTTGCAGAGGAAGCCCAGACAGACAGTGGAAAGACCCAAACTGCCCAACCTGGAAATCGAACCCAGGATATTATTGCAGTAATGTGACAGTTCTACCCATTAAACCAACATGCCACATGTTCCAAAACATTTAGGGTTACGCACAGTAATATAAAAACAGAGATCAGATTATGTGTAGCTCACATCTACAGTTAAAATTTTAAGTGCAAAGACTTAAATTTCCAAAAACTCACCAGACAGGTAAAGTCGCATTTTCAGCCTGGACCCTCCATGGTGTGGTAGCATAGATGGCCTCACCGTTAACTTTCAACCAGGTGCCAATGTCTCTGAGACGTTCCTCAAATGTGGTTGGGATAACACCATCTGATGTAGGGCCGACATTTAGTAGATAGTTTCCTCCATAAGCAACAGTAAAGACAAGGTCCTGCAGTGGTAAAAATGAAGAAAGGGGAAGTGCATTCACTTCCTACTATGTAACAATAAAGTAATGCTACTTCACCTCAATAATGGAAGTTAAATTCATCAAATCACCGAGCTTCATGTTTCGACGGTAACCCCACGAGTGAGTGTCTATAGAATTACATTTTTCCCATTTGTGCTTGGGCAATGTAGACGGCGTGAACTTGTCAGCACAATTGTAGTACCCTCCATGTTTACAGTAGGTTCCATCTCCCCATCTGTCATTCACTACGATTTCATCCTGTAGAAAAATAAAGTTAAGATTGAGAGATTAAAATGGAGGTTTTTATATGGCGGTTTTGCATCATAATGCGCAGGTTAATTCTCACCTTTACTGGACTGTCATTGTAAAGCCAAGCTAAAAATTCAGTGGAGTTCCAGTAAGTATCAGGGGCTCCCCAATCCCCATCAGACCATATCAGTTCTGGTTTGTATCTAAAAAATAGAAGGAAACAAGAAGTAGCATGATCTTAGACTTGAATCTAACTTGTTAGCAGATTCAACATTGAGATGACAACACGAACATAAATAACATAAGCATGTGATGTCTTTTGTGATGTCCGTCTTATCTTATCTTGAAGTAGCAGTGACTGGTTCATTATGTTTAATAAATTTAATTACATGTCATGTGACAATGCATGGCTTTTGCCACTAACCTTGTGACCAGATCATATAGTTCAGGCATGGTTTTGTAATAAACAAACTCTTGGGTCTTGAAGCCTGACTGCTGATCTTTCTGGAAAAGAGGGTTAAACCACTCAAGAAGAGAGTGGTACAGGCCATAGTGCAAAGACCTGCACAAATCATAAATAATAACTTATACACACACAAAGTTCCATATTTCTGTATTAACATAAATACAAAATTTATTTTGTATATATACCGTTTTCGAATGGCAGCTCCCAAGTCCCCAACAAGGTCTCTGTGAGGTCCAGTGTCAACTGAGTTCCAGTTCCATGATGTTGGGGATTTCCAGTTAGTGAAGCCCTCATGATGTTTGGTAGTGAACACAACATACCTGTATAATTATTAAAATTAGCACGATGTGTGTATCCACATAATTCATACGTTAGACATTTGGCTGCACTGTAACGAAGTCTTACGCATAGACACAGCTACAATTGACCACCTTGTGATAGTTTAATGCTCTAACAAATAATAATTGATAAAATATTGTGTTTTACATGCTTAGAAATCGTATTGATTCTGAAATAAAATAAAAGCTCTAGTAGCATGACACAGCACGTATGCACACAGTAGAAGATGTGCAAATGTGTTTAATGGCGAGTTTACACATTGCCAAAGTTCGAGGCAGCTGATGTTTATTCAGGCCTGCTTGTATGTATAAAAACAACAAAAGAAAAGTATTTCAAGTAGTTTAAGAAAAGTAATCCTTGATCTTATCCAACATTAAGCTTTTCTTCTGAATATATAGAAGATACATTTTTAACCGTGTTTTTAATTTCAGCTTTGCAGAAGAAAAGGTGAAAGAACCTGTTAAACTGGAGACGGAATATTTATTATTTTAAGCAAGATTATTGGATATTTGTCTAATATTGAATTTTCTAATCGAGACATCGAGACAGTTAACAGTTAAAGTAAAACAGCTTAATGTATTGAAACAAACCTTTTCCTTAAACAACAAACTTGACTCATTTATTACTCTATATTAGTAATATATATACTGTAATTACAAACTTGTTCTCCAAAAAGAAAGTAATAAACTTTATTAAGCCTATTTACCCAGCAATCAAGCCTATTATGAGAAAACAGCTTCAGGTGGCTTATAGTAATAAAATATAAACCAAGGAACACCTAACTGTAATAAAGTATGCCCAAAATAAATTAATCTATAATTTTAATTTCTACATACCCAACAGCCAGACAGTTTTATAAATGCTTGCTCCATATATATTATCAGTTCCATGCATTCCCTGTTCTAATAAAGTAAATTCCCTTCAGCATTTTAAGAACTACAGTGTGATTGCAGTTCTTCTTTTAATATTTTAAGTCAATAAAAATCTGGCTGTGGCAGTATTGATTGTTTACTTAACACTTCAATAAAATTAATCAAATGTAATAGATGTCTCGGTAGTTATTGTCACCTCATAGCAAGAAGTCCAGGGTTCGATACCTTTGTGTGTGGAGTGAGCATGTTCTCCTCATGTTTGCATGGGAAATTCCAGGTTTAAACAGACCAAAGATATTTGAAGATGTGTGTGTGTGGCTTGCAACAGACTGGCGACCTGTTCAGGTGTTTAGTGTATTCGCCCGGTATGTATCCCAAAGTCACCCTAAATAGGATGACGAGTGACGGATGCATGGATAAAATCTATACAATTCCTTTTGGAGTACGAGTTTATAAATCATTTAAGAGATGGTAAATGATTGTGGTGATACTCACTTGGCACCTGAAGCCTCGAACAGCTCTGCCCACTCGTCTGGCTTGAAGAACTGGGCATTAAACATGGGTGCGAACTCGGGGTAGCTGAATTCGGGGGGGTAGTTATTTGCCATGAAGAGAATGTATTCAGGACTCAGCACGCCCTTCCAGTTCCACCAGAACCACTCACTTCCGAAAGCGGGCACCGAAAACACCCCCCAGTGCACAAACAAGCCGAACTTGGCCTCGTCGTACCAGGGGGGCAGAGGTCTGGCGTCCAGGCTCTTCCAGTCAGGAGTGTAGCGACCCGAGGAGACAGAAACAAACAAGAACATCCAGATCAGCAGCAGTGCAGAGCCACGATAGTGATTTTCCTCCATCATGCTGCAGGGGGGATTTACTCTGGCAACCAGCACGAGCTGTACTGGAGCGCACGTGATTCTGAATCTGTTTAACCGAGAAGTACAATAGCGGGTCACGTGTTTATAAAAACAAGCTTGTAGAACGTCCTTACTGCCACATGTTTGCGCAGTAATCAAATACTTACAGTACGTCTTTTAGTTTTATTATTTTAGACTGGCTTAAAGTTCAGAGAAAACGTATTAAAACCCACATAGTGTAGTTCAGCATCCAAAGTCAAAGTTAAACTATACATATATCAATTAGTACGATATTTTATAACCTGCTTTTATTCAGTATAGGTATAGGATCCAAAAGTCCTTCAAGTCAATACCAATTTTTAATACCAATAATACATTTAGTAAATAATTTAGTAATTATTTACTATTATTATTTACATTTAGTAATTATTTTTTCAACATAGGCCGACATTGTCTCTAAGCAACTTTTGAGTATCGTTGACCGACAGACACAAAAACCCTACCTGAGCAAGCCAAGGGCAACAGTGCCACAGAAAAGTTATCTATCCTGCTAAAAATCCAACTGAAGATCAGCTGGTTAAAACACAGCCTGTGCTGGTTGGCTATAGATTGTTAACTAACTTTTGACCAGCATTGTTTTTGTTACCTGGATGACCAACTGGACTTGAGCTAATTTTTTTGGCAATTTAAATGGAATTGTGATATTTGCATCCAGGAAACAAATATCGTTTTCTCACATTTTTGCTGCAAATGATCACATCCAATCTTTGTTGTTTTTAATAACTTATGACTGGGGTCAATGAATTGTAAACTTTTTTTTGCCATGTTCATTGAAACAATAAAAAGTTAACTTGCTTTAGAACTTAAATAAAAAAATAATTTAAATTAAAACTAAAATCCAAATGATGCCAAACTGTTCCTGTTCATAGAGGTTTGAAAATGAACTTTGGTAAAACGTAGATAGAATAACATTAGTACTTGAGGTATGAAACAGCAACATTTATTCATGAAAACATTAGAATGTACCACATATTTCATGTTCACAGGTAAGAAAACTGCAATTGTTACATATAAACTTAAATAAATTGTAGAAAAGATATAAAAGTTGCACTTTGGTCAAACACTACTTACACTCTATTTAACTGCAATGAGCCATAAATAGTTCATAACATATACAACATTTCAAAAGATGTCAATTTATGCTACAAGAAAAAGTATTTTGTATTAGTTTCCAAGTCTAAAAAGAATGATCTAGATCAGCTTGTGCATAAAAATCTACATTAAAAAGTAAGACACATAGTTTAGTGACGAAGATTCAGTAATGTGGAAAGCAAAGAACAAAATCAGTCATGAGTTCTCTAGTGTGCTTACAATCCAGGTCAGTTTTCTTACAAGGCTATAAGAAACATTATATAACACAATATTTGGTCTTATTTTTAACACTGCAAAATTCAATAACCAAAAAAACTTTCTTGTGTGAGAAAGAAATGCAGATATAAGTTAGTTCACTGTAGTGAGACAACACATTCCAAATGAATCAAAGACCATCTGGTTGCAAAAGGATAATATTACCAAAGATAATCTGAAGTGATGCTGTATAAAAACAGGCTACATTTGTATAAAATATAGGTATGTTGAAACAAATCAGGATTATTAAAAGCATATCTAACAAGTTCTTTTGTTAGAGGTTTTTGTCACATTTTGAACTTGAGCTTCAAAACAAAATACTTTTCTAATTTGAGATAAATGTTTATAGTATGAAGTGATTAAGAGTTAAATAATATATCTACCTGATTTTTCGATTGAATAACTCAAAACCATTAAGGAAACGGAGATTTGTCTTAGAAATCCTTACTATCAAAGGCTCGAACATTACAAAAGACTGTATTTAAGAAAGATGTGCATGATACAGCTAAACTATTTATAAATGGCATAAGAGATTCAAATCTTGAAACACATTTGATTACAAATGTTTTCATAATTACAGTCCGAATTTAAAGTTGTAGAGATTTAGACCCATATACATGACATTGTATATTTTAAATGATCCTGGCATCAGGCCACCTTCAATTTCTCTTAACACAAAGAACATTAAGATCACATATAATGTCTTCACTTGTTATACAGCCTTATAACAACCTTCACTTGTTATAAGGCCGTAATCAAAAGGTGTTACAGTGCGACGTTGCCCAGGTATGACATGCACCAGTTTTATTATATATTTCAGGGCACTAAAAATCTATTTAAAATTATACAACAGACATAAAAAATAAAACAGATGCCTCAAATAAAATAAGGATAAATGATCTAGTCCACCTTAAGCTGACATGGTTTCTTAATAACAGTGGTGAAATGAATGCAGATGATTGGCAGGTATTTTTTCCTATGAATGTGCATTTTCGCTACTAATTTATTTATGGTCAGTATATACATGAATAATTCCTGCATGTTGTTACATTTTTGTATATAGCTCAATAGTGCAGTTCCTACTACAACAGTCTATAAAGCAACTAAGCAACCCATTAAGAATCAATAGGTTTAGATCTTAATCCATTATGCTAGAAACACCATAAAGTCAAGCTTTCCAACATAAAAGATGCAATACAATGCACTAGCATTGTTACATATCACATCAACATTAGACGCTTGCAGCCAAAAGATTGGATCAAACCACACTAACCATTTTCCTGTTTTAAAAATTACAACCCACCAACATGTGCCAAAATTGATGAAATAATCGGTGTTGTGTTCCATTTACCCGTCAGTCATATTGCTATGCTTTGAAAATTTAAGTGAATGTGCATACTGCATCTTATTTTAAAATGCAGATAGCGAGAAAGGACAGAACCTACCATAGCTTGTCACACTGTAACAAGTCACATTAATGATTAATTTAGTGAACTGAAACATCATTTTGATTGTTTAAACAGAAATACCAGATTAGAAAACCAGATGTTTGTGACTACATAATTTGTCCACCTTCAGCAAGCTGCCTCTGAAGACCTCTCTTGTCATCCACATCCCCAGTGCCAGCACTGGGTTCCTCGTCCCCGTCCACTATAAATATAGGCCAGTCAGAGTCTGCCGCACCCTGGTCCATAGCAACAGACTGGCTACTTAAGTTTATAGAAGAGGAGTCCTCATTGGTTGTAGTGACACAAGTGCAACTATCACAAAGGCCAAAGCGTTTTAGACCATGAGAAACTGCCCCAGAGAATACTCGCCTGCAGCCTTTGCACACGATAGGCCAAGTTGCTCGATGAACCTGTCAATCAGAAATAAAGATGTGAACAAAAATAAGCCATGAAATCTAACCCTGCCAGATAAAGTTAAACTGAACTAAGTTTCACAGTTACTGTGGACTTACGGTAACAGCATGTGTACGGAGATGCTCCTGTCGTGTGAATCGCTTGCCACAGATGTCACATGGGTATGGTCTTTCTCCTGTGTGGCAGCGAATGTGCCTCTTCAAAATCCCCTTCTGTTTAGTCGCATATAAGCAGAATGGACACTTGTGTAGTTTTCCTAAAAAAAAGCGCAGTAGAATGTAAAACAAAGCTCATATATTTATTTATTTAAGTCATGGTTTAAATACTTGGTTCCACAAGAGTTCCACATCAGTTTGATTTTAATTTTAATTCAGTTTCAATTTTTTCATGGACATAGAAAATATTATAGCTCACTAGGAAACCAAAAATCCTAAAGAAAACTCAACACAGACAAAAAGAAAATATGCAAACTTCATAAAGAAGACACCCAGAACACTTAACCTGGAAATCAAAACCAGGACGTTCTTGCTGTTAGGGGCTACTCATTGAACCACACCATGTACATGTTTAAAATTTTAACATTGCGGCCATAATGTAAAAAAAAACATGTTAAACAGGCCATTTAGATCAATGACTAATTTGACTGCAGGTTTGATTTTTTCGGTTTCCTTTTTGCATCATCTCAATTTGCATGTACACTAGCAAACCCCCGTCCCCCCAAATCGGCATGCAAATGGTATGTATGAATGTACCAAAACAGATGCTCCTTGTGCAGACATTGCTTTAGAAGTGGTATACAGGCTACATCTCTCATCATTTTCAGGATTTAACAGATGCTTTTATCCAAAGCCACTTACAATGCAACACCACTGAGCAATTGAGGATTTTGGCAACTTGGTGGTAGTGAGGGTTGAATTGGAAAGCGTTTGGTCTCTAGCACAGTACCTTAACCACTGATTGAATAGTCAATCAGCCAAGTTTCTTGGAGATCCTGGCAAAACCACTTAATCTTAAGTATAAACCGCAAAAAAAATCAGGATTATGTTAAATTGGACTTGGGCACACATTTATACTTCAATTGTTTAAACATTGTTATCTATATTAAAGATAAAAACTCACTGGAAAAGCCCTCTGTATGGCAGGTAATCCTACCCACCCACTACACAGCTCTTCGGTCTGCTGTCATCAAGTAAAGGGTGGAGTCTCCGGGCCAAGGCCAGCCAACTAGAGGGGCAGTTCAATCCACCTGTCTGTCCAGTTACTTAACTCCATTTATATTCTACTCCCTCCCTCCTAAGTCAACGATGTCTAAATTGATGCCCTGTAACCTGAGAATTTAAGTTTACTGCTGCATTAAAAAGTTTTCCCAGCATAAGCATACATGACAGCAAAATATGAAAAAGAGATCCTGACATGTAAAAAAAATGCACAGAACACAAAATATTGTGAGCAAATGCCAATAAAAATCTTGCATGAGTTTTAAAGTCTACAAAACGCTCACCTGCATCCTCCATATACCAGTCATTTTGTATATCCATACTGTAGGAACTCCCATGTGCAAGGGCTTCTTCTATACGAGCTGTATCACCAGACCCAAGATCATCACGGTGAGAGCTGGCTCCTCCACGAAGCAACACATCTACATACTGCTTATAGTTGGAATACGGAAGGGAAGTTGGCTCACTGCTTGGCGCAGGACTTGAGCCTTGAGTTCTGTCTTCACCAGGGCTTGGATCCTCATAGAGGCCGATGCCCTTGGATTCAAGCGAACACTCCCCTTCCTCATCAGGTTCAAACTTAATCTTGGGGTGTATCAAGTCCACAAGCATCCCAGAAGAAGACGGGTTGACTATATCCGAGCCTGTGCTATTCTTAGTTGGCAAGTTTTTTGAGAGATGACTTGGAAATCCTCCTTGTGAGTTTTCACTCTCTGAGTCTTTGCTGCTGGTTGCAGCTGGGGTGGACGGAATATCAGAAGGTGCTTCAACAGAGTTGGGCATATCCATACTCTGTGGGGTTCCCCTGTCTGCCTGGGAAGTGGAGGCTGCTGGAACACTAGAGACCAAAACTGGCGTGCCACTATCAGCAGGCCCATCTGACTCCTGTATCTTATCCTTCTGCTCCTCCTTCCCCCGGTTACAGATCTCTAATGAGGATTTAATGTAGCCTTTGCAGAAATTTACCACATCAGTCATTTGCAAGTAACTGGCAGCAGACATGATTTCAATCACACTGTCACTACTCAAGTTAATTCGACCAGAGTACAGAAAGTCCAAAATCAGTGAGAATGCATCTGCTGTTACAATGTCTAATGAAGCTGTACTGTGCCGATGACCACTGTCCTGCAAAAAATGCACTAGAAGCGCCCGGAAATAGCCACTGCTGGCAAACAAGATGTTTCGATGTGCCTTGAATACACGTCCTTCAACAATAATGCTGCAGTCACAGAAGAAATCCCTCTTTCGCTGCTCATTCAGCTCACATAAAAGCTTGGCATGATAGGAAGGCACCTCCATTTTGTCCATGCAAGTGCCTCCTGTTAACAAAAGAAAAGTGAGAAACCATAAATAATAAACAATCAAATAGTTACATGGGTCAATACCAACATTAATATTTTAATGTGAACCTATACCAAAAGATTTTCAGCTGCGTCAATTTAGCATCTAGTTAGCTTTGTTAAAAGCATTAAACAATACTTTAAAACTTGTAAAAAGTTTATGCCAATTTAAACTTTTCCGCCAAAAATCTGACATTGAGTCACTGAATTACTTCATAATGCATTTGACCTTGATGCTGAACTATGAGAGGAAAATGACGTTGTTGAGGTGACGGCAGTGTTGTGTCGATTCAGAAGTATAAGACAACATTAAACACAACAATCAAGAAGTGGACATGGATTATTTAGATGCATTCCACATTGTTGTATTCGGTTATTTAAACACAAATTAAAGTGGCAGAGTGGTTGGATTTTTAATGTTCTCCCAGTGTCAGTGTAGGCTTCACCAGAGAGCTCCAGATTCATCACACAGTTCGCTGCCAGTTTAACCAGAGACACTGTCTTGTAAATCCCATAAGTAAGGGAGCCTAGTGGCGGCACGGTGGCTGAGTGGTTAGCACTGTCGCCTCACAGCAAGAAGTCCCGGGTTCGATCCCTGGGTCAGGCTGGGGACTTTCTGTGCGGAGTTTGCATGTTCTCCCCGTGGGTTTCCTCCGGGTACTTCGGTTTCCTCCCACAGTCCAAATACATGCACTAGGTTGATCGGAAATGTGTAAATTCAACCCAAAGGTTGGGGGTTCAAATCCAGGCTATGCTACACTCCTTAACACTGTCTGCTCCAGGGGCGCCATACGTTGGCTGACCCTGCGCTCTGACCCCAACTTGGGATATGCGAAGAGAAGCATTTCATTGTACTGTACATCTGTATATGTGTAATGACAAATAACATTGAATTTGATTTGATCAAATCAAGCCACTTCTTAAATAAGAAGTCCAGATAAAACGTCAGGAAATACATCCAAAACAAATACCAAATCAATGTTGCAGATGACTTATCGCGCTTTGGCGACCCCTAGCGGAAGCAAACATCGATAAACGTGTGCTATTCCAATGGTTGATAAAGCATAAAAATCAACACTTGCTTGTTCTTAAAGACACAATTTAACACTAACACTTATACAACTGTCTGATGCCGACATGTTTAAACGGGGAAACTGTTTAAGGAAAACCTTGTGTGTGTGTATTTTACAATAGATGATTTGGTTAGTTTGGTGTGTGGGGGGAGGAACTCATAGCAGTAACAAAATCCCACAGACAAATTATAAAACAACGATCTTGTTAAAAGTCTTAGCAAAAAGTGGAAACGGTTTCCTTCACACTAGTGAAAACTGATTAATGTTCATATGCTGACTGGCTGATTGTCCACCATTTGTTAACACGAAGTAGCAAAACAAAACATTCCGATGTTCGACCGTTATTTGTACTAAACGTACAACAATAAGAAAGTGTAACATTACAGCGTGAACTTAAAGCAACACATTGATCGAACCAAGCGCTCTGTAGCAGTTTAGCTCATTGCTTTTCTTTATATAGTCTCCGTAATGTAAATCGCTAAGTTAGCAAGTATGCTAGCTACAAAACTAGCATGTTTAGCACTGTTTATAATTGTATTGTTATGTTGCTGCTTATACTGTAATGACGTTATTACTGTTGTAAAGCATTGGGAATAATGTAATGTAGATTGACGCCAATAAATGTACTTTGAATCTTGAATACATAAAGATTTGTATCCCCGGTTTTGTAGGGGAAATAAAAAAACACATACGAACATAACTAAATGTAGTATTTACATTACCTCTGATAAAGGAGGTTCCAGAAGTTTCGGCACTTTGGCTAATTATTCTTTAATGCCGAAACGATATTTTCATTGCTGGTGTGATCTACACTTCCTGTTGTTAAGCAGCATTACGGTAAAAACGACGATTCTTAGACTATCCAATGAAAAACAGAGACGCGTGTATGGGCGGGTTAGTTTGTTTCTCTCTCTCTCTCTCTCTCTCTCTCTCTCTCTCTCTCTCTCTCTCTCTCTCTCTCTCTCTC
>JAOTRQ010000018.1:1376886-1393103 GCA_028565875.1 Hoplisoma paleatum | reverse complement strand
TTTTTGTCTGGACTGGCTGTAGAAACTTTCTAGTGGGATTGTCGCCCTCTTGTGTTCAATCAATTGCGTGTCATGTTATCATATGACCACTAGGTGGTACGGGCAGTGTGTCCATATGAGGCCAAAAAAAATTAATAGAAGGGTGAACAAGAACCAGAATTGTAATGTCCTCATATGAGGACGCCGGGTCTCTAGTGGATAACTTAGAGCAGCAAGAAGGTCTTGGGTTTGATTACTAGTGTGTTCTCTAAGCACCAGATTCAGGATTAAGATTAATACTTTAAGTCGTACTGAGTTTTTTTTCTCTTCCAGCTACTGAGGCAAGATTGAAAAGATAATTCTCACGAACATCACTATAAGGAAGACGAGCACTTGGATAATCGGAAGGTCAAGAGCTGAAATGCCTGCAAAGCAGTGATAATCATCTTAGTCACTTTGGCCTCTGAGATCCTGTCAACTTATATCAACTTTACTTATAAAACTGTATCTTGGTAATAAAAACTGCTTTAAAAGGCAATGAATGTGAAATCTTAAGTCTTTGACAAGCAACCTTTTCAAAGCTGACAAGACTCAAATGAATGCACTATATAAACAAAAAGCTGAGGGGCCCAAAAGTGTCTTAAATTTAAATTAAAACTAACCCACAGTTCAGTATTCAGTTTATAATATTCATATTTTATAGCACATTTTGCCGCATGCTATTTATCACCATGTATTGCTTCATTTATCTGTTTTAGATACTC
Source organism: Hoplisoma paleatum (assembly GCA_028565875.1). NCBI lineage: Eukaryota > Metazoa > Chordata > Actinopteri > Siluriformes > Callichthyidae > Hoplisoma > Hoplisoma paleatum. Next base: position 1,392,360 of record JAOTRQ010000018.1, on the reverse strand, counting down.
TTTGTTAAGTGATGGTTAGTTTGACTATCTATGACCAACTTAGTGTCGTGTTCAAGCTAAAGATGCCAAATAAATGATACATTTGTTATTGTTTTGTTATCAGATACACTAAAATGTGATTTTCTAATGTAAAATTGTGCTTTTTTTATGAGCCAGTGACGTTTGGGCGCATTAAATGCTTGAATAAACACTGAGTAGAATGATCTCATAGTTACTTGGTAAATAATTTGTGCCTCTGGTTCTCCGTAGGCTCAGCTTTCTATTTAGGATAATATAAATATAATATATAAACTATATAATAAATACATAGTAGAACATTACTATTCGATGTAACTATTCTATGCAGTCCAGTTTTCAATCCCAGAAAACAGTGAGTTTGTGTATGGATGTGTATGAGTCCCGTGATTTACTCATTTTGATCTTTAACTTAAACTCAATGAATGACAGCCATCACAAAACTGATCATCCATCCATTATCTAATTATTTTTTTTTTTTACCAGCGATTAATCTGGTTACAGGTGGGACACACACTGAACAAATACACAAAACACTCAGGGTACAGAGACAAGCAGATAGGACAATTTCAGTATCTGAAACCTGACTGCAAATCTTTGGACTGTTAGAGGAAACCGGAATACTCAGAGGAAACCCATGCAGACTCAGCGAGAACATGCACTCCACACAGAAAGCGCAAAAACGTGCATTTAATTAATAAATACATCTATAATAATATCCCCGCATTCGACTATTACGGGCTCCGAGAGCAGTCTGCTGACATGTCTACGTACTGTAGAGCCTTGTGGTGAAGGTCTATGGAATTATTGAATATGGTTGTAGTTGCTGAAATTTGTTTAAACTGACTTTTTTGACCTTAGAATCATTAGCTGTAGTGTTTGAACAAATTCAGAGAAGTCAGAAACTTTCTAGTTCAAATTTAAGTTATATAAGCTGTTATTCTGCTGAAATCTTGCATCCCACATAAGAATAGCCATATGTTTTTGTGGATAACATTTTGTGTTGTTGGAGAAAAATTTATCTGATTTCTCTCAATTTAAGTCAGACAAGCAATGAATTTGTATTAAGGCCAGAAAACATTGTCAATGTTGTACATACTGAAAATTTGTGATGTGTTAGAACAATTTGAATCTACATCAGAATAGTCATTTGTTTGTCTGAATTCGCCAGCCGTATAGCGATGAAGTTGTATGTAGGCCAAAAAACGTTTTTGATGTTGCAGGGCTTGACTAACTTTGATCTGCATGAATTTTTGGAATCCACATCAGAATCATCATGTCTACATGTTGTAGACATGATGACATAGCATTAAGCGATCGCTACAATATATTACATAGATTGTAATTTTAACCCGTAACATTAAACAAACACATAACCCATAAAATTAAACACATAACCCATAACATTACACACACACGTAACCCATATAATTAAACAAGCACATAACCCATAACATTACACACACATAACCATAACATTACACACACATAACCAGTAACATTAAACAAGCACATAACCCATAACATTACACACACACATAACCCATAACATTACACACACACGTAACCCAAAACATTAAACACATAACCCATAACATTACACACACACATAACCCATAACATTAAACAAGCACACAACCCATAACATTAAACACTTAACCCATAACATTAAACACATAACCCATAATATTAAACACACACATAACCCATAACATTAAACACACACATAACCCAAAACATTAAACACACACATAACCCATAATATTAAACACATAACCATAATATTAAACACACACATAACCCAGAATATTAAACACACTCGTAACCCATAACATTAAACACACACATAACCCATAATATTAAACACACTCGTAACCCATAACATTAAACACACACATAACCCATAACATTAAGCTATCGCTACAATATATTACCTAGATTGTCATTTTCTAATTTACACTAATGCAAGAGTGATTTTAAAAAGATAAATGCATTTCACTGGTAATTAAGTGTCACTATAATGAGCTATTTTTAGAACAGGCCCGCAGGTGACTCATGAGGTCCTTGCGGGCGACCTGGTGCCCGCGGGCACCACGTTGGTGACCCCTGATGTAGAGTATGTAGAGTAACTTTACTGCAGATGTCTTACAAAACTTTTGACTCAACATTCCACAAAAAGTCAAAAGGAGTTCTTGGCTTCCATACCAAACCCACTTTTGCCCGGTGCCTTTCTTATTGTGTGCATTTTGCCGTGTAAACAATAAATATATAAACTGCATATATACTCTGCCTCCTCCAGACTATTTGGTTTTGCAGTCTTAGTCATTGCTACTGCCAGTGTGCACACATACACACCTTAATAAGGTTTGGTTCTATTGTGGAGGAGGTAGAACGGAGGTCAGAGTGGGCCGATGGGAGTGTTGGTAATTGAGAGCAAGTATGAGTGCATGTACCAGTATGTTCGTGTGTGTGTGTGTGTGTGTGTGTGTGTGTGTGTGTGTGTTTAACCTGAGGGGTTATTTAAATAGCTGAGTGGGACTGGAGCACTGTAATAACAACCATCTGCATATACAACCAGAGGCCTGTGCAAGGAGGAAAATACTCTCTGTATACATTCTGACCAAAAGTATGTGGACACCTTTCCTGATGACTGTGTTCAGGTCTGATGTACAGGAACCATTGAGGTGTTTGATGTGGAGGACGTATGACCTCACCAAGTGGATTGGTCACTGACTACCTCACCATTACTTAATTATACATCAGTGAGGGACCGCTCAATGGTGTTTGTTTATTTTGTAAAATAGATTTAATTTATCACAACAGTACTTCCACAATGACGCATGCTGTTATACATACAAATTTTATTCAACAATCCAAGGTTTTGGACAAAGATGTCCAAAAATGCAACGGTTAAATGTCAAGTATATGATCCTTGTTCATGATTTGGATGGAATGCTGAATTATATCATAGTGATGTATGGCACAAATTCTCAAAAATATACGGGTAGCCTATAACCGCCTATAACCTATGACCGTGGCTTTGGATTAGAATCTCCAAAAAGTTTCCAAATTGACACAGAGACATTTGAAAATGGTGATCGATGTAAAAGTCATGAATGAAGGGGCTGAATTTCAATCTGTGTTTTTAGTTTTCGAATGGGATGCAAATCTATATGTACCGAATGTCCACAGAGACACTCCTTAATGTGGAAAGCTTTTGTAAATGAGTGGTTGGTAGAATTGTTTGGGGCAACGATGTGATATGGCACACTGTAATACTTTCCCAACTGTTAAAATGAAATTGAAGACGATCTTATTTTATTCTTCTTTTTAAAAAAGTTAAATTCTGATGAGCCCTTTTTATTAGAATAACAAACACGGACACAAACTAAGCTGTACTTTTCCCTTTTTGTTTAAAGAATCTATGCACCGATTTAAACGCGTGATCTTGCGATGCATTGTTTACATCCCTGGTTTTAACCAAAAACCTAATACGCTCATGGTTAAAACAGTTTCAATACTTACCTCTCTATACTGTTTACATTAATGTTTACATATTGTTTCATTTATAATCTATTTTTTAGCTTGTTAACTGTAATTTCGAGTGTTGGGATGGAGTAGTTATAAAGCATTTCACTGCCAGTTGTACTGTGTATGTGACAAACTATGTATGTGACAAATAAACTTGATTTTAAATCATTTTATTATTTAGTTTTGCAAAAGCTCATTACTAGGTAGTACCAAAATAGCTGAAATTGTAATTAAGTTGACCAAACAAAACAATAAATAATGTTAGGTTCAAAATTTACCCTTTTTTGTTTGCATTTTCCACACATTTAGCAGACCCGGCCATCCAAAGTGACTTACATCCTTCAGTTTAAGTCATTTATGGTTAAAGGCCTTGCTCAAGGGTCCAACCTTTGGTGTTTAAACCACTATACTTCTTATTACTATTCCACTCCCAAGGCATCTAGGCTACGACTGCCTTTGGTTGTTGATCTAGGGGACTTTGTCTTGATCCTAACACGCAAGATTATACAGATGCCAGTTGTCAATTAGTCACATTCAGATTTATCATTGTTACAGTTTGAAATCAAAACAAACTTTTCATAAAATGTTCTCTGACCTGCACAATCTCGAGCATCTCCTCACGACTGATGTATCCATTCCCATCCAGGTCATACATACTAAAGGCCCATTTCAGCTTCTGATCCAACTTTCCACGTGAGGTCACACTTAGAGCGATGATGAACTCTCTGAAGTCAATAGTGCCATCATTGTTGGTGTCAAAGGTGCGAAACACATGCTCTGCAAATTTTGAGGCATCACCATAAGGGAAGAAGTTTGCATAGATCTTTTTAAACTCCTCCACATTAAGGTGGCCACTTGGGCAGTCTTTAAGGAAGCCCTGAAGAGAGACAGAGACATTATTTATAAAACAATAAGCACAAGTGCTTTAATTTTTTAATGATTTGTAAAACATGACGACTTCCATTTAATAATAAACATTATGTTTATTTACTAAAAATGTGCATGAATGTTACAGTTGCTGAGTATTTGCTGTAGCCATATTGAAAACAGGTGAACAGTGTTTACAAATGTATTGACATGAACAACATTCTGATGAGTAAATCAAATCCATCTGCTTAAACTCTTAATAAATGTGTTTTAATCCAAAGTTTCAACATTTGATTAAATTGTTGTGCTCATTTAATGTGGATGTTACATTATCCACTGAAATCATGTGCATACTGGAGTGATGTGATCTTGTCTCTTTGTCCTGGTTCATTTTCAGGCACAAGCAATCTGAACGAGCCGTAGCAGTCTAATGGACCTTTTAGAAAAGATTAGTGAGGCGTAATCTAGTCTGTGTGTGATTAATGCATGTACAGTTCAGTGCAAATGTACTGGCATCTTCCCAACTGCTTGTTCTTTTTCATGTGTCACATTTCCTGCACATTTCATACCATCAAACAACGTTGTATATACAAAGTAATAGTAATAAAAAAGTTAATTTAATAATTTATAAATAGTTACAAACTACAGCCATGAATACTGCCAGACCTGTTGAATCTAAATGTCAGTAAAAATACAACCTATCAAGCAATGTCAAACACAAAGGTGAGTTGCATATCTACTTCTAAGTCTTTGGGATTCCAGTGAACCACAGTAAAATACATTATCCACAAACTGAGAGCAAAACGTAGTGAACCTTGAACAAGAATGCTTTGATGACTCTAAAAAGAACTAAGACAAACATCTAAAAAACATCTAAAGAAAAAGAGAGAGGAACCCTGCCCTAGGAATTGAACCTAGGATTTTTGCTGTGAGGCGCCAGTGCTAACCACTAAGCCACCTTGCCACCTTTTGAAAGAGCAGGGCATAAAAGGCTTATAGTAAAAATCAATGTCACAAAAAAGAAAGCTGAATTTTCCTTCAGCTGAATAAGAAATTATTTTGGGGTGTCAAAGTGTATAAAATAATTATTATTTTGCTCTTTGGTTGCTTTTCTTACCTTGTACCACTCTTGTAACTCATGATCGGAAAACTCTGTGTTCTCCCTTAGGTCCTGCAGCATCTCCGGCCTGAGCTTGCTGTTTTGCTTTCCCATGGTGACAATCCGGTGTGTGCACAGCAATGACACAAAACCCCTGGATCAGATCTGCAAACAAAAACACCAATTACGGCGCAGTTTAATTTCTGTAATAACCAGACTTATAACTATATAAAATGTGTATAAACATTATTAGGCACAGATCATAAATACGGCCCTACTAAATTCACTCTTTTTTAATTCACAGATTAACTAGCACTCATAAATCATAGTAAAGGTGAAAGCTACAGTAGAGTATAACCTTTGTTAATGGTTGAATATGAACCTAGAATATCTAGCAACAGTCCAGGCAACATGTTATGTTTCAAACATGGATATACTCGCATTTTGACACTATGTCAATCCTCATTCTCAAATACACAATTATCTGAACTCTGAGTTGTGTTTTTGCTGCTTTAGGCATTAACATCTTGGACATTTTCACTAAATGATGATTTACTGATAAAACGGGAAAAAATGTTGATATTTTAAAGAAAATTATTAATATACCTACAATAATTTATTTAAATTTAATAACAAATAATAGATTTGTTGCCAAATTGTCAACTTTAAAATTAAAGCTAATACTAAAGAGGACACATTTGAATAAACTCTATCCATTTTCTGTAAATGATTAAGGTCAGGAAAACAAGGTGTTTTTGACTTTTGCGACGTAGTAAATACACTAAAACCCCCTGAACTTTGAGAACATGTATTGTATAGTCCATAAACCTATTCTAGCTAGCTAGCATATTATGTACCTTTAAAAAATATTAGATGCTGTCAACAACAACAAAAAAAGATCTAAGAGCAATTAAACAGTCAGAGATCTAATCACAGATCTAGATCAGGATAAGGATTACAACACCATATTAAAAACACTACTGAGTTTAGTTTGACATAAATTAGATTCTAAATTGCATCCACATCATGTCAAGCTTGGTCCGATTAATCTTAATAATTAACTAGTCGCAGAATTGTTTAGAATGATTACTGGAGCATCATCTGTCACCCTGACAGTTGCATAGGTCAGTGGCTTTGACTGGAGGGGATGCTGATAGATCCTACACAAAATGGGTTTTTATTAAAGAGCTGCAAAGAAGAAGCCTTTTACAAAAGTGTTTGCAGAACGCCTGAATGAAATAAAGTGGCTGCCTTTTAGTCTCATAAGTTATTAGTTTATTAATGTTTTTTTCATTTGTAAAAGTAACACCATGTGTAACACCATCCCCAGTAACAAGTAACCAACCAAGTAACACCATCTCCAGTATTATGATTTTGGTAGCATCTTGGTATTCTTTTAAATAAAGTTCAAATCCAACTACTGAAATTGAATGGCCAAAGTGACACTGAAGCTGCAGATAATTAATGACCTTGTGTGACTTGTTAAGAATTCTGTCCTTATCTATATCAAACATCTTTGTAGAGAAAAACGAGTTGTTAAACACCAGTGCTTTGCATCTAACCTGAAACGAACAATTATGCAAAAGCAGAAGGGTATAATTATGGGTACAATTAATAATACTCAATAAGCTATAACAGCTGGTTAATAAGGGTTAATCTAGTACAACCTAGAAGGTGAAAACTTTTGATATCACATTTGGACCTGTCAGTGTAAAAATATAAAAAATAAAACATTCCTGGTGAAATAAATAACACTCACAGGTTGTGACACCCACTGATTATAAAAGAAAGGTTGAAGGCTGAATGTATAAGAAACCCAATATTAAAATCTCTGACACCCTATAATTTTTTTCTCCTGATGTTATGGGTGTAGTTAGATTATATGTTTTTCATTCGTGAAAACAAACTTGTGAAAGTCTTTGGCTAATTTAAAATAAAGTTACAGCATTTTTAGGACATAGGTTAATGAGATCAAAATGCAAGCTGGAAAAAGCTGTTCGTGTTCAATGTTTTCATGACATGTTTTGAGAACATAGACACAATCCAAAAGCCAAGAATCTGCAGTAATTAATAACACCATCGCCCACGCCGCCTGTGCTTCACAGTCCAGCCAAGCTGGGATGAGAGCCACAAAGAGACGTACTGAAAAACGAAGTAAGTGCAGTAAACAGAATTGGAAGCTTTAGACAACAAGCAGCGGTGAACAAATAGCTGTTTTAAAACAGGATGCACATATAATTAATCTAAACAGTGTGTTTCTAAACTTGAGCTTAGTCGATTGTGACACAGTCATTTTTGTATAATTCTTTTGAGTTTCAAGCATGAATTCTATGCTCTGGAACCAAATAATAAAAAGCTCAAGTCAGTATGCTCTGTGGATTAACACAAATACTCCCAGGAGCCAAAGAAGCATTTGCAGCTTACAATGGCATCTGAAATATCCATGTACACCAGTTCTGACCAGTTAAATTATTTCCATTAAATATTTGACACTTGTGTGTTTTCTGTAAGATCAGCTACAGATCAGGGTCTATATTATGAAGACATCGATTACCAAGATATTTGGGAGATGTTCTTTGATGATAGATTTATCTTTGAGGATCACAGCTACTGTCGATCAAATTTGGGAAATACATCACTAGAACTGAGGCTGCTTACCCTGGCATTGGGCCCAATGATTATCTTGGAAAATGTATGAATCTGTTAAGCAGACATTCCAAAAACTGTTTATGTTTTCCATATAGTTTCATGTTTGATCAAAGAAGCATTTATTCTTAAGACAGATACCAAACTAAATTAAGAAATAACTCTATGTACTATATAACTATATGTACATGGCAAAAAAAAGCTCTCACCAAATACCATCAGATCTCTGATAAGATTCCTGAGTGACTGCAAGAGACTAGCAGCAACATTTTTTGGCAGTAGACTATGATGTTTTAGGAAGAACAGTAAATTACATTCTAAATGATGAAGATGAAAATACGTTTAAAGCGGAACCACACAAATCTAAGAAAATATAAGAACCCGAGGCTAATGCTTAAATAGAAAAGGGAAAAGTGCGTCCCAAATTGCACACTTGTACATTTTGAGCACTATGTTTTAGTGCATCCGAGAAACACAATAAGTCTCTGTGCGCTTTAAACAGCCAAAACGTACAATGAGAAACGAAGCCATTTTACCTACGTAATGGAAAAACGCATAAAAAATCCTTTTATAAACAAAAGCTGGTGGAAATTTTGGTGGGCGGGAGATCAAATGATATTCCGTCAACTCCCCAAAATGTAGTTTTTCCTTTGAGACAACACTTGCCCATTAAGGTACGCACTAATATGTAACTCAGTGCATGTTAAGCACTAATGCAGTGTACTTAAAAATAAATGAATTCGAATTTTATTTGTCATTACACATATACTAATGTACAGTACAATGAAATGTTTCTATTTGCATATCCTAACTTGTCTGGAAGATGGTGTCAGAGCGCAGGGTCAGCCAACGTACGGCACCCCTGGAGCAGACAAGGTTAAAGGTCTTGCTCAAGGACCCAACAGTGGCGGTGTAGCAGAGCCTGGATTTGAAACCCCAACCTTTGGGTTCACAGCCCAACGCTCTACTCACTAGGCTACACTGTCTCTACTTTAATACTGTATGTGAATGTGTGGTTTAGGAGACCTTCAAAAAATTTCAGGAATGCTGCTTATAAGTTTTGACCAAGAATGCTGATCAAACCTAATAAGGACTAAAATGCAGTAAAGTCAGTAAATTAGTCAGTAAAATGGCAGAAACCACTTGTTATATTTTCTGATTATTATTTAACTGCAAACACCTGAATGTACATAATCTGCATAGGGGATTGAATAAATTCGATCTTGGTGCAGTTCAACAAGCACAGGGATGTCTGTTTTATACTTATGTATGCCAGCAATACAGTTCATTCAGTGTATGCTTCAATCCTTTAGTCACAGAAGAAAAAAACATTTAAAAAAATAATCTATAATTATTATTTATTAAATAATTATTTAATACTTTATTTGATTAATTTTGAACACACATGCAAACACATAAATGAATCGCTAAATAGTTAATCGCTTACAGTCAACAAGCAGAATTAGCATCAAGAACTAAAATGCTTTCCCATTGCACCATATAAAAACAATTTTTTTATGTGTGGAATTTTAAGAAATACCAGCAACCATAAGAAATGAAATGACTGTTGCTAACTGCGTTATGTGTTGTGCAATGTCAGTGTTACACAATTACAATTTAGAATATATTTTTCACCACTGTGTTTTTAAACACAGACTAATTTGTCATGCAGTAACAGACATTTAGAAAAACTAGTGAACACACACTAGGGTAGCAGTAAGATGTGCGCAGAATGGTTATCAAAAAATAGTTTTGTATCGCAGGTTTTTGGAATTTAATAAATGTATTTTTGTAGTTTGTGCAATCTGCCTTCCAAACATAATAAGTCTCATTGGTGAGACAATGTGTGTAATTGTAATTTAGTCATTTTAAAATGTAATTTAGTCAACTTCCATTTGTAATTATTTTACACTTAATTCAACAAAAGTGTCAGCCACCGCCTGTTCAGTGTTGAAGAAAAGATTTGTATCCCATTTTATCTGACAGAGATTATCCACTATATAGTTCAGTATCTTTAAATCCAGCTGTAATTGAATAAATCATCACACAATCCAAGTTTATATAATTAAAGTTTAATGATTGGATAACACTGATCGATTGTACTGATAGATTGTTAGGACAAGCTTTAACAGGTGTTCAGGGCCGAATGTTTTATTTTATTAAAGAAATATGGCCACAATTTATGTAGTTGTGAGTTTTTTTTATGAGACACAGTCACTAGTGTGTTCCTATGCTAGGAAAAGAGTGTTGTGTGTACATGTTTGTCTGGCATTTTTTATTAAAAAAGAAAAAAACTTAATGAGCATTTATGGCATTATATGACAAAGTGTAAAAAATAGAATTAGAACTTGGTAAAGGAGGAAAAAACATCAGAAAAGAAAAATGATTTACTCAGTCAGAGTATCTTATTGCAGTGACTATAAAAAGTCTGAGAGAAAAACACACCAGATTGATTTTTTTTCAAACATGCAATCTAAGAAGCAATCTGAAGTTATATTTGGTTTCTATACATACAGGTCAAAATGTTTCCCGTCAATCTTTTAATTCATTTTTTTATTTCCCCAACACATATGCCAATCAAGAGAAAATGGTACACATAGACAAATGCTCATGAATGTTATTATTGGACATTTGATCTCTAAGACATAACAAAAAATGTTATAAATCACATGCTGCAGTTCAAAACACATTATAGCCAGTAGTTTGTTCATTTTTTGTGAAGCCTAACATCTGAGACCCCCTTTTCTTATTTAGGGAGAATAGGAATGTGATGAGCTGAGATGGGGAGGTGGGAGCAAATATCCCTCAACAAATGAAAGCTGTGAAAATAAACAGAAAGTCAACTTTTAACCAAAACATTCCTTTTTCACAATCCTTTTTCCCCAAACATTAATTATTGCAGACCTCATCGACAACATGCACATTCATCAACATTGCAGGCCTCATCGTCAACTATATGGGATGTGCTGGAGACAAAAAGAGAAACTAGAGGAAACTCAAAGAATGTTGGACTGAGGTTTGGAGAGGATGCTTCCTTGTGCTCTGACATTCATTCGGAGTTGTCCAGAATTAGAATTGTCTTATGTCCTTAGGACATTGGAAAAATTGTGCCGCTGGAAGAGGCATTGAGGTCAGTTATGGTTTATGGACAAGGCTTGAGATTGCGTGTACTTAAGAGATAAACATGTGCAGGTAATTGATTGCAGTATGATTGGTTAGGGTGGATAGTATGATGAGATTGAGTAAAACTGGATGAAACGGGGAATTATTATTATTAAGTCAAACTCTTCAGATGAGAAGTGGTGGGATGGCATATGTCAGAGGAGGGTTGGATGAATGAATGAAGAAATGCATTAATCAAGAAAGTGAGTAAAGTTGTGATAGAGGGTTGAGAGACTGGCTGTTGAAATGTTAGATGTTATGAGCCTAATGGTTCATTACATTTATATTTACAGCATTTAGTATTCATAACAGAATGGTGTAACAACTGAACACCATTTTGAGCAAATGAAGGCTATGGCTCTTGCTCATGGGCACCAACTTGGTGGTACTCAGTGACCTTTACTGCCCTTGTTCTAACCTTTTTAACTGAAGGTTGCTGTTTTAGATCCCATGCCAGGTTGACACAATTGAGTACTTAAACCCTCAATTGCTGACAGCGACATATAATGTCACTTACTGCCCGCTAAATGTCGAAAATGTTAATGCAATTCAAGTTTAAAGCATTTCTAAGTCAGATTGCAAAACAGCAAATATGTAAATCTAATTAGACATCAATGTATTTTTACTTCAAAAAGCTACACAGGAACTGTCAGTATGCATTATATTACATGTTATGGTCATTACATTTCTTTTCAAAATGCACAATTTTACAGAATCGTTGTATCTAGGATTTGCTGTCCTAATAATTACATTGCTGGCAGGCATAACTTTTAATGAAGCCAGTAAGGGTCACGCCCCGACCTAAATCAGTGAAGCAACTATTTCACTCATGGCTTAAATGAGAGAAAAAATAAAAAGAAAGAAGATGGGGGAGGTGTTAGTAAAAACAGGCAGTTGCGATGAGAGAACACTAATAGAGGTGGTAAAAATAAGAATAAGGTTGTGTCCTTGGTGGATGAGTCCCTTCAGTCAGAGCAAAAATAACAATTCACTTTACAGCCTTCGTTTAATTCCTCAGCCAGGACCTCTGCCAATCTTAGCTGTCCATGAGTCAAAAAGATAAGAGTGATGAAGTGAGGCTGAAGGGATGGAAGCTTTCAACTCATTTTGTTCTATTGGAGAAAAATGACCGACCAGGGTCAGAGAGGGTGCATAAACAAATGAGATGCATGAACAAAAGGAAGCACTCATCACTTTGTTCCATTACATTCAAGAACAGCTAGTGGAATGTAAAGTGATGAAAAAGAGAATTGTCTAATAGTAATGTTAATGTGCCAGAGAGATGTATGCTACGGATAACCCTTTACAGATTTTAATAATTGTACTTGCAGATTCAAAAACACATATAGTAAATGTTTTGTAGTTATCAGGACCCATATTTAAAAAATGTACAATATTTACTATAATTGATGGAAAGGGTAGGGTTGAGCATACCCAGAACCTTTTAATTGAAGGGTTGCTTTCAGTGGAAGATGTTTAACCTTTCTGATGCAGTGTGCGGGTGTGTGCCATTGCTAAAAGCATATTAAGACATTTGCAGAAAATGGATGTCTGTGGTAATCTATAATCATTTAAATGATTAATGCTTAAGCCTGGTGTCAGACTGTTTTCTAAAATGCTCGATTCATTTTTACATTATTTCAAAAGATTCAGAACAAAAACATGGAACAAAATGTTTAATCTTAGACTTGTACAAGAAGTCGATTTTTTAAAGTTGCAGACCCCATTCCTTTACAATTTATAATAGATTTAAATAAGCCGATCAGTCAAAACAGTCAATTTCATTCATAAAACAAACACTAAAGACAAAATGTCTCAATATACAGTAGATGAAGATCTTTGCAAGCTTTGCAAAACTGTTCTCCTAATATAGCATAGGGGGCAATCTCAATCTATAGCAAGTCCACTACAGGAAAAGCCAATTATGTTAAGTTCAAACATATACAGTCCCTCAACTCTTTCATTTTCATCCACTCATGACCAACTAACCCTGGCACTACTGTTCTGTCGGAATGGCCAACTGTGCCTCTTCTTTGAGGATCTTCTAAGACTCCATTTTCAAATCTCGCAGAAGATATTGATCAGGTTTACCATTGGGCTTTGTCAAGGCCACTTATTAACATTTACAGACTTGCATCAAAAGCTACTCTAGTGCTCTTTCTGAGACCTTAAATCACTGTAAGTTTTTAAATGCTATGATTAGGCAACTTTTACTACCGCTATCACTTTGACATTGGGAATTATTTATAATTTAAGCCATGACTTGGCCACTCTGAAAGCCTAATGATGATTCTTTGTAGCACTTCAAAGAGTCTCCTTTAGGATCATCTTTGTTGAACCGTGTCATATTTATTTGAATCTGTATAAATGATGGTACAATATGCTGCTTTTTGAGAACTTCTAGCATGCATTTGCATTATGAGACAAGTTCTATATAAGTCATGTGTAGAATCAACAGATCTGGCTATAATTATACCTGTTGTCTCTAGCAAATAGGAACCCAGTGGGCAAATAAATGAAGTAGCTAAAGGGGGTTAATAACTGCACACATAGAACCAGGTGATGCATAATAGTTACACATTAGTAAAATAGAAAAAAATATATAAACATATGTGTTATCTCTGATATGACGTATAATGGGATGAGTATGCAGAGATCTAAAGATCACAGCAATATGAAATTTATACATAAAGAGAAGACATTTAGCCTTTCTTTTTAGAAATATGTGTTTTAGACATAATCCAAATTGTGCATCCAAATTGTCCACTTTTACAAGAGGACATACAAACACACTACAGTACAGTCATCAGCTACTGTTTTTTTATTTTTGTTTAAAATGAAGTCGTCACATCAAGCCCTAGCCAGACGACAGCAACAAAGAGCATTATATAGGACTTAATGTAAGAGTAAGACCAACTGCAAGCATGCATTCTTTCAAGACCTAAAAACTTAATTTAGGTGATGCAATGAGGGAATAGTGACCTTCCATTACACTGGCATGGGGCCAAACTAAAGAGAAGGAAACAAGCACTGCCAAGAACTGAATTCTGAACATTTCAGCAAGACAACATCAGACATAAAGTTAAAACAACTTAAGACTGGTTGCCCTAAACATTATCCTGGACAATGGAAATTTCCAAATAAATAGACAACAGGAAAGTTATAGATTTTAAGCTTTACAACAAGTTATTACTGATTCTCAAAACAGTAAAACTGCTTGATAAGAAATGGACAAGACAGGCCAAGGCAAATGGAAATAAAAAAGGAGAAGACTGTATACCATAACTCATTTAGAAACAATTTAAAATCAGATATATGTTCAGACAAAAAACAGTCAACAAACTAATCCAGATTAGTCTTAATTAATTAATAATAAAATGCAGTCTGTGCAGCAATTTGAGGAACTACACAAACATAATTGCATATCTTAAATGTATTAAACATGCATGTTAATCATAGGTGCATCATGTGAGTTAGCCAAGCCTTCACGTATGTACTTCAACATTAATATGTCACACACTCAGTTACTATTACCTTAAAACAATTTCATTAGCTAATTTAGAGAGCTAGAGATCAGAAGGTCACCGGATCAAGCCTCACTATCACCAAGTGGCCACTGTTGGGCCCCTGAGTGAGGCCATTAATCATCCACTGCTCAAAATTGTGTTCAGTTGTAACTGTTAGTTGCTTTAGATAAAGGTGTCTGCTAAATACTGAATTTCTTCAACCCAATTTATATATTATTTCAACCATTTATAATTATTACATATAATAATAATAATTACAAAGTGCAGGGCAATTAATCTGTTAATAAGATAAGATAATAATTTTTCCAAAGCAAAGTATTTATTATAAATAGAACAAGTAAAACATAGAAACCATAAAAGGCCAAAAATTATTCCTTACATATTTCACCCAGCCACATACACAGACACAAAAACTGGTCCTTTGGTGAGTTCAACAATCAACGCAACATCATTGATTAACTGTAAGCAATTGGTTACCGACTACACCAAGGGATATCAATGTTTAATATCTGTTTGCTAAAAATACTACATTATAGATGTAGTATGTGTGTCAACTAGGGCTGTCCGCAAATAATCGATTATTCGTTGGTCGACCGAAAAAATTACTAGTCGGCCAAATTCCATTGG
>JAOTRQ010000018.1:1359749-1376786 GCA_028565875.1 Hoplisoma paleatum | reverse complement strand
CGCGATCCATGGACGTTACAATATATAATTATTAATTATAATTAATTATATAATTATTATTGTGACGTCACAAGTGTTTATCAAACTGGTCGCCCGCCGCTTTAGTTGGTACCCCAAAAGTAGCCCGCAGCTTCAAAAAGGTTGGTGACCCCTGATGTATAGTATCACACATTTCATAAACTGCGCACGCGCGTCACTTCTTTTCACGAATCTGTACGCATGCGCAGTAGATGCCATCGGCGTTTACGTACAGACTGCGCGCTTGCCTGATTGTGGGTCATTTTAATCGTCAACGGCGGAACACGTGATCAGCTCAGAGTGACCGGTCCATCACTATAATGTCATCAGTAATAAGACGAATTATCAACACTGCTGCAGCTCCGGCTGCCATCGGACCTTACAGGTCAGAAAGTTTGGTTAGGGTGCTTGTACAATGATTTATTTGAATCTTTGTCCGTATAAATAAACTGTTTCTTGCATTAGAATTATTTATTAGATTAGGCGGGTCGATTATTAAGCCTATCGTTGTACAGTTATCATACACATGCTATTTATATTATAATTTAGCCACCAAATAAATGTCAACATTGTGCCCTTAACAGTAACAGCTTCTAAAATGCACAATTGAACTAGTATAGAAAAAATAAGTCACTGTATATTGGATGTTATGTTTTGTTTTGTTCCAGCTGTTTTGTCCCAGCTGAGTTTACTTTCTTTGTGCCAAACCTGTTAAATGTTTTCACTATTGTACATAAATTCGTGTTCATTCTACCAACCTGTCTGCTAAAGTGATGCCTGCTAGACCTGGTTAATTATCAACTGTTTGTGTATGGGTGTGTCCTAAACTATACAGGATACATAAGCACACAAAAAGAAAACCCTTCGTTTCTTTCTTCTTTTTTTGTGGCCATTCCAAAAAATGGCTCCTGTTAGAAGACAAATCCCATTTACCCCTAAAGTCCCCATCAGACAGGGCATATACAGGTAGGCAGCACGTGACACGGTGAGCTCAATTTAACCTTGGAAGTCTACTTTTAGCTCAGCAGGTGCACATTCTCGAAGTTTCTAGAGAAGAAACAATAGCTATCTTACAACAAAAATGCTTTCGTCTCAAAACTTGTTTATCATCAACAACCAAGTGTGCATTTTACTCTGACTTGTGAGCACTGTTATTACTGACACAAGAGGTGGGGTTGCCTTAACCAATAGGATGAGCGGCTACTGTGACTTTTGGAATTTGGTCTGTTTGGATGCAGTTAAAGCTTAACATTAGTCAATATTTTATTTTTACAGATCACTCTTATTCTGAAATAATCTGCAGTATGTATTTTTGTGTGTGCATTTATAAAAAAGTTAGTTTTGCCCATAATTTTTGAGCAGCAGCTAAAAGAGAATGTCACGTTTCACCTTATATCATCAATTATGTTTGCAAATATATACTATAGAATCATAATGTGGACACCTGACTGAGCTTGTTGAAAAATACATTTCTATTTCCCCTTAAATCAACCAACCTTTAACAGCTTATACTCCCCGACTTAATTTTAGGAGGGTAAAATTTTGCTTCGGGGAAACTCGAGCAAACATTGAGAACAAATACTTCACTATATACACATACTACACACTATGTCGAAATGGTATACAATACACATGTGCGTGTAATAACACACTCTGCAATATACCTTATTAACTTGTATAATTTATAGCCAAATGTATGAGGACACTACTGTTTTGACTTACACACTATAGCATCAGAGTTCCCTATAAACATCACCCATAAATAAAATAAATGTCTTGTTTCTCTAGTCAGGCAGTGGTGGTTGATCGCACCATGTACATCTCTGGGCAGTTAGGAATGGACACAGCATCAGGCCAGTTGGTTGCAGGGGGTGTTCAGGCCCAAACAAAACAGGTAAACAGTGAAACCTTTGTTTTCTGTGTTTTGGTAAGCCTATAAGCATTTCATTTTGTTAACCAGTTTGCAATATTTACATGTTTCATTCTTAATTTTAGGCTCTTATTAACATGGGGAAGATTTTAAAGGCAGCTGGTTGTGGTTATGATAATGGTAGGTAAATTTTTGTATCAACAGGATCGTTCACAAAATCACAGTATTAATATTTAAACATATGATTTTGCTATGTTTTGTAGTGGTCAAGGCTACTGTGCTTTTGGCAGACATGAATGACTTCAACAGTGTTAATGATGTTTATAAACAATGTAAGTATGCACTATTACCACAAAGGCTGGATGCATCGGTGAAGCTGATGTGTGTTTAGAGAAATACTGGCATACTGGAATTCTCTAGTATAACAACAAGCTTTTCAAAAAGCTTATATATGTTGGCTGACCAGAACAAAAATAAAAGACATAAAACTACTGGCAGCATAACCGTCTGCTTATCAAATACATGCATCTTCTCACCTCCATAAGGCATGCTTCCAAACACATGGTATAAATAAATATGACAAAAACCTACATTTTATGTTAATATTTTTATTCCTTTGATAGTCTTCACCAAAAACTTCCCAGCAAGAGCTGCGTACCAGGTTGCTGCATTGCCAAGAGTAAGTATGAGCGTAATCAAAATTTAAAATAAATATTTAAATTTAAATTTGTCTAAGTTTGTCTTAATCCTGAGCCCTGGACATGCCACTTCCTATTTGTCAACACAAACATTTATTAGAACTCACATCTCTAATTTGTGCAAAAAAAAAAAAAAATCTAATGAACTTTGTGTTTGCAAATGAGTTGGTTTATCACTAAGGTAATATAATCACATTTAAGTTGGCATGGCTTTGTTATAGTTATTGTAATGTTTATGTTTTCTCTACAGGGTGGCCTTGTTGAGATTGAAGCGATTGCAGTATTGGGACCCATTACTGATGCATCCTGACTCACTAACACAAGAATACACAAGCTCTAAATCACATTGACAACTAAACCACTATTAACTTTTATGCATTACATGACTTACATAATCTGTACACTTAAACCCACAGGTGGATACTCTACATGGAATAAATGAATCAGTCACTACATTCTCTTTTTACATTTTTTGATAAACTATGTTTAAAAATGTAATTGGCCACCAAGTGTTGTCACATGTACTACACAAACAGACTTTTTTTTAACTGTATTACAATTTTCCAGTTGCATTACAATACATTTTATATAGTTGTTATAATATGTACACACACCAGTATAAATACATCAGACAATGATATTTGAATATGGTGAAAATATGATAACTTAGATGTTAAGAAACTAATCTTAGTTATCATATTGGGGAACAATCCAATCCAATGCTGCAAAATCCAATAGGAGAAACCTGAAACCTTAAGGAAGTAATAAAATTAAATACTATTATAAACTTTTATTGGTCAAAATTACTTTATTTGTAATCTGTGTTTTTGGTAGATCATCTTTTTTTCACAGCCTTTATCAGGTCTGTGTTCTCGCTGGGCCTTTTAAAAAACATCTTCTGATGAAGGGATTTTCCTGTTGAGTTGGGGCGATCTTGTGCTATAGTAGTTGTGTGCCAGAATTGACTGAATTATCAAATATACCTTAACATTATAGTCAAAGGATTCAACTTTGGTCTCATATGAACAAACCATTATTCCAAATATTTTTTCTACTTCAATGGGCCATTTCACATGTGGTAAGACAAGGACAGTTTTGTCCTTGTCCTTTGTACAGAATGGCTGTATTTGGTTCTCAAAATGGAGAAAAACACAGGGCTGTTATGCCAAAACAAAAACTCGTTCATGCAGTAATAAAATTTGAAAAAGTTAACATTTGTACTTAAATGTCCATAGTTCTGTCTGCCATTTAGTGGCTGTAAAGTCTGCACAGAAAACATCAATTGTTGCATTGCAGCCAACAAAACACAACACTTCTTGTGGGACTTCACATGCAATCGTATCATCAACTTATGCACACTGAATGTAAAGCATCCAAATGCCAACTCTTCATCTAATGTACTGAGTGAGGTTCTGGTGGACCGGGGATCGTGTAGTTTTACGTCACAATACCAATAAGTCAAAATGGCTAGGTTTTCCTTAGATAGATGGATGGATTTTGGGGTGTTTATTTTTTCACCACATTTTTTACAATGGAATTAATCCTCCCCACACACTGTGTGTACACACACTATTGGAAAACGTATGTTGGACATCGGTGGGAAGGCCGTGAGCACACATGTCTTGAGCATTGGGCAGCTCTAGCCAAATGGGGCTGGGTGCCATGTTCAAGTGCACATCAGTGCTAAACTGTTGAATATTAAAATCTAACCTCGAACCTTCCAATTACAGTTGGGTTATTCAAAGTATGTGCATATTTTGATATGTTAATAGTACTGGTCTAGAACTTTAGTGGTCCAGAACAACATATAAACAAGGTTTACGTCAGTTAAGGCATTTTGCAGTTTTATAAAACTGCAATTCAGGTATTCAAATCCAAAGTAAAGTGAAAGTCGTTGTTGTGCACCCTATAAAGTGCACCTAGAGAGGGATCGAAAACCTATTTGGGATTCAGCCGCTACGGTTACTTTTGTTCTCGCGATACGGGCGGGTGGTTTACGAGCGTGGTGCACTCTGGGAAATCCTTTCTGTACGAGGCCATCTTGGAGTTAGCAGCAGTAAGTTCGTCTCTACAGCAAATGTCAAAATTAATATAGTTTAGTCTCGTTCTGGAATATTATTTTTTTGCTTTTGAAGTAGTATAAAGGATTTATATCTGGTACTTTTGTTCTCAGGTTGGCTGGAACGGACTAAAAAGCGACAATGGTGGCCGCAAAGAAAACGGTGAGTGTTCCGTCATGGCGTCGCCGTTCACGTGTTAGAGGCCGAAAGATTCATGTATAAACAGCACTGGTGTTTGGTTTGAATGGTCTTAATTTAGTTAAACTGCAGTGGGCTTATAATCATTTAAGTTCTGTGTATATTGTTCTACATGAATACATCAATATTCGACTTATGTTTCTGTAAATAGACATGATATCTGATTTGTATTGTATTGCTAGTCCATCTGTGCTGATATATTTTGGATCAGACCACTAATTGATATTTATTGTTTAACAGAAAAAGTCCTTGGAGTCCATCAACTCCAGACTGCAGCTGGTGATGAAGAGTGGTAAATACGTCCTGGGATACAAACAGTCTCAGAAAATGATCCGCCAGGGTAAAGCCAAGCTGGTGATTCTAGCCAACAACTGCCCTGCCCTGAGGTACTGAAACTATCAACTGTTAGTGGACTGTAAGATGAAGATACTAAAGCAACAGGTGTTTTATTTTTATTCACAATTGTAGGGCTGGTGATGAATTATCCAACTGTTTGTATTAAAATTTTATATTAATGTTATGTGACCGGTATGAACACCCAGAGCTCAGAGTTTAGTACCTGTTAGAGACACAGAAACCATCCAGACTGCCTCGAGTGTGGAGCAAATTTAGGACAACTTTGCAGTGATGTGATATTTATACCCACACCATCCATCCTGACTTGATGTCAAGTGCATAAAAGGATTTTAACTTGAAATACGCATACTTTAATTATGTAGTACTGATGATTCAATTTTAATCTGTCACACTGTTTGATTCAATATGCCGTGTAATAAGATGTTTTTACTTCACTTTATAATTAGAACAAATGTAATGGTATACAGTTAAAAATTCTTCTCAACAGCAGCAGAGACGGTAAAGGATTTGTATCTTGTTAAATGTTGCAAACTGGATAATGGTACTAGTTCTTTATCCACATAAACATGAATGTGGCAGCTAGTTAACAGCATAACCTGAAACCTCACAACTGATGCTCGAAGCAGTTCACTGTGTGAAATAAGTGTATGACTTGTCATTAATGCTTCTTTTGAGTTTTATAAGCAATTGTAATTGCACAGGGTTTAATTGGGTATTACTTTTTTTTTTTTTTTTACAACGGGAATGTGCTAGGGTTATTCTTAAGCTGGTGTGATCCAGGTGCTGTCAGTATACAGTCTCTGTTCTCCCAATGCATGCATGGGTTTACTTTTGGAGTTCCTCGTTTCATGTGCAGTCCAAAGACATGCAAGGAGAACTGAAGATAAATTGACTTGGTAAAATATTTAAAATTGAACTTACGAATTGTGTAACTAGTAAAGTTGCGTTATGAATGTAATCAAAGTGCATTTTCTAACCCAACATTTTAATTTGAACTGTGTTTAAAACACTGCTTAAGGTGCTTCATGTAGTAAAACACCAAACATGTGATGCCTCTTATTTTTGAGTAAATCTTTTTCTTTTTCCTTGCAGAAAATCAGAAATCGAGTACTATGCTATGTTGGCCAAAACTGGTGTCCATCACTACAGTGGAAACAACATCGAGCTTGGTACAGCCTGCGGTAAATACTACAGGGTGTGCACACTGGCCATCATTGACCCTGGTATGTAATTTGTTTGCTGTTAATGTGCACACATATTGACTTGTACAAATAGTAACTAGCTGGAAATGGGTAGAAACCACAACTGTGGTACAGTAAAATAAGTACAGTAGTTTTATCAAAAGTATGATTGCAAGAACAAGCTTGAAATGACAACACAATCTTTAAGCTATATGTCTACGCATTACATGACACGTACAAAATGAACTCACCTTGACCCAGAGACTTCTACATCTATTATAATGTAGTAATATGCATAACGATTTATAACAATGGTCGCAGTGGCTTACATGATGTTAAAATCATGGCCAATATTCAGTTGGAAACTAAACACTTAAGTATATTCTGTTGCTGCAGTGGTCTTGCTTATTATAGCCCAACAGAAAAATTCTAAGCTTATTCATTTAGTGCTTAGTTACTCTACTGCACAGCGACTGAGATGCTTTAGTAAATAATTCAGTACATGTTTAAGGAAAACAAACTAACACATTGTTGTGCTCTGTATGCATCCTTAAACTGCTGTGTGTGCATTTTTTTGTATTTAACCACAATGACTTATGATTTAACTACATCAATGAAGTTATTTTTGTCTAAATTTGTTTTTGCAGGCGATTCTGACATCATTAGAAGCATGCCAGACCAACAGCAGGGCGAGAAGTAGAGCCATTTTCCTGAGTTATTATAAATAAATATGGTCAAATGGTCATTATTGTTCAGTGTTTTTAATATTTAATTATGACAAATTACATTAACTGCACAAATGCATTACTACCCCCCCAAATATTTTTACATATTGTTTTTGATGGATTGGTTGTAGTTTTTTTTAAAGGTGGAGTACATGCAGTTCAGTTTCAGTTCAGAAGTCCATGTTTATAATCTTTTTCTCTCGCTACAAATAGTGAACTGTGCAGATGGGTGCACTGAATTGGTTTTATATAAGTACATGCTAGTCCATGTTGTGTTTGTACTAAAATAAGTCTGTATCCTAATTTAATGAAGACTGGCTGCTCCAGTCCAGGGTCAATGGACAGCCACAGTTTTCCTATTGACCCACAACTAATTAAAAGCTTAGTTTTTTTTTCAAGCCATTAGTGGTCTAACCTTATAATAACTCGTTTTTGAACGACCTAGGGGAGAGAGAGAAAAGCATCTCACAAACCGCTTACTCATCATAAGTCAGATAAAACACTTGAAGTACACTAACATTTATTTATTAGATATTAGTTTTGATTAAAAGGTTAAATTGTCAGTGCCTGACAGCAGTTAGTGTAACACAACTAATACAACTCCCAGCAAAGTTTTATAGCATTATAGAGTTCTGCTGTTGTCCAAGACCGTGACACTGAGCATGTTTCATTACAGCTAACCTAGTTATCCACACAGGTAAGTGTCTTGGTAATGTCATTTTACATTTTCAGCCTTTTATACCATATTTTCTATCAAGTCACTCGAGTCTTTAAAGGCATCTCATTCCATCATACTAATAGCATTCGTAAATTCATTTTGAGCTTTATTCATTTAATTATTTGAAATTAAACCAGTATGTTACTGGGTGAAAAATATAAGAAACCACTTAATTCTGGTCAGGATAGTAGAATGGTTAAGTAAACACAATGATCAATAAACAAGGGAATACTTTATTTTAGAGAATTGTTCAGTACAAATGTTACACTAAATGGAACATCAAGTTTCAGTAATTTACACAAAACACACCAACAGTAAAAACCAGTCAGTTGTACATCTTAATGTCTTACCAATTACAGTTACACCATAATTGATTTTGAATATACTATAGTTCACTCATCAATGTAAATACATAAGCCCTCATGAATTGCACACATCCACAAATATGTGCTTTATCTGTGTGTAAAACCTTCAATGTGGGGTTTATTAGTATATAGCTTAGTATTTTTGATAAACTGGTATAAGTTTTTGTTTGCTGGATGGAATTACTTTTTTTTCCCAAAATGGTTGTGGGTGTTAAACAATTTCACCAAAAATGTAAAACTGAAACGTTATTATAACTAGGGCAAACTAAGTTTAACAGTTATGAACATATCGCACAGACAACACACGTGTTTGTGCATAGACACTGCTGATAAATTATGGCCTTGAAGCAAATCCGATTACAAAGCAAAGCTGAAAAATCCAGAACACATTTTAAAGGCGAGTGGACTATTCAACCCATACCTCTTTTGTATGGTAGGGGAGAGAGAGAGAGTTCGCGTACTGATTCATGTTGGCCATTATAATAACTCTTCTAGACTCCTCTAGGTTAATGCATGGAGACCTTGCGCTCCAGATTTTACATCCAATTTTATCACCGCTCTTGTTCAAGTGCTTTCCAGCCCTTGTTTACTGAACGTTTTAAACTTCTCTTTATCACAAACTATCTTTATTTATATGATGCAGAACCAATTTAATTGGTATGCATGTTTCAGAATTAACAAGCATTTCTTTCCGCTTGACCAACATTTCTTTGCGAGCTACTGTCAGAAGGTTTGTTTTGTGCTGACCAACATAAAGGAAAGAAGTACACATTTAAGTTAAGACTGCAATCTTTTGGACCTACAGAGGGGCAAAAGAACAAGCAAATTAAATTATTGGGAAATATTTTTCAGAACTAAAGGCAATTTATAGCAGTAATAAGTAATAGTACATGCTACATAGAAAGCATCATTGCAAGAGCTGTGTATTGAAACGATACAAATTATTACATATAGATCAGTGACACACTTATCCAAAGGGACTGACAACTATGACTACGCAATACAAGTATTCGATTTATGAGCCTTATTCAGGGGCCCAACTGTTGTAACCTGGCAGGGGTGGGGCTTTACCTTAACCACTGAACCGCCAATGACCAGCATTTATCTGCATAGTTGTTGCATAGTTCTTTATTAAGATAATTAATATTCAAATCAAATTATGGGGAAAGACGTATGTACTTTACACAAATACTACAGATATGTGTAAAGTTTATGTAATATTAGTAACTACATACTGGTGCTACATAAAGTCTAGTTTTCCTCACTGTCCTAGCTTAAAATACTTAACTTGTGAGAACAGATAGTGCAAGAAAAATGGTAAATAAATGCAATTTTTAAAAGCAGATAAATAAAGCTTGATGAACACAGTGTACAAATTACTGGAATTACAACTTGGATTGATAAAACCTTTATCCCTAATTATAAAACTGTAATAATTCACTTTTCAAACGCACAATTAAGCTAACTTGCTGCAGGTCTACCAGAACAGCCTAACAAATTTAAAGTGAGGTGATAAATGTATATTATAAGAATAAAACGGACATATCTGGACCAAAACAATGACCAAATCTGTATAAAATGGGTCAGGTTTGAGGTTAACAACAAAATGTTTCAGTGTGTTGGTTAAAGTGTGAATTATAAAAAAAAACATTCAAGCCAATTTACCCTTAATTCATAAACAGGATAGATTCTTCTAGGTCATATGACATTAGTAACTGATGTACAGTTAATGAATGAGATCAATCTGTAACAGTAACTGTTTAAATACTGTAAAACATATGGAAAGTAGTGCAACTTGCACTTCGATGTATGCCTACCATTACTATAGATTAATGCATTTATGTAGCACACAAGACCACCCTACTGACAGACAAGCGAAAAACACCTGTTTTAAATAAATGTAGCAGGTAAAGATTGTAAGTAAAGGTTTCTTGGATGTTTCCTTGATTTCCTTAGTATAAAGCAGCTTCGTTTGGAATCTCTGGATGCTACATTTAATGGGTCCTAGGACATTTGCCCATCGGAAAGTGCTTTTACATGATTCGGGTTTATTACACCTACTGCATCTACATGTCAGATACTCCAGCCGCCGACAGTGGTAATGAAAGTTCACAGTATTGAAAAAAGGAAGTCTGTGCCATGCATAATCGCTGAAAGTGCAAATCCTAGTAGGAGCTGACACACATCACTATGCTGCCAGGACAGCAGCAAAGACTTGAAGAGGGAACGGCATGTCAACAAAAAAATAATAAAATCACACTACTGCCTTCAAGGACCAAGACAAAAATGTTGGAGAGGAGGGGAAACGGACAATACTGACAAATAATTTAGTTGAGAGAATTGGAAAAGAGAGCAGAGGAGTCTGACAGGAAAAAATGTGTCTCATGAAGAGATGTACTTTGGAGGTGGCTCCTTTGGTGGGATGGCAATAACTTCCTCATAGGATGGAAGAAGCACCTAAAAAGAAGTTGGTATGTCAGTAAATATTTAAATATATATATTTACTTGATTTACTAGCAAATTACGTCTATTTTTCATTTGATTTATTGTCACAACTATTATATTAATATAGAGATATTATATTAAAATGTGTTTTATCACGTGTCTGAATTCACAGATGGGCAAATACTCATTTTATCAGGTTGATCTGTTCTGGCCGTCTCTGTTCTGGCTTTATTTAACAATGGTTAAAAAAAACTAACCAATACAAAAACAAATACAAACGACTTTTTATAAGATCCTTGCTAGTGGTGCTGTTCAGTCCATTCCAGTAACACAAAAAGACACATCCCAAAAAGAATTCAACACACACACTCAGTGATAGACGACAGTTCTCATCTGAGTACACAAGTAATACTGTTTTGAAGAATACTTAAAGATCCCACAGACACATTTTACCTACATGTTTATGCTATGTGCTTCATCTTAGTGGCCCAATTTATCAGAACTTCAAAAGTGATTATACAAAGCTATATAAAATAGGGAGCAAAACTTTTTGAACTTACTGTGGTATCATTTGTGGTGACATAAACCAAGACATCTGTGCCTCTTCCGCTAACGTATCTGTAGCAGTTCCACACACAGGCAATCAAATATGCCTAAAAAACGGAATTGTTTTTACCCATCTTAAAAACATAAATGCTGTATAATACCAACTAATTCAACTAACAAAAATTTGTGAGTGAAATAGCTACCTACAGATGTCTAAAGTACTTATTTACACTTATGTGGCTGAACTTGTAGCCAGATTCCTTATTTTGATGTGAATTCTTAAGCATTACCTTAAAAGCCAGGATACACCCAATGAAAACAAGGACGCCAAATACCAGGCATGCACTGTTGGTAGAAATTAAATCATCTTTATATGGAAATGTCCCAGGCTGTAAACACAGAAAGTGACTTAAGTGACTGAGAAAGTTAAAACTTAAAAAAGTACATGTTTAATATTTCTCAAAAAATGAAATTTTAAAATGTTCTTACCAGTTGTTGAATATAATCCTGAATGGTGTTTGGATAAACCACAACACTTATTGCTACCAATGTGTTAAGGGCAAAGTCAAAGACTTGATAGCAGAAAAATGGAATAATCCAAGCACCATGTTGCTGTAAAACGAAAAAAAACAAAACTAAACAAAAAACACACACATTGACTAAGCACAAATAGACCTTGTAGCCAAAGGTTACTAAATACTATGTAAATATAAATTGCAGGTTGAGAGTCAAAAGTGCATAAAAGATATATCCATCTATAATGATACAAATAATGTGTCCACTTACCAATTGAATAACATGTTAAATTAGTATTTATTACAATACAAAGAAAAAAGAACATATGATTTCTGTTTGATACAAGTACAAGACTTGTACACACATAACTATGAAAATCACCCATATAGCAATATAGGTTTTTGTGCCTTAGCCCCAAATTCTCCTCATGATAGTTCCAAAGGCGAATGACTTTATAACTTTTTATAACTGAAAATACTCTTACAACATACGACAAAGTGGTAAGTCATAATCCATCTTTGAACAACAAAAACTGACCCACAAAAGGATCTATCAAAAGCAACCACAATACCCTTTCCTGCTTTTGTGCTATGTTGAAAATGGCAAAGATTTTAGATTTTTAGATTTTATTTTTAAGATTTAGTCTTTTAAAGTACATTTTAAATGGTAAACTAGTCAGTCTGATTGTGCCAATTCTGTATAGTTAGAAACACTGACTAATCATTAATAACCAATAACGATGAGGTTATTGGTTATTAATGAGGCAGCTTGGTTAAAAGTTTATATTTGTTAAATACACAGTACCTTATATGCACCATATGTTGCCATCCCACAGATCAGAATCATTAGCAGGGAAATTGCAGCAGCGATGCACATGTCTGTGGAAGGAATATGCCCAATCAGAATCAAATTCATAAATGAATCTTTGATAACCACTTTATACTGATTAGAGTGCATGTGAACTTTAAATGTTAGATACATTTAGCCCCAATCATAATCAGTCTGATCTGAAGAGATCAGCAATTAACCAATGAAATGTATGATGTTTTAAAATTTGAAACTTGGAAGACCAGTTTGGGTGCAAAGCACCTATTCCTCCTCTATAGATATTAACAGATTTATAAGAGACTGTATCTCTGAATAAAAAAGTGGACAACTAAAGATTAAAATCCTGACAATAAAATGAGCCTGTAAGAGAAATGGAAGTAAACAGCTAATAGCCATTCTCTAAAAAAAGAGCCAACACAAAGGCTTTGTGCTAGGAAATAATCACGAGAGAAGAATCACAATTTATTTTTCTCTCTACAGCACCAAATTACTACAAGTGTGAGAAATCTGTATTAGTTAGAAGTTCTACTAGTGACATTCACTTAAGTCAGTCTGGCATCACATGCATTCTTACTTGCATCATCCATGACGTCAAAGTCCGTGCCTAGTTCAGCACTAGTGAGATGGTGATATTGCACTGGGTCATTTAGAGCAGACAGCAGAATTAACAGAACCACTGCATTGATGAGCTGTGTAGGAGAGAAACACGTGGGTAAGATTGCTTAATCTGCTAGAGAGTTTTGCACCGTTTAACAATAGATAATTAAATGAAAGCCGACACAACATTAAAAATGCAGTGGTTTTCCAGAGGCTGTACCAGTGGTAATTTAAACTGAACATCTCATGTTCATCAGCATCATGTTTCAGTGTGTTTGACCAATGCTGATATGAACCATCAACAGCTATATATGAAAGGATGTTAACACATATATGGATATTAAATTTGTTTTGATTCAGTGTCACACTAGTGAATTTGGCAGCTCAGTCCCTGTAATCAGTACAGAACAAATTCAGTACACATGTCATCCAAAGCAGAGAATTCTTCAGCATCAGTGATTTGCAGTGTGCATCATTTGGTTCTCTTTCAGACCTTTATGCTCACACGTTTACATACCCTGACAGAGCATGAGC
The DNA here is from genome assembly GCA_028565875.1 of Hoplisoma paleatum. Classification (NCBI taxonomy): domain Eukaryota; kingdom Metazoa; phylum Chordata; class Actinopteri; order Siluriformes; family Callichthyidae; genus Hoplisoma; species Hoplisoma paleatum. Next base: position 1,363,130 of record JAOTRQ010000018.1, on the reverse strand, counting down.
CACCATGTAATTTGTTTATTTAATATGATTTGAAGAATTACACACTTTGATTATGTTCATGGCAGGGCAGGCCCAGAAGTAGGCGTACTAGGCTATACTATCGCTTAATGGCTTTTATCAATGTTATTGATAGTTTCAAGGATACTGAGGGTCTGAAAACATTTCTGTTGCAGTTTCGGGACTGATGATGGAAATTGTCCACCAATATTTTAAAAAACAATGCCACTGCATTTAACAAAATGAGCCGTGTTGCATTTGTTTACTCACACCAAACCATTTGACATTCACCTTGATGCTAAAATGTTGCAAATCAGTTAGAAATGGTTCTCCTTTATGGAAAGTCTTTCATGTGCAGAACATATACACATTTACAGCATCTTAAACAGCTAATAAACGTTAAAATATAATTAGATCATAATCGTATTGCTTAATAATCCGTGATGACTTTGGAGTCACTGCTGTAGTCCCAGATTTGTACTTAAATTCTGGGATTTAACTGTGATTATGATGCTATTTATAAGAATGGAACAGCAATATTAGACTTTGATTTACCTTTAATGTTTACCAAGTGCTCTATTATTATATAGTTATAGTTTAGTGAAGACTAACCTCTCAGTTCTGCCATACGAGGCAGGAACCCTGTGTGTGTGTGTGTGTGTGTGTGTGTGTGTGTGTGTGTGTGTGTTACATGCTTAGTTAAGAAACATTTGCTCGTCCTAATTTTAAGACTAAATTAAACTAACTTTGAATAGTAAATAAACGAGAATTTACAAATCACTTACCATGTACCAAACACCGAGGATAATGGTGCCCGTCCGTACATGACAACACAGGCAGCAGCTCGTCGTGTACCATCTGTCCCACAGCGAAATCATTTTATCAGCGTTAATAAACCCAGCTATACTATGAAGTGTCGTTTGTAAGGAATAACAGTCGCTTATTATGCCGTTATGTAGGGTTGAATGTATCCGGTTGCTCGGGTGTTCTCAGCGGCGGGCGGAAGCTCCGTCCCCAAACATTAATGCAGCTTAGCTCTACGATCACGTGACCCGACAGAGCGACGGTTCCACCAATCATATTCATTTCTCAAATTCTGTGCACAAACGAAACCATGTTGAAACGAGAAGGTAAAACAACCTTTCAATCCCTGGACTAAACCATCGAAAGTTACTAACCGTTGCAACCAATTTACATCATTACCAATTATGAAATTACTCACAATTTGGTTATTTTAATCATAGTAGCAATTTAAATGATAGTAAAAGTCTTCTGGTTTACAAGCATGGGTCAACCTTGGGTTAAATAACAACCAAGTCATGGTTTGGTACCTTCAGTTTCTTTCTATGAGTGAAATGTAATCTTTATTTGGTTTAGAGGAAGAGCTAATTTCACAAAGATCTGTTATTTTTATATTAAATATTTCCAATCAATGGCAAATTGGACAGCAAATGGACAGTGGCAAAGCGTAGTCATTACACATATACAGATGTACAGTACATTGAAATGTTTTTCTTCGTATATCCCAACTGGAAGTTGGGGTCAGAGCGCAGGGTCAGCCAATGTCTGGAGCAGACGGGGTTAAGGGTCTTGCTCAAGGACAGTGGTCGTGTAGCAGAGCCTGGATTTGAACCCCCAACCTTTTGGGTTCACAGCCCAACACTCTACCCACTACAGGCTACACCGTCCCTGTCAAGTTAAATGTGAAAACATTCAGTACACCAAGAAGCAATGATCAATGGTTTTATTTAACTTTAACAAATCAACATAGAAATATTGCATTGACTTCAGTAAACAGATCATTCTTAGATCCAAAAACTTGAGACAAGTATAAATACACTGGTTTGACCACTCCGTCTAATGGACATCTGAGGCAGGTGTCTGATTTTAAACCAGAGTACCCCAGGTATGCAAGATCTATCTTAATTTACAAATAACAAAAACGAAATTTAATTTATGTATGGACACATAAATTAAAATCTAATTACAGGCTCAGAGCCAAGTATGTAGAAAATACTAGAATACTAGAAAAGTATTCTATTCCACCATTTTTGCGCTACCAAAAGCTGCAGTTGGTCACAGCAAACTGTTACTCATCTATTAAAGCGCGTATGTTGAGAGTAGTATTTGTGAATAAAGAATCTGAACATTTGTTGTTGTTATAAACAGTTAGACAAAATCCGTGCAACAGCAAGTGCAGCTTTGACATCAATTAAAACCTGAAATGATAGTTCCACAACCTTCACCGAAAAAAGGATGAATACACAACAAAGAACAGATTAAGGCAAAAGATTCCTGATACTGATACTATTTTAGTCACAAGGAGGTAAAGCTGCACATGGCCATTAAAATCACTCGAACCCATTCCAATATCAAAACAAAATTAAACATTCACATTTGAAGATTAGAAATTATGAAAACAAAAACCATTACAACCTTTAGCACAGTGCATTGAAGGAATTCTAGAAAAAAGCCCTTATTAATTCTGTACATATGGCGTGGCTTTTTCTACTGCAGACAGTTGAGAAGGTAAAATAAAGGAGTCATCTCGAGTCATGTACAGTTCATTTCTACATGGAGAATATATGATCACAAAAAAAAGCACTGAATATTCTTAGTGTTCAAACATCTGTGCAGTTACTTGTATTGTCATATTTGTTCCACGGCAGATCACAATACAGCAAATGTACCAATCTCCAACTGAGCTGACTAATGACTTTGTAGTACTTCATTAGAACTCACTGACTCGCAGTGCTTCCCTATGGCATCGAATACTAACTGCTACACGGTGGTTCTACAGAATGCAAACCAGCAGTACAAAAATGCCACACATTTCAAAAAATAATTAATAAAAAAGTAAACATCAAAATTCTACAAGTTCCCAAATTACATTAACAATCTATTAAATGCAGATTAACATTGGCAAAGTTACAGCCGGAAAAAATAAAACCACACTCCGAAACGTGAGCGATGCCGGAGATGAAGAGTCACATCCAAGACATGTTCTGCACAAATCGCTCTCCGATCCTCAGATCATTCTTGTCTGCTGTTTTTATCGTTAGTTTTTTGTGTTTTTTAAATGAGTTGGCCCAACTCATGTTTGATGCTTTTTGGAATTTTAAGTAGTACAGCAAAAGTATTCAGTATAAAATTCTGTACTCTGAAATTATTGCATAAACATTTTCACAATCATTTGCATAAGATTTACTGGTGATTCATGTTTCTCTCCTGGCTTTTTTCTTTTGAGCTGGCTTCGGTTGTTCCAAATTCTGATTGGTTTTCTCTGTGGAGAAAAATACATTATTTGCAACATACCAGCATGTAGCACTAATATATATATACATACACACACATGTGTGTGTGTGTGTGTGTGTGTGTGTGTGT
>JAOTRQ010000018.1:1343565-1359649 GCA_028565875.1 Hoplisoma paleatum | reverse complement strand
TATCTACAAAGGTGTAGCTGAACTATCACAATATCCTTATCACAATGTCATGTTAAAACCCGGGGCTCTACACTATACAGCCTGGATTTTATATTATGCACATATTAGCAAATGTGTTGCAAAAATAGACAGAGATTATTTTTGCCTGTGTATCGCACTACCCTATTTAGTTTCCCCATTTAAAATAAATGTAAAAGATAAAAGTTGCCAGACCCTTTGTACAGAATAATGTGACTCCACTTAGCCTAGATCACCACACACACACACACACAGACACAGACACACACACCTACGCACAAACAAACGCAGCATGCTGTACATCTCAAAGCCTCTGTGGAAAACACAATGTGGCATGCTAATGAGATAAGTATAAAAGATAAGAGTGAGGCTTTCTCATAAGTTCTTTCTCCCTTAGGCAAAGCAATGAAGTGAGAGCCAGACTGTGGAGATGCAGTGAGCCTGACCCCACTTAGCTTAGCAACTAGATGAGTTCCTATTCCTGGTGATTTTGTACAAGTTCTGTTCTTGCTCCACCCATACAATCAGCATGGAAATATTCATACACTGGAACTCGAGGTGCGACCCAAATCGTACACTTCGAGCACTATGTTTTATTGCGACAAAGAAACACATAAAAAAATGGTGCACTAAAAACAGCCAAAAATACATAAATCTGACGCCATTATATCTACATAACAGAACTGGCGGGACTTTCGACTGTATAATAACGGCCATCGTAGAAATAAGAAGCAGAGGAAACTTTATATGCTTCATATAAATGTAAGTAGTGTTAATGAAATCATTCGTAAGTAGGTTGTAAACAAAAGCAAATACAAGCATGAATATCATTATATAAACAAAAACTGGTGGATATTTTGGTCGGCTAAGGAGCCGCCCCTCCCATTACAAAGGGAACAGTCCATCCGTTTAGAGTGTCCGTCATTCTAAACTGTATTTTTTGGAGGTTTGAAGTGCTCCATTCGGGTACTTTCTTTGTTATGCACTGGTTCATGTATCATAGTGGCAAGGTACCTGTGGTACCAGAGTCTCCAATCATCCTGTCTGCATGTTGTTGGAGATCACAGGAACGATTCAGATACCTGAGGATCGAACTCAGGAACCTCTATAAATGATAAGAATCCTAAAAATGTGGTATTTTCAGAACTATTTACAATCACAATTGAACTTTAGTTCATCCCCATTGTAATAAAGTATGTTTTTAAATGAAAAAAAAATCTAATATCACGTTTTATGGGTTTGTATTTGATCATAATAAGCAGTTTTGTTTTATTTTATAAGCAGAATTGTTTTTAATTAAATCAGCACTGCTCATTCTGATCACATAAATACCCTGTTACTTTATAGTTTTTAAAAATTATAACCTGGCATTAGACCCACTATCCGAACTAAGTTGTGAAATGTTTCTATGTGTTCATGAGTGTGCAGCCTCAGTTGCATCTCTGCACAACATGCATCCACACAATCGGCTGATGTCATATAAAAATGCACTCACACCTACATTTAATGTACCGTTTGACAAGCCATTTGTCAATGTCATGCAGAGATATGTCCCTGCGTCCATTTTTTATATCTTCAATCCATCATTATGAATAAAATTAATAAAACGGATCCCAAACTTCTTCCATCTGCTTTAAAACATGGCCGTCATATGATTACCATTTGGATCTAGTCGCATTTCGGTATTAACAGTGACTAAAAACGTGATCCCTGTTAGCGTGTTACATTTGCATCTTCCTTTGATTCCTTTAGCAGCTGATATAATTCAGTATAACCGACTCATACGTCTGAAGCAAAGCAAAATATTTATTTAGTTATACTGCAATACAGAACTGACATGAACAAGTGAGGTACAATCAGTATTTTATCATTTTATTAGATTTTGTTACCTATACTTGCTGAAAAGTAAAAAATTTGATATGCCAGCTTTGGACAGCCCTTGTACAGCGCAGTGGCGGTATGGCTGATCTGCAATTCTAACTCAACTTTTAAAGGGGACATATGCAAATGTCACTTTTGGTGTGCTTTTGTATTTCCATGTGGCTCTCGCCTTCTTTAAACACTCTAAGTTTAAATATAATTTATGTATCTGCTTTCTGTGAATTGTTAAAATATTCTAGCATCAGAAAAAATGAGCCATTTTGACTTCTGTAATTGTGTTATGTATTAAATATATGATTTGCATATTATTTTTCCTAGTACCACCCATCACCTGGCAAATCCCCTAAATAATTTCAGAATTATTTCAGAATAATTTTCACCAAACGATCGTCAAGTCATGGACAGATTGTTGCTGTACCACATATTGTATAGCAGATTGTTTCTGTACCGAATTCTATAGTTTGAGAGCAAAATCAGTACCCAGAATGATGAATTTTCATTTAAATCTAATTGAAATAATAGAATTTCACATAAACAGCATGAATTCCTCAACCTTCGATCTTACCTTTTGTGTAATTTTCATGCTGACCGTGCTGGTGCAGTGGAGAAATGTCTTTTCCAACACTCATTGACCCCTATTGAGCGTTGCTAAAATGCTACAGCCTATTTAATTATTCTTGATCACCTTGTATTTGCCACAATTTGTCCGTTTTTAATGAAGTCCAGGGTACATTAATCTTCTTCCAAACTTGCAGATCTAAATCCATTAGTACTATTGGATTATCTGGCATGCTGTAAAGAATCAAATATTTAATGAAGAGCAGGAAACCAATATGTTGGAACGATGTGATGCAATCATATTATTAAGAACCAAAAATGTTTCCGAAACCTTGAGAAATCCTTGGCACAAAGAAATGAAGAGAATAGCAAAAAAACAACAGATTACATCACTGTGTCTGTATCATGCAGGCAGAAAATAGTTTCTGACTCAATTCTCGAGAATCAGTGTAACAGCATAAACTAAGAGGTCAATGATTTATCAGAAACTTGTCGATCCAGGCAATATAAGTTTATCAAGATTAATGCAGACATTACCACAGTGGACTGTTGTCTGCATTTTAGATTTGGTTTAGTGTTATACTCTTTCTGACACAACCACTTATGCAGTGTTGGGATCTGCACAACACTGGACTTGCTTGTACATTCTAGTGGCCAGCATGGTACCAGTCGCAATCCTTTTGCTTCACCTGGACTCTGGTTGTTTATTGTGAGTGAATGATTTATTATTATATCTTTTTAGTATCACTATTCATTGAAATTTGCTACAAACACAGCAATGTGAAATAGTCGAGTATAAAACTAGTACTTCATATCAAGGGCATCGCACAAGTATCTATTAAGATGTTTTAAAGAGGCGAATCAATATGTGGTCAGGTAATGTCTTGTTCTCAGTCCTCGTCTTCAATTTTATTTTACCTGCTTCATCCTATCATTCTTGTTTCAATGTAATCAAATGTTCTGGGTTTGGATATTCCCTTTTAAATGGCTCATATCCACTCATCCTGTTATATACCCTACCTGTGATGGGCCTGGAGCTGGATTACTACAAGCAACTTTATAAGATTGTATCATAGGACAAGAGTTTAGATAAAAGTCAGCAACACTGGAAAGACAAATTCCATAACTATGATGGTTACAGCAAAGAAGACACTTTTATCCAAAGTCACTTTTAATTAAAACGATTACAAGTAACATTTTTTGAAGCTACTCGGGGTGCATTTGGACACTTCAAGGACGTTGTTTTAGTGCATACAAGAAACACAATACATCTCAGTGTCCTGAAAGTTTCTGCAATGACCAAAACATAGAACAAATACAGTGTGAAACGATGGTAGTGTCACTAAACAAACGCCTTTATATCTAAATAATGGAGGGTCATTGCTGAATCATAAGCTGAGGCAACTGCTTTGTATAAATGTAAGTAGCGTTAATGAAATTACACCTTACTAGAATGTAGAAAAGTATTAAAAAGTATAAAACGCAATATATAATCAACAACTGGTGGATATTTTTGGCGATCTAGAAATCCGCAATCAAATGTTAGTCCATCCCTTGCCCTTATAGTGTTGTAATCGAGACAACACTCTGCCATAAAAGTGTGCACTGTAATTTAGTGTGTAGTCCACATTATGCACTGAATTACGGTTTGGGATGCACCTTTCACAGACCTGGTTGTCTCCAATGATTTTGTTTACATAGTTTGTGATGGCAGGAGATTAAGTGTGTGTTTAAATGGGGTCAAATAGACAAGACAATGACAATGAGTGATTTTATCGTGAACAATGAATAAATGCACATCAATCACTCCCAAAAATGAACAAAATTTATTTTGCATCAGAGATATTTTAGTGTTTTAGTCCCTTTTTATCCAAATTCCCATGAGTTTAGACACTACCACGAAAGAAAGAAACCTCTGCCCCTTTCTTCTTTATTCATTTGATTAAGTACATTTTTGTCAAGCTTCAAGGTTTCAAATTTTGCTGTAGCCTCTAAGCTGACGTCAATATTAGACTAGCTTGTCTGCGGTCAGTATAATCCATGATAAGGAAAATTCTTATTCATGAAGGACCTTTTATTTAATCGTTTTTGTATTACATCCAACCCTCTAGACACATTCTAGCCTAAGATGTTTGGGTTTTGGTTTTGGTCCAGAGCCTGGCAGGACTGCATTGTTTAATTTTCAACAGACACAAACTAGCTGTATTTATTAAAGCTAGATATCAGTCAGTAATATTTTATATTCAGTTTAAAATGGAATATAAAAAGCTAGTATATTTGACCTTCATTCTCAAGGCTGATGATCTACAGATTGAAATTGTTGGTGGAAGTAATCAAAGTGTCTGTTGGAAAAATAATGTATTTCAGATTCAAGACTGACCTGGCAAAAACACAAATGTTACAATGGTGTAAATTTAACTTTGATATTTGAAAGGTGTGTGTGTGTGTGTGTGTGTGTGTGTGTGTGTGTGTGTGTGTGTGTGTGTGTGTTTTAGAATGTGTAGGTGTATTTTGTGGTGTTTAAACATGTGTGAGTGAGTATTTGTCTTTCAGTGTGTACATGGGTGTGTATGTGTGTTGGCTGGCTGATAATGATGAGCAGATGGTGGGAGCACGCTGATGACCGGACACACTCTCAGAGTGTGTGAGGGTACATCTGCTGCATGCATACACATAAACACACACACACACACACACACACACACACACACACACACACACACACACACACACACACACACACACACACACAGGCCTGCCATGGTCAACTCTCAGGACATATCTGCTGCTTTCTCCCTGTTCTATCCAATCATATCAACCCAGAATTCTGTCACTCCCTGCCATTTATCTCCATTCCACATTTACCTGAAAGAAGTGCTACAGACTGCCTTAATAAATTCACCATCTGTCCCTTGTCCTAGCCAGCATAACCAGTGTTGTGTTGCATCGTTTTATGTTATTTGGGAAAGCCTGACGAGTGCATGGTTTGTGTTGGAGGCACTTTGCAGGCTTCAAATCACCTCACTAGATTAGAAAGAATTAATGGATGGGGGGGGGGTGAGGACACATTGAGATCAGCTCTGTTCTATGTCAGTTGGTCCAGACTTTAATCTGTAGTCTTTAAGTTTGTTCAGAACTCCCTTTTGAAGAAAAGTTACACTTTGATTAATGATAAAATGCAGGCTAAAATGAACCATGTGTTCCACTTAATGATTAAATGTTTAGAATCTAGAACATCCAACGATGGTACAAGGCTTTATATGCTTAATCAACGATGAAATTACTCAGCCATGTCATGAAAATTCCTCTTTGGTGCAAATTTAGTTACCTGAGTGGTGTTTACCTGCTTCACTCTAACATGTAGGACAATTTGACGAGCATTTTACTAACTGAATGAATCAGTGCTAAATAGATTAAAATTAATAAACGTGAGACACTTGAATGAAATGTACATGTTGGTACTTATTGTACATGTTGGTACATTCTTTTTTTAAACTATAAATGAATGAGCCTTAATTAATGTAAAACTGAAATATTTTGTTGTGTTTGGGTTTGCATTCTGCTAATCCTGTAGGATATAATCATATTCCCAAAGTTTCTACAAGAACACTAGCATCATGTAAAAAGGTTGCAATAGAACTGAGGAGAAAGTGACAGTGACAGCTAATCAATAAAATTTCAAAGCTGTAACAAAAACATAAAAATAACTGCCCGTATCGAGTTATGAAGATGTGCGTTTATGACAATACAATAAAAATAATGAAAATGAGTTATTTTTGATTAATGACTGTCAGCGAGTGTCAACAAGGCAATCGATGAATGTACATATGAACCTAATCAAGTCATTATTATAATGTTTGAGGTTACATGTGAGAGTCTGTTTATTATCTGAATGTATGGTGTAATTAACTGATCCAGCATTTAGTACTCATAGATGCTAAAACCCTGACCTGAACTGACACATGCTGATATAAAGCCTAAAAAAACAATTGTATACCTTAGGACATGAGAGTGTATCTGATTAGAAAGATTTCTGCAACAAAACACAGATAGTAAAATACTAACAATATTTATCTACAGTCATCACCACTAATAGTGCTGCAACATGTTTTCATTTTTTTTAAAGAAATAACTTTTTCAGAGGGTTTATATAACTATGAAATGACCTGAGTTTTAAATTGTGTTTCACAAAATAATCTTGTAGAAGACACCTTAAAATACCTTTCCTATTAATGAAACTTTGTTTACTGGTTTTTGAACTAAGAATAAATGTTGCATCTGAAATGTTGCATTCAGTTTTGCAGCTGAATTGCAGAAATGGTCTTTGTTGTCAGTTTTTTTGTTCATGAGCAAAAGCAGTCTGACATGTTGCTTTACTGAGTGATATTTTTGTACTTCAAAATGCTATACAACACAAACTGAATGATTTTATACACTTTATGCCCTTTGGATGACCTATTTATTTGGAATTCCTTTACCTCAACTACTGTATAACAGTCTTTATTTCTGCAGGAAAGATTGTAGAATAGTTCTGAGGTCAGGCAATGTTACAAAGAGAAGCTTAGTTTGGCTTATTTTGCGAACATTTTTTATTTCCAAGGGTTAAGGTCAGGAATCAATGCAGGGCCCTGGAGTTCCTCCACACATAATGTATATATATATATACAAATATGTCGTTGATTTTTCACCCCAACATGTGTTTTACAGCAATGCGTTAATGATAATTAGCTTTTCAATATGGAAAAATGTGAACACGGTTGGGTATCCCAGGAATAAACGTCGACATTAATTAGGCTTGTTTAGGTTTTATTACAGAAAATTTGCCTCACTGTCTAAACCCAATGTGGATAAACGCAGTAGATAAACTCATTTGTTTGAGCTTGAACTTCCCTGAACTTTTGTTAAACAAGTCAACAGAGTCGGGCTTCTACTGTACGGTACATGTTCAGCTGTGTTCTATAATTAGATCGGAAGATAGCAAAAATATGAAACTAGTTTTATACCCTAACCATGTTTGTCATGCATCATACTTAGGAAATAGTACACATTCTTCATATGTCCATTTGCAAATGTGTTTGTTACCATATAACTATATAGCTATATGAATTAGTTATTTTTTCTATTTACATCACAAATAATTGTTTAACTGTCATTTGTATTGTCATTAGGAAACATAATTTTTTACGTTCCAGGTTACTAATCTGCCATACAAAAAAAAAATCAATTACAAAGCCAACGAAATGCAGTAGCATCTAACCAGAAGTGCAAGATAGAGATTATTTACATATAATCTAAAACCCACGCTGCTGCGTTTTGTTAATATCTGCCTCATATTGTGATCTTTTTGTGTTCGCTCAATTCTATTTAGGTCACAGTGGGACACACACTGGGCAAATACACTAAACACCTGACCAGATCGCAGGACACACACACACACACACACACACACCAATTTCAGAATCTCCAATTAACCTGAATGCATGTCATAGGACTATGGGAGGAGAAAAAAAACATAAACTCCACACCGAAAGCCCCGTCCTGTCTGACTCAGGAATCGAATTTGGGACTTCCTCTGGTGAGATGACATTAAGCATCCCTGAGCCCTTCGTGCCCCCCCCCCCCCTCTGTTCCCTCCCCCAGTCTAGGTACTAGTGATCTTTCAAAAGTGGAGTGGAAACACTGTCATTCCTGAATCCTTTAAATCCTCCGAGAGTCGATTCCATCCCCGAGAGGCGCATCACTAAATACAGAAAGAATCGGTTCCCTCATTTGAATCACAACCTCACCAGCGAAAGCGAAGAACTCATTTGCACTGATGGAAATCTGCATGTAAATGGAGTCGGTTAGCGAGCTATAGAGAGGCCGGACACCGTCAGAGGGAGGTGCTCGAGTCCTTAACCCTCCGATCTCGAGCGATGTGTACCGCATGGGGGAGCCACTGAGCGATTCGAATGTAGTTAGGAGATTTAGGAAAGCGGGCGGTGCGGAACGGCAGCAGTAGGAGAGCGGAGTCGATACGCACCGAGCAGTGCGGAGCTATTCCGAGAGATACAAGCGGAGCGACCGGATCCTGGTTCACACATCCTACATGCTTCGTGTATTCCAACGTTTCTGAGATTTACACCATGTACTGGACACGGGGTGTGACGTTGACCCTTCTCGCGGCTTTGCAGGTAAACGAATTGCCCTTTTCTTGCTCGGTTCGTGTTGCTGAGTCTGATGGAGGCGACGATGCCCGAGCACCGCGTTCATAACATCACTGCAGGACTTTATTATTATTATTATTATATAAAACGTGATTCTTATATAACAGTAGATTATTTCAATCTGTGATTCTCTGTTTGAAAGCTTGTTGACTTGAAATGTAGCTTTGCGCATTCTCACTTTGGAGACGCACCTCTACATTGGCGCATTCGGTTTAGCCAACACTACAATGACGCGTTATTAGTTATAATACTACTTATAATAATAACGTGCCGGTCCCGCTCCTGTGGACGTTTAAACATCCCGTACCTCGATAGATGCTTGATAGAAAGTTGCCAGATAATGCCCGATCACAGCTTTTCTGTGCGCACACAAAACCGCCAGGGTTCCAATACGCATTTAATAATGAAAAGCTCATTGTAGTGACCGCAGGGCGTTAATGCTGCTGGCTTTTGAATGGACTCCGTGCTGAGCTGCTCTCTGTCCTGCAAATGAGATTTCTCCATAGGAAATGCAATAGGCTTGTTATTTATTCTCCAGGTTTTCAGCACTAACAGCACCCATGTGCTTTAAACCACAATGAGAAATGTTCCAAGATGAGGCTCCAGGAATCTAAAAGAGTGTGGTGGTGGTGGTGGTGGTGGTGGTGGTGGGTGGAGGATTGAGGGGATGATCAGAAGGGTTCAGGTGCATGATGTGCTGCACTGTACAGTTCTGCATGCAAGTATTTAACTAACAGTACAAAATCAGAACAGGTCACATCCTACATCATGACCCGTGTAACATCTGTATTCAATTCTATAATGCACTGTTCGTATTAGAGATTTAAGGGATTACGTTTTTTGGCAAAATGTACACTACATTTGCACTTGGTTAGTCTTTTTAAACAATCTCGGCTCATGTTTTATGAAAATAAATGAGTCCGGGAGGGGTTGGGCGCCCTCTTAACAAGTTAGTAGTTCCTTCTGCTAAAAGTAACTGATTTTCGATATGATTATTGCAGAATGTAATTCCCCCCACCATTTAAATTCCACAGTGTGTTTAATTCATGTTAAATGTGTGGCGTGACTGAAATATACATTTAACGGAATAAATTATTAATGCTATTGCAAGGTTTTTGTGAGGCAATGTGTGAGATAAGGCATCTAGCCAATGTATTATATTTTCTGTAGATATTAATGCTGTTGTTTAATAGAAAAATAAAACACAAATAAAAAAATGCAATGTCTAAAAAATATAAAAATTGCTATTGCTAATTATGTTTAATATAAATAAAAGTATACGAGTGTATTCGCTTTCTTATTCAAGCTTGTCAGTGGTGTTTAGGTTTGGTATTTAAAACGCTAACATGTTGTGCCACATGTTAGCTTTGTAACAAAATGCACAATGTTTAAATAACCTTATTATTTCTCTATATAAGTCTTATCAGTCACTAGAACTTACCTAGCTTATTACATTTTTTTGTAATTTTAACATGCCCCTTGCCTACGTATGTAATCGCAGTTCCTGGCTGAAAGACCGTGTTAGATCCAAATAACTTCAATAAAGTATTTTCTTTAGTAATTTGCATATTGTATTGCCAGTAACAGGGACAACAATGAAAACAGTAATAATACTCGTTACAAAAAAAACAAACAAACTAACAGTAGAACAAAACCTTGTTTTACATTGTTATGTCACTGGTTCAATGATTAGAATCTCTTCAGTATTAGGATATCAGATCTAATAGCTAAAAGTATAACCTTCTTTACACAGAACTTGTTATTGTGGGTTCTGCATAAACTCTGCATCAACACTTGTTTGCTTACTCACAGATATTAGGCATTATAAGAGCATCAATCCATCTTTAACATGCTTGAAGTAGTTTCAGTTCAGCCATTTGTTTGAACCTTATCTACGATCTACATTGTTTCGTTAAAGAACTTAGGTTTGGTTGTTTGTTCCCCATCATGCATTCTAATTCTAAATCAGAACTCTGAATCGCATTTAAAGGGGAAAACAGTGGAAAAAAACATGCCTTGCTGGTGTTCTTCTTTATCTCGCCGGGTCATCTAGACCCATCCTGTCCATCTGTATGGATATTTGATATGCATCGACTGCACGAGCATTTGCTGACACGTCAGTTTAAAGTTGGATTTCCAGCCTGTATTTTGCTGCTTTCATTTTTGTCCACGGAAACAAGAATCTCACTATCAGTGTCTGCCCAACGGCTCTTATCTATGGAAACGGTTCCAAACGGTGTTATCAGGAGAGTGTGACTGAGAGACGAGTAACAGGTCACTCAAACACTCTTTGAGGTAACAAGTAATTAACATGTTTGGTGAATCAGCCGTCTCATTAACAAACAAGGCAGTCGTCTCCTGTCTTCCTCTGATCTCCCTCCAAAACAAAGAGGCCAGTTCACAGTGGACATCATGGACCAAATACTGCCTAGCTTTGATCTTTGAATTCACACTCCAATAACCAAATTTAGTTAGTTGCATACAAGAAGGAACAAAGGATGTATGCCAGTCGGCATCCAATCTGAATCGATGGGGCATTTTTGCAGGGTATGTGCCAAATGTAGAATATTGTTTGCCATTTTGTGCAGCAGTAAGTAAAGTTACTTGAACTGAATTGCACTCTATTACAGAAACTACCTTGTAACAAAATGCTTGTTTGCACAGCTGTAGAGACTCTGTAAATAATAATAGTTCAATAATAAACGTCGACTCACTTATGTGAACAACATCCTAATATATAAGCACAGATTTTCATATATCTGTTCAGCAAAGCATCAGTACACTCATTAGCACCTTTCACTGCCTTTTATTATTTTATTACTCTTATTACTTTTACTCTTATTCTAGTTAGTGTTCATGTTATGTTATGTGTCATACATGTGTGCCTCACCAAAACAAATTCCTTGTATGTGTGACATACTTGGCCAATAAACGATTCTGATTCTGATGTGAATTTTGTTGGCACTAAATCTTCACTGTAAAAACGGTTGTGGGTTTTCTCTGTGAGCTCCTGTACACAATAAATCAAAGCATATAATAATTTAAGTGCTATTGGTTACTTGCATAATTTTACCCTAAATGGTTTACTTTGGTTAATTGAAATGCTAATTCAGTGCTGTAACCTTCTTCATGGGTATTTTTAGGCACTTAAAAATACTGGTGACAAATCTATGGTAGACCCTTCTGCATATGTTTCAGATTTTCACCACAGGCCGCTTCTAAAACAAACATATAACTGCTGTCATCCAAACTTAGCCTCCAACGTGTAACAGAACTCCAGAATTTTTATCGTCATTCAGTTAAACATTTGGCAGGAGATCAGAGCTTTTTTACACTAACGTTGAGTTCTCTGTGTAAAAGGCTAATCCATAGCTAGTTAAATCCAATATGAGCAGTTTTTTTCTGCAGTAACAGAAGCCATATGGCACAGAGTTCTTTGCAGAATATCTGCATTACTTATAAATTAATAAGTTGATTGACAGTGCAAGGCTTTAGACTTTATGACAGGAAAGGGATTGATTTATGCAGCTGTGGTTGGAAATGCAACAAGAGCTTCAGTTAATAGCATAACTTGCTTTCTTTCCAAGTTCTCATTTTTTTGCCTAAAACATCGATGCTAACACAGTCACTTTTTTTCATGTTCACTAAACACATACGGCTTAAAATACAAGCTGTCATTGTCCACTTTGCCAGATTATACCATCTATGTTTTGTATTTGTTTGTTGGAATTTTAAGACAAATCTGCCACTTATGGATTAGGTTGCAAGTGTTAAGTGGTGATGATTAACCTGTTGCCCTCCGCTGTATCTCTTCAGCTATCCAAACACACCATTCCACTTTCTTTTCAAGAGCTGATTCTTTTACAATGCTATTATCTTAGTTGGTGTTGGTGTCACAAGTGTTTGACTCATTGGCATGTTGACATTATCTTCATGGCAGCACACAAAGACATGAAACTGATGCAAACGACTAATTTAGACTAAAACCTGTCAGCTCTTTATTCTGCCAAGCTTGTTTCATTTCTAAAGCAATTAGATCCTGGATTTAAGCAGGTAGATCTGTTATAAGTATCTGTTGGATATTTACACAAGTATATTTATTTAAGAATTTGCATTTAATTTGATAAGGTGTGGATTACCATTGAAGCACGTTAGAGTAAAACCTCATTGATGTGCCAATTTACCAGAATTAATTCCCAAATAAACTGAACCTATTGGAGAACATTAATACTATTTTAACAAAAAAACAACAACTGCTACTTCTAACTGTTATATTTTCTGATAAAAGGCTAATTCTATTGATTGATTTCCAAATGCATGCAAACTATTACAAATCACTGTTAGTTCTGGTCATGATTTTCATCAAAGTACTGAAAATTATGGATTAGCATTTTTGCTAAGAATCAACGCAGTGGATCACATTCCATTCATTTGACATAATTTTTATGCCGGATGCCCTTCCTGACACAAATCACCATGTTTATATCTAAGATATATTGGCACTAATGCCAATATAGCTATAGAACAATATAGATGTAGTGTCTTCAATTAACCTAGCTGAATGTTTTTGGACTGTGGGTAGGAAACAGAGCTCTCTGAGGAAAGTCATGCAGACACGGGGAGAATGCAGGCTAGACATAGATCACCTTGTACTAATTTAGACCGCCTTGTTTGGGGATCAAACCCAGGACCTTCTAGCTGTGAGGCGAGATGACTAGCCGACTGTGCCGACACATGACTAATAAACATATGTGACAATAATTAGAATGAACCAAACTCATATGTTGCAGTTAACTGATGATTTAATACTAACCCATTGAAGTCTGATGAAGTGATTCCATTGATATGGTTAGGTGCGTAATAATCATTTATATAGGACAAACATTAGAACATAATTTATTTGTATGACATTGTGCATCACAGTGTTTGTAATGAAATCCTCACAGCAAATTAATGAATAAATACGTCCAAGAAAATTACTATGTGATGGCAACAAGGATATTTCTGATTACAAATTTTTAGTTTTCAGACGAATATTAAACTAATTTTACATTCTACTCTATCTCAAATATACAAAACTCCAACTATTGTATCCAGACATATCCAGTTTACCTAAATTGTTGGTAATTAGCTTTGTAACTCTTTCCATCTTTTTATGTTCCAGTGTAGTTCAGCCAGTGATAGAGTAAAAAAAAAAAAAACAGAGCGCCAATCCAACAGCACATTCTTTCCCCTTTTCTTGGGGTGAGTTGATTGCTTCCTCTTTCTTTACTGCATGTGTACCTTTGAAATTCTCACAGCGCCTAAGCACAATAGGACACTCGACCTCTGACCTGAGGCCAAAGCCAAGCCCAAACTGAAAGTAGCGTAGTTAGCTGGCTTTGTCTTATCCCAGACAGCGAGTGAATGAAAGATCGGGCACTGGGGTCACTCCCTGTGCATCTGTCCGTTCGTTGCCAATTTGTGAAAAAGACAGACTCTATACGCCCCTATCAATTCACACTCCCGGGCCACCCAAGGAACATGGCACTGAGTATCTGTTGACCCCTCTTTCACCTCTGCTAAACACAGCAACTATCTTCTGTTTGGTCTTAGATTCCATACTTATATGGCCCAGATTACCCTTTTATCCCAGCACAACAAAAGTGCTATAGATTTTTCCCTTAAGTTTACAGTTTCCTTGTCTCCCTTCTAATAGCTGAATAAGCTAATGAGTCTTCTTCAATAGTACTGACAAGAGATAACGGAGGACTACCTGGGAATCAGATCAGAGCAGTTTCTTTCCTAGCAAAATAAATCTCAAGCCAACCATGAATCCCTGCAAGAATGCAGGATATTTTAAATATTTTGATAATATAATTCTTCTTTCCTGACCGGATTTTGGCACAATTTTCTGGCCTGAAAATGTTCTCATTTATTCTTGCAACACTGTAAAATAACAAAGGAAGTTTATTTTAAAGTGGAAAACGAAGCATCAAAAATACTTACCATTTAGACAGCAATTACATTAAAGCCATTGTTTACTGAAAAAGGTGATTTGGTTCATTTAAATGTATTTTATTAAAAGAATATTTCACATGATTCAAAAGAATAATTTCACATGATTTATGCTTAGCTACAATATAGTCATATAAAACACCATCCCTCATTCATTTACATAAACAGTAAGGCCGAAATCTGTAATGAGGTTGCTACAACTCCACATTACAACACAGACATTAACTTTTATGCAATTTGAATAATTTAACAAGAGTATAAATTAACATTGTTATCTTTTCAGTTATTTTATTTTTATGTTTTAGGTAACTTTATACATTATTTACACAATGTCTTACATACATTTAAGGCACAAGTTAAGTGATACATAGCTTTTGAAAGGCTGTCTGGCTTATGGCTGTCTGGTTTTTGCCTGGTTAAAAAAAAGAATAAATCACTTTGATTACAACAATAAATAATTCTAAATGCAATTTTCAAGATACACCAAAAAATTTAAACTGTCATTTGGAATTACTTGAGTCGAACCTTACAACATAAAGAAAAGAAATTCGTAATCAAACCAGAAATAAACAGATTAATGTAAATGCTCAAATACATTAAACTATAATATTTTCTAATATTTTCGATTCCTCCACATCTCCAGCTAGCCTTGAATTGTGATGTTTTGCATCTTTTTACTTCTTCATGTTAGTCAAATATCAAATATTTACTTCACTTTGTGAACTCCAAATATACTTGGTTAACTTATGTTAAAGAATGTTTACATAAAAAAACACATATTTTCTCCCCTTTTTTTTTCTTCTGACGTTAGCCCACTTAATTTATTGGATTATGCTTCTTCTTTTCTAATGCTGGCCCTTATTCTGATTGAGAACTGCCAGGCGGCATGAGGCGAGTTCATATGAGGATCATCGTTGTGCACAGAAAGACACACCCAAATCTATTCATGATTCCTCAGCTCAGGTATGCTAGCAGGTTTGATAATATCAGGTTATATCCCTTTAACATGGTTACACTATATAATATAATACAATAGTATCTACAAAATTAGTACTAATCATTTTATTGCTCCATGAATATTAATTTATCATTAAATTGCAAACATTCAATCAAGCAAAATAATTATGGATTTTCAATCTTCTAAAATATTGACTTAGTTTATAGTACCAGTGCTTAATTAAGAAGAAGCAAATTATCACTATAATGCCCCTTAACCACTGCACAGTAAAAAACAAATCAGAACAATATAAATATTAAATTCCAGATGCTTATCAATGCCCAGAAGTTTACATTTGAACTAAAGATGCTACTGTTCATATTCAATTGCACAAGCCATTAGGTGACTAAAGGGACAGTGTAGCCTAGTGGGTAGAGCGTTGGGCTGGGAACCTAAAGGTTGGGGGTTCAAATCCAGGCTCTGCTAC
>JAOTRQ010000018.1:1326736-1343465 GCA_028565875.1 Hoplisoma paleatum | reverse complement strand
AAAATATCCCAGATTTTGAACAGCTCACCGTCCAATTTATAATTTCGAAAAATGAAAAAGGTAAGACACTACTGAAATATGTTTTTTTTTTACCATTCATAAGAATATGTTTTATCATTTTATTTTCAATTTACAATAACATCAAGGGGGTGAATACAGGTGGAGTGCAAATCACTGTGTGTAGCAAGTAAGGTAAAATGATTTAAAGGCTTAAAACTAGCACTTGTGTTGTTGTGGCAAACTTAATGACAGTTGGCTGGACTAGCGTTAACATAAGAACTGTGAGGTATTTATTTGGGGCATAGTTATAGAGTCTTGAGCTATAAATCGAAAGGTTAATCCAGGCAATATCATTCAGTGCCCTCTTATCTAGAGAAGCTGTACAGTCCAAATACGCTGAGACATATGAAAAGTAATTTCTTGTTCTGTCCAGCTGTACAGTACATGATTTAAAAAAAACTTTATTTGATGTTTTTGCTATCAGTGGATGTACACTTTTTACTAAATCAACCAGTTTGACCATGTGTTTGCATTAGTTTGGTCCTGAAATGTATCATCAAAACACTACAATACCTGCATAGGTCTGGAACATTGAGAGCTTATTGAGTCCAGACACGCGGTAGACCGAAAAATCAGACAAACTCCTGAAAATGACAATATATATGAAATTTTCCACCTGGAAATGTAAACAAACTGTAATAAACGTATAATACAGAACTTACCTTCCATATGAACTGTCAAGAATGTAACTTAAGTTATGATGTCCTAATAGGGAAACAAACGTATCATTTTATAGTCAATAACAGTAATTTAAGACAGCTGTCAACATTTTAAATTACAAATGCAGATCAGATACATGCAATATTTTTTTAATATTTTAAACCATTAAAACCATAATAGTATAGTATACTGACTAGCCCTGGACGGCAACTAATCACAACATTTTCTTACCCACGTATGTTCCAGTCATTTTACAGCTCATGTAACCCCAATCGCTAAATGGTGGATCCAGAACTAAATTATACCTAAGGATGAAAGATTTCAGTTGGATGATATGTACTAAAATACGTTTTTAGATTTTCTATTTAAACTCCATTGACATAAACTCACAGTTCATCCGAGTTTGGTTTTAGAAGATTGCAAGGCATTCCACCCATGTAGGCTCTGCAAAGAACACAAACAGATTAAACATTCACCTGCTTTAAAGCTTATTATTAATAATATATTATATTGTGTTGATGTTTTCCTATTTTTCAAAAAACTAGATAGAAAATGGATGCAACAATGTGTGTTTATTAGTATTAGAAACCTCATGAACTTGAACAAAATCGTAACAAGCCTATCATGCAGATCAGTGGTAGAATTCATTAATGAAAAGTCATCTGCACATAATTAAACAGTTCATAGTTTTATTTGTATTATAGTTTCTTAGTCACAGTACCTTACAAATCTCACATTACGTGAATTAGAAAGCTTGTCAGCGTTGCTGCCATAGACATCAGTAAATATTCTGCCATAAAGTTGAACAAGAGTACCTGGATAGTTAACACAGTATTTTAGACAAATTTTTAATCATTAGACAGATCATTTTTGTTGAATCTGTGATCTGTTTGCCAAACTTTCCAAGTTTTTGAAGCGTTTTTCTTTTATTCTTTGGTGAGCAGAAATAAGAAGAACCAGGCAGGCTACCAGAAATTCTTCAAAATCAATGTGGTTTATTAAAGAATAGGTGATGAACACTTCGTTCGCGAACGGGAACTGCTCAGCATGTGAAAAAGTGCTCACACGGCCAGCATTGCATTTAGTAAATATTAATTCCTTTTTTGTTTCTTAGGTGTCATCACAGAGTTTGGATAACTTTTACACTGGATTGCTTTTCTGACACCTCTAGCTATTAATTTGGGCTTGGAACCATCACTACAATGTTACACCTCATGCATTCATGTAATATATAATAGTTCTATAGGGCTATTCAGTTTCTCCAATTAAACTGGTAGCATGTATTTGAATTGTAGAAAGAAAATGGAGCACCCAGAGGAAACCTATATAAGAACTTGGATTCTGGAACAGAATGACCCCATGACAGGATCAAACCCGGATCATTCTTGCTGTGAGGAAACAGTACTTACTTAATTAAACTGTATGCCAGGAACAAACTTCAAAATGTAGTTTAGCGTTGTGTTACATCACCTGTTCATTTAAAATGTGTTTTTATGGTTTAGAAATGAATGCCACTCATTGTTTTAGATAATACAAATCATAAATAGATGTCTATCTTTAGCTGAAAAATTGTCTTGATGTTAATCAGATATTTTCTTTAAACTTTTCTTTAATAAATATAAGTTCAAAATAAATTAACAAAACACTGGTTTCTCTTTTTGTATTTTATGAAACAAAATTCCCACCTGGAGGGCCACTCATGGGGCTGATTCTTTGAATGCTGGGAGTGACATACCAGCGAATCTATAAGTAAAAATGCATAAATGACCATGAAATTTTTTTTTTAGGGTACTAAAAAGAATAAACCAGTTTCAACTTCATAACATGTAACTTACATAAAACGTGCACCAGTAATACCATTGATATCCATTACAAATTTTGCTAGAAGGAATTGGAACACCATCCACTTGAACATGAATCACATAGTCATCCTCAGGCATTGCTCTGAAAAAGATGAAAATTACATTAGTCACTCACTAATCACTAATTCTCTCACTTTCTGAGTATATACAAAGCTGATACTTGGTTCCGTCGTTCACCCTTATGTCATTGAAAATCCTAACTTTAATTGCTTGCCTATATTTTATGGTTTGTTTGATAACGGCATCAAACACGTAAGCCCCAGCTTATGAAAGCTTTAGCTTTGGTAAAAATTTACTGAATAATACTTTAATTAATAAAAAGACCACAGAAAACACTGCAATTTCTGTAAAGGTGTTATTAATGTTTTAATTTTCATTAGGCTTACCTTGTGTAACACGTTATTTTGGTAGACAGGGTGGCATCTCTCTCAACATCACATGGAAAAGATCTGGTTCTAGACACCAACATCACATAGTTGCCAATGTTAGGATTGCTGCCATCAAAACTGAACTGGGTTTGCTGGGCAAAACCTAAAATGATGTATTGGAAATTGAGATAAAAATTGCTACAAATATCGTTTCAGGTATAATTTTTGTATAATGACCGGAAATTGTTCCTACCAGATCCCTCAATGGTCAGCCGAGTTGCCCCATTTATACTGCCTAGGCTTGGGGTTACTCTATTTACTTGTTGTGCACCTAAAACATTCAAGAAAAATAGATTTCATTTAATTGTAATAATATTAATAACACATATATACACACACACTGTATCCCACTTAGGTACAATTGACCTAATTGAAAAACATATAACGACTTGATTGATTTTTATATTTTGTTTAAATGTGTTGCTTTAAATGTCTTAAAATTTTTCTTTTTATTGATTATTGCGAAACAATTAAATGATTTTTACATCATTTGCAAAAACGGACAATGCCAGCCTGCTCAATCTGTTTGTACTCTGACAGAAAATGTGTGCTAAACGTGCATGTTTGCATTTTAGATCTGCACGCTATTAGAATAGTATATTGTCAATCATTTGATACCAACAAGTAAAAATTTTGTAGATAGCAAGAATGGTCAAATAAAAAATAAATTAATACAGTTTTATAAAAAAAAAATGCAACAATTAGTGTCCTTAGTTACCAAACCAAAGAGAAGTTGCTAAACATGCCTGTTCTGTTTTTTTTTCTGCAGTAATCAACATCAGCTTATAATATTTTTGCATATTACATAACAACTCAAATTTTCAGGAAATTACGCTTGCATCATCTTATATAATAATTACATTTAAATACAATAAATAATATGCTTCACAATACTTTAGTAATATTGACAACAAAAGGTTTGGCCTGTGGGTGTTATGTTATTACATGAAAATAACCTAATAGTGCATGTGTGTGTATTTGTATGTGTTTCTTGCCTGTGTGTTGTAAAACCAGTAAAAGCCAGAGCACAAACTGTTGGAGTTTGTGCGCTTGAATGCTCCACATTATTACTGGTTCAGATCCACATTAGATAAACAGTCCTGTTCTCTGGTCATGTAGCAGATTGCTCACCTGTAATAATATAATAACATATTCCTTTTTAATCAAACATTTAAAAAGTTTATATAAAGGCCTGTCAATCAAACTAAAAAATAAAAGAATAGTTACCCAAACCTTTTTGATTTAGATTGCGCTTTTAAATTAGGTTTCATCGATTAAACAGAATCAACAATCTCTATTTTCTCTAAAAATTAATCTCTATTGGGCATCCTCTAGGATTTATTATGTGATTTTGCACCATACAGCAATATCCCAATGTAGCTGTTAGAAAAAACTATTATTTCAGATACTAGAATAAAAAATACATGAATATAAAGCGATTAAGCAATTAATAATTAATGAATATTTAATTGGCAGAATTAAGCAGATCTAAATCAACTTACTTCAGTTACAATATACAGTCTGAGCATTTGAGGGACCTTGACTGGGGGCATCAACAGCAACTAGATTGCTGCCCAACAGCAGCAACCTAGAAGTGGTGAAGTTTGAACCAGCACCCTTTAGAATACTAGTCCTGTATCCTAACCATTAATATGCTCATTTAGTAATGTAATATTATTGTAATATTTATTCCATGTAATAATAATAATAATATTTTTATTAATATGAATTGTGGTAGCAGTAGTAGTAGTCGTTTGAAAATCGTACTTACCTGTACAAGCATTCATGAACACAATGGGATTTGTCTTGCTGAGTTCTCACTTTTATACTCTCCAGTGCACCAAGCATTTTTTTTTCTTTCTACACCGTTAATGTTTCACCTGAGACATTCTATGTCTGAAGATTTTTTTTATGTTTTTTTTTTCATTGTTATGATAAACCTGTCAGACCAGTCATAAAGAGCTTAGTGTCCCATTACATCAAATTGCAAATGTTTTATAGTGCTTGATTAAAAGCTTAAACTGCTTTTACATCACACATTTTCACTTTGCAAAATAGCTGATATGTGCCGTAAAACCAACTATGCACCAGTTGAATTAGACAAAGCACAAATACAGGCAACAAAGTCTCTGGTTTGGTATTTCAATGACATTAATTGATAAAAAGTAGAAAAAGCATGAATGTACTGTAAAACTTTCAGGAACACTGCATTTTAATATGGTACATGATGACATTTATTAGACTATGGGCATTCTGGGATAACAATCTTGGTAGTATTACAGTAAAGTTTAATAACTGAAAACAGCAATAAAGCTGTGGAGCTAAATGTTGCCACAGAGTTACTCAGCACGATGCACATACACTAATCTGTTTTTGGTTTTACCAAAACAACACTAAAGGCTGTGTCAACACACAATTTCCTTATTGTAGGCTAGGTTACCAATGGTCAAACAATTAGACACGTAAGGCTAAGATTGCAGTGCACAATGCCGACTTAAGATTTATTCAATGGTTACTAATCCAACACAATAAACTATAAAGACAACAAAGCCAGGAAATAATGCACTATTTTAAGTAATTATCATAATGCTTTACCAGCATACACGGCAGTGATCACTAATAGGTAGGGTGGCAGATGAAACACCTCCATCACCACGTTGCCACTGGTGCCGTTGACTCTCAACATTAAGGCTTCACAAGTCTTCACATGCAATATAAAATAAATTAATAGTGCTCATTTATGAGCCCCTCTGACCCAGAAGGCCAGGACAAAAACAACAACAGTTGACTCCCTCCCACCAGCTACATCTGTAATAAAACTAAACAGGGAATGTATTTCCTCCATCGCCGAAGATCTTTTGGATCTACTGGACACATACTCTTATTATTCTATAGTGCTGTTATTAAGTGTTTTGCAGTATTGTTATGCTGTGTGATATAGTTGCTTGTATATACCTGTAAATTCTGTGTTGAAACATCTGAAACATCTGTACACAATCTGTTTAAAGATTGTGGGTCAGCCTCTACAGCTTCTGTATTCTGTAGACCGTTTATTATACCAACACAATGTGGCTGGCAAAAAACCATCATTTCTGACACTAATCACGCTTTCAACAATGAATACGTATTTCTTTTATTTAAACAAAGGTTAACTAAAGAATTGTTTTGTATATCAGTCAATCCTTAAACTATTATAAATAAACGTCTTGCAATGCATGTATACACATAACCCTGGTGTATGTATTGTGTAATGCTTGTGTCTTATGAATTAGGATCTTAATACTTTAATGAAGCGACTTCTATCTACTATCGACAATGCAAAAGTATTGTCTATCTATAAAATACATTATAGATTCCTAAAATTAGCTTAAAACATAAAATAATTTCATGTACATATATTTGACTGTATTTAACATGTTTTATCAGTTTGAAATATTTTCCACCATAATTGTATTAATAGCATTGCAAGTTTTTTTTAAGTAAGTTAGAAGGAGCTGGTTGCAAGTTGTTAGTCGGGTCAGGGATGCCAATTGGAGCAAGTCACAGGCCATTGGGATAACAAGACCAGTAAGGAGTCACCTGAAAGCATTGGAGAAACTGAACTATGCTGAATAGTCATATTTAATATGATACAGATATTTCTGTATAACCCAAATCATGACAAGTTTAAAAATATAGGATGTGTACTGAATACAGAAATGTCTTTCTCTGTCAGAATAGTAAAATAGACCATCCTTATTAGCTGGCTCCTGGCGCTAGAGGAGTCAAAGTGGACCGAAGCCAAAGTGGTTTGCCTTTAATTTATTTAGTCAATTATTTTATCGACATAGATGTAGCTTGTTGACTAGATTTTGCAACCCTGTCTTTCTAAATGTCTTTATGCATCAGTGTGGTTGATGGGAGAGCTGTTGCTGGAGTCCCAGTCACCCTTTGTACTCAGCCTTTCACATTGAGAATCGGGAAACACTACGATCAGATTACTTTCCTTGTCATTCCGATTATGTAATTCTGAGTGGTGCTGGGTTACTCCTGGCTACACAAACAAAACAACAGATCAACTGGGTGAATGTGTCAATTATGTCTGGGGGAACATGGTGCCAGGAGACTTGCCGGTTGGCATCTTAGCGGGGTGTTTAGGAGGATCAGGCATCTATATCTCTCATTTCACATGTAGCTGAAGGGCCACCACACAGAAGGGTACTTCTCTCTCAAGGTAGCACCTCTTCTCACTCAGTAGCATAGATAAAATGGTCATGGAGAAGTATGTCAATGAAGCACTCAGGCAGGGGTTTATCTGTCCTTATCTGTCCGTGGCAGAAGGTAGGGTCCTTACACCCTTGCATTGATTATTAAAGTCAAAATCAAAGAAAGGAAGGTGCTGCGGCTGATGGTCATGGCTTTGTAAGCTCTTCAGCAAGCTATGTTTAACCAAGCTTGATTTGTGACAAGTGAAAAACTAAATTAATTAATACTGCAAGTATCTCGTCATGTCAACGGTTTATTATTGAGCTTTTTTGAGGGGCTCTCGACTGGATTGTCTATGTATATTAAGACAATGTCCTTTAATCTTAATCTTTTTATATTTTCATTTAATTAATCTTTCTGTGATCACCAGGATTTTTTTTATTTTATATTTTAAAAAGAGGAAATATAAATCAGAGAAAGCCAACATACTTTAATTTAAATTTATTTAATGCCTTTGACAAAAAGATTTTGATTAAATTAAAGTAAGAAAGTAAGTAATACAATAGATCAACTGAAAATGGACAATTAAACATTAAAAGCTATTTATTTTTTATCAGTGTGTCAAGAGATTTCTTCTTATTTCAAAAACACTGTAAATGCACTGTAAACCATTTTTATCTACATTATTTACTGTTCAGGGATTAATGTATTCAAATCTGAGACAATGGCATATGCTTTATATGTTTTTTTAATCTATAGATTGGAAATAATATAAATTTTTCTCTACATATTTTATTCATAAAACATAAAAACAAAAATAATTTTTTGTGGAATTTTGATGGATATGACTGGATTATTTTTCTAATCACTCTATTATTAATTAACTTTAATAACAAAAAAGAAGAATTGTGAATATAAGTGTGAAAAAAAGAATTGTGAATATATTGGTTAGTAATTGCTGAGTAGTGTTTATCTAAAAATTTGGTTCCATTTCGTTTACAATGCAAAGTAGATAGAATAGAAGAAGCTCAGTAGCAGAATTCCATATAAAGTGCATTTTTGAAAGTCAGGACTGGAGTCAAAGATGCTGCCATGATTTGGGCTTGTAGCTGTTTAGAAAGATAAAAGAAATATAATAGATTAGGTAACAGTCGACAAAGCTAGGAAAACATTATACACCAGGGGTCTCCAACGTGGTGCCTGTGTGTGGACGCTAAGAGGGGAGGGAGAAGCCTAGTGCATGTGTGTAGAGAGTGAGAGAGTTTGGGGGAGTGAACCGGTGTGTGTGTGCGTGTGTGTGCTCCGAAGTTCCGGGCGATGCTACGAGGAAAATGATGGCGGAAATGTACCCGCGAGTTATCTGTTGGTGTTAATAAAACAGGACTTTTGTTTACATCCGTCACATTCTTTCCGCGATTTTTCAGAATAAATAAGACGCTAAAACAGACAAACTTACTTGTTGCAGATTTGATAGTGAATGACCTGGACTGAGCCTGCCATTCATTCAGTGTGAAAACCAACGTCATGTTATCACCTGTGGGAAAAAATATAAATAAAATAATATATATTCATGGAGTAGTTACGTGCCATGTTTGGTAAGCTTAAACATTATCAGATGGTTGATAGCTCTAATCCCATTCTATTGATACTGTTTGAAACTTTTCCTTCTCATCTATTCATCTAACTGTAATTGCGCTTTCGGGAAAAAATTAATAAGGTAGAGTAATATAACACCTCAACATGACATTATAAGATCATTTACCTTCAGTAAATATTGCCAGGTCTGTATAGTTGGCCCAGCAACTTTTGAATGGGATGGTTGTGTTGCCATACAGATCCTTTACTGGATTTCCTTGTTTGTTTTTAAGCACAGCTGAAATAGTTAAAGTCGTCACTCCCACTGATACACACTCACCCTGCGGAAAAAGATCAGGTTGGAACTGAAACAGAATACAGACACAATTGATATGACCGTGCATAACATTTTCTTCTAATAATTTAATATAGCTTAGATTTTAGAACAGCCAACAATGGAAACATCATAGACCAGCTGAACATCTGGCCTGTCATGTACAGTATATCTAAGCTAACTAATAGCTGTGATTTATTTAACTGTCATTATAATTAACCTAAAGAGGACATGACATCCCAACTAGACAGCAGTGACAACTATAAACACTGGATTCCTGGAAACAAATGGTTCTGGCAGTCTGAGGGTTTTAATTTGTGATGTTTTGAAGCATGTGCAAAAATTAGTTAGCAGTTAGTTTTTATTTAGGGTGTTAAGCAAAATCTTGTTAAATTGAAAAATAAACTTTTCAATTTTGCTTAAATACATTTGTTAAGCTGGGAAGTGATGTTTTTTAAAAATACATACATACATTCTATTCTGTTTCCGTCCCCATACAACTTTGGTACACTGAAAAATATGAAACGTTTCTATATGAACCAGCATTAACTCTTCAGCAATCTGAGCCACAGAAGCTCATCACACGATGACCTATTTGGCTGTAACCCTATTGCTGGTTTACCACTATACTTTTCTAGTACATACTGATGGAACGTGACCACAGCCAACTGTGAACATCCCACAAGAGCAGCAGTTCAGGAGATGACCCAGTGGTCTGGCCCTCACAACTTAGAACTTCACATTAATTTTTTCTGCTTTAATCAACATTGAGAATAAAACTTTGCTTGTTCTCTAATACTCCACCTACTAGTTTCTGTGATTAAGGTATAATCAGTGTTAATCAGTTTACTTACCAATAGTCAAAATATTAGTTAATTTGCATATCATTGGTCACCACAGTTTCTGTGATCAAATACACATATTACTAACACTTCGCATATTGCATTGAGGCTCACCTGCTTGTCAATAGCCATGATGCTCGGTTGAACACTAAGCAGTTGAGTATAAAGTCCTGCTACTGGTTCTACCACCATCTTCAGAGCAAACACACTCTTCACTGTCTCCACTGAAGGGCCCTCACGACTCACTACTGTATTTGCCATCTGAAAAAAGTTTAACATAAAATAACAATAGTGTTTGATATACTGCAAGTGACTGACTAAAAAACTCGAAGTAAGTGAAATAGCTAAATTACGTAGTTTTTTTGCAATTATTTTTGCTCTACATATAATTATTTTGACAACAACAATTGAACAAAATCTGAAATTGAGGTTGTTGTGAATAGTTTCATTTATTCTTACTGACATTCTTACCTATGCACGTACCTAGGTATTATAACAACATGGTACACACTATTTATAACCATTTGCATATGTTGGGCTTTCTATGTTTAGCTTTATGTTACACTTTTATATTACTATGTACATTTTTTAACTTTTAATTTAATTATTGTGGATGTGCAATCAAAAAAGTCATAAAAGCAGTCCACTTGCTGGTCATGATTTTGTCGGTTTGATTATGTAAGTGACATATAAGCCTCTTTCTTACTTGGCTCCAGGATGGATCGCTGCTTGGTGGAGTTGGCAGAATGACACCCATTGATGAAACATTGAAGCCGATGGATGCGCTTAGTTCACCAGAGACAGCAGCCTGACCAATAGTGTCAGCAACATTCTTCAGGGTTGTGAATTGTTCCACATCTACCGGTGAGACAGCAAAGAATCATAGCAGAGACTCAAATCACACATAGTAGGACACATTTATTATTCTTATTAATAATAATAATAAAATGTATTTGTAATGCACTTTCAAAAAATCTCAAAGTGCTTAACAAAACGGCTAAATCTATAGAACATTTGTACATTTTCCCCAACAGTGTCTGTAATCAATCTTTTCTGACAGGCTACAAACCATTGGTGCTATTGCTGGACGTCTGGTTGGTAGGTGGCTGTTTGATCTCCACCTGCACTGACAGCCCAGTGAACCTCTTCCTTCTCCTCGAACCGCTGTCCTCACGCACTATTTTAGTGATCCTGATCATGGTGGAAGGAACCTTCAGGAACAATGCCAAATTTGAAACCAGTTTGTCTCCAAAGAACTCATCTACAGTCATGGCTGGGATATTGAAGGAGATAAAGAGCACTGGACTCGTGCGGATCTGGACGGGCTCAGAGCCTCTTAACAAGATGTGCAACATTTTGTAGTCCGGGTCGAAAAAGTTGGAGCCGTGAGTGGAATTAAACATGGGAACATAATGTCCTGAAAAATGAATGTTTTAAAATACAAATAATTACAACTTTATTCTCTTGATTCTACAACTGTAGCTCTAGAATATAAAGAAGACTGCTAGCATATTAATAATTAAGTACTAACAAATATAAAATCCATCACTATATGATTTTTTAAATATCATTTCTACCTGGGTATTCAGGCTTAAGCAAGGTGTAGTCGGTTTTGTCATTATTCCATTGCGCATTGGTTGGAGCAATGAGCTGATCATTCACATAAACGTCCAATCGCTGAGGATTTGAATAAAATACAGCAACCTTTACAGTCTGAAAAAGAAAAAAAAATCTCCTGAACAACCATTCAATCTGAACAACTATTAACACAATTTGTATGAGCAAATGGTGAAACATTATTCACTTTTTTGTAGGGAGATGTCATGGCCATGTCCAAGTTTGTAAAATGTATACCTTATGTAATAAGCTCAGTATTTAGGCTCAGTTTGCTTTGATATTTACATTTTTGTGCCATTTTGTCAGTGTATCTCCCTACCAATGACTTGTTAGCTAGGTAAGCAATAGAAGTATATTTTTTCAGTAGTAAATTTAGTTCTTTTTGCTATTTACTAGATATTAAAAAGTGTTTTCCAAAGTGTTTCATTTTAAAAGAACAATCTGATCTGTCAAAAGAAAACATTTTAAGATAAGTAACACTAAGTAGATCTGCTTTAGAGATATTCTGAGACCTGTTAACAAATTCTGCTATTCCAGACTAGTACCAAGCTAGGACAGTGTTATTATGTTGTATATATATATTTTTGGATTTTACTTGAGATCACAAGTTATGCAGAAACAATTGTATCACCACTTTTTAGTAAATAATTGTACCTCATTGGGATTCGCATTGAGCATCATGAGTCTGAGTTTCTGGG
This sequence comes from Hoplisoma paleatum, assembly GCA_028565875.1. Taxonomy (NCBI): domain Eukaryota; kingdom Metazoa; phylum Chordata; class Actinopteri; order Siluriformes; family Callichthyidae; genus Hoplisoma; species Hoplisoma paleatum. The sequence goes on along the minus strand of JAOTRQ010000018.1, from coordinate 1,331,204 downwards.
GTGTTACACTGGTGAAATAAATATCAAATGGTTTGTTTGTTGCTATGATGCTGTGGAACAGAGACACTCTCTTCTGACATGTGTAACCAGCACACCAGCCATGGTCTTGTGGTCCTGTGACACACCAACACAAAAACAACAATACAGCAAAGATCCACAAATACATAAAACCACCTCATGTGACCAAGTTGAGGAATTCTGGACCTACCATTCAGCAGGTCTACATATCCGTCTCCCAGCACAGCTACAGGAGAGAGTCGCCTGGTTTCAGTGTCTGAATCCAGACTCTCAATAACCAGCATCTTGTAGTTTAGCCCAAAGCACTTATAGCTCTGCCAGTCGGTCATGTACGTGCACGTAGCATTCCGGATCACACCTGTATAGTTTTATGTGATTTTTCATTTTCTTTTACAGACGAGACATATTGTATTTATAACCAATGTGAAGCTGTAGCTTTGTTGTACCTTTATTTGGGGCAATATTATTTACAGGGATGCGGCTGCCATTAAGGGCTGTGAGCATGACTTTGGGGATACGATAATCTCCAAGACCGTGTCTGGGATCCCCGTTCCATTCATATTCTGACCGGGGAATCACTGCCCCCACTGCTCCGAGGAAACTGCCATCCAGGTCATTTATCATGCTCTTTTTCTTTGCATCACAGTCCATATCCACACAATCAGATGGATTTACCTTACTGCAACAACAGAAAAAACATTTACATTTTCAGCATTTAGCAGAGACTTTTATCAAAAGTGACTTACAATTGTAACTGAACACCATTTCTGAGCAATTCAAGGTTCAGGGCTTTGCTAAGGGGCTCAACAGTGATAACTTGGTGACATTGGGATTTGAACTGATGACCTTCTGTTGTATGTGCTTAATGACTTTGTGCTTTTGCATTTGCAGGTAAAAATCTTAAAACGAACTAATAAATAACTAACTAATAAATAAAACAACATGTAGAAACAAAAGCTTGACATTAAAGCTAAAATTAACACTTCCTATGGCTCGATAGAATGTTAGTCTGCTGTTGAATACGATTGGAACACATTGCAAGAAACACTGAAATTAGGATTTTTCAAATTTCAAATTTTAAGAATCATTTAAAAGTCATTTTTATAAATGCATGTAACTGCTTCAGTCTTGTCTGTTCTTACTGCATAATCAATTATTTTACCGTTATATTTTATAGTTTGTTTTGTCAGGTCGTCATTGTAAATAATAATTCTCCAATGGGTGAAGTAAAATAAAAAAATAAGTAAATAAATATGTAAACAAACAAACTGTTTCAGTAAGAACCAAGTAAACGAACCCAACATCGGGTTGATGAATGAACACTTGAGCGTTCTCGGTACTGTTGCTCTTGGTAATCCTCTCTACACTGATAGAGTGTTGCAGGTCCTCATTGCCCGGATTGGTTAAAAACATGTAGTTAGTCTCAGTAGAGCAAACATTCCGGAACCCTGAAAAAGTGGTATCTGAAAAAACAAGACAATAAACCACATGACTACATGAAAACATGAAAATCTTTTCCTAAAAGTGTAAAATGTTCCAATAAATATTTAATCGTACCAGTAACAGTCATGAGTCCAGTGATGGCGTTATAACTCATGAGTCCTGCATGTGGTTTTCCCGGCGCTAGATTGTGAGCTGATTCAAATGTTGGCCAACATATTCCAGATCTGCCACCTGCAACATTCCAAGATTACAACTCATTACCAGTTTATTTATTAATATCAATCCTATTTCTCTGATTATCATGTATTAGTAAACAATAAATAGAGCAAAAAAAAATGTACCATTGAGAGGTCGAGGTGCTCTGTGTGCTGCACTGATTGCGATATTATTATCACTTACAGAAAGTGTGTCTGTGCAGTTAAAATTAGGGCTACTACCAACAATTAATGCATCCTAGAAATAAAGCAAACATATTAATACATACAAACTGGTGCATATATAAGCATCTTTAATTGTAATATTTATATGACTAATTGAATTGAGCTGCACACCTGGACTTTGACACTTTTGTTTGAATATGTGTGGCTGACAGATGCTGGAGTGTAGATAAGTGACATGATGCCCATACCATTATCAACAAGGGTAACATTAGAAATCATCACACTCATTGATACCTGGTCAATGCAAGGGAGGGTAAAAATATCAGTATCAACGAAAAGTTTATTAATCTCATTATAGCAACAAATTACTTTAAGATACCTGAAAATAAATGCCGTAATCAAAACTTTTCCAAACTGTGAAGCCTTGGATTTGGGAACAGCCAGGCAGACCATCTTTATTCATGTAGACACCAAACAGACCTCCATGAGCCTCATTCTGTTTCCACTGAGCCACTGGATTCAAAAGTCCTAATAGAAAAACATTAAAATTATGAATTATTGACCATCACACATTAAATTACACTGAAGAATATGTATGAGTTATTTATCATTGTTATAAAGGCTTGTATATGTACTTAGCATATTATATTTCAACAAATAAGTTGAACATATTTTATTGTGTCCATTCAGTAAATAGAGTATTTCTATTGCTGATAATAATCTAAAAGACTATATTTAATTTTCCAGTTAATTCCAAAGCTGTTCACTGGGCAGGACATCAGGGCTCTGTAAAAACCACTGGGGTTGCTTTAAATAATTTTATTTCTAGTAATCCATAACCTCAGTGATGCTTCACCACCCAAGTGCACATACGGTATAAGACACTGTTTCCCAAAACAATGTCATAAATAGTCATTGTTATTTACCTGGACATGGTTCTCCGTCAATTCTAAATCCAACTCTCTCATAACCAGCAACAATGTTCTCCTGAAGAACCACGTTTGTTCCCTCATTGACCTTCAGATATCAAGAAGAAATGTTAGATTTCCCCCCCAATGGACACCATTTCTTAAAGATTTTGTATCGGATTGTTTCACACCTCAATAGCAGCGTTCCAATTGACATTCGCAGTCTCCTTTCTTCCGTTGTATGATCCAGGCCAGAGGGTCATTGTAACCAAATTCCTTCGAATCGTGTTATTTTTGCCCCACACTCTGATTCCTACCAGAACAAATCGAAAATGTACTTACTGCTTGAAAGTATTGTCTGTAGTAAGAAAATTCAGAATTATTCCAGATCTCTGATCCTCTCATAAGCCACTATATTCAGAAGTTCAACACTTGTTCCATCTGACCATAGCATTACTGATAGTGGACCAACTGTTCAGCCTGAGCCGTGGACCTTTGCAGATCCTTTAGAGTGACTGTGGGCATTATTGGCTGCTTTTTAAATATGTTCTCTTTTTGACTGAGCTGCCAGTTGGTATGGATGACCAGATCTTGATGATTTTGATCACTAATGTTCTCTAACAAACCTCTGAGAACAGCTGGAGTTATACTGAGAATATATAACACATCAGTAGACCCTACACACTACACATTTCATATTTGTATTTATTTTAAACATTTTTTTTCACCTTATAATTATTTTATTTTAATACTACTTTGTTTTGGTCTATCACACAAAATCTCTTTAAACATAAAAACTACCTTCTCCGACAGTGTGATGGATGACATTGTCATCAACACTTAATCCATCTGTTCGAAAGATGCCGATAGCAGGAGCAAAGCCATGATGGAAAGCACAACCTCGGATGTAAGATTCATTCTGACCCACCTGTGCAAAGTTGTTTTTATTGTGGTTTATTTGTTGCTGTAGATAAGAGTGCTGTTACACAGAACTACTTAAGCAGAAATGCTTTTTCTGTTTTCTTACCAATCCCAGATTAAGAAAAGCCAGAGAGTATCGAGGATCAGTGGGGTCTGTCCAGCCTTCCTGACCAGTGTGGTGAAACTCCACATCTCTAATCTGAGCCTTACCTGTAAAACAACATTGTGGTTAATAATATTGTGTATAATATTGCCTTTTGTAAACTATTTCAGACAAAGAGAATTATATTACAAAATGCTAAGAATTTTATGGCCTGTTCCCACTAGTAGAATGAGAATATGATTAAATATCTATGTTTTCATCTCATGTTTTGACCTCAAAACTGTAGTCACCAGCGTGTATCACAGCTAGGAATTTAAACAAGTAATCACAGTGACTTTTTATCTTCATGCACATTAATGTCATACATGTAGACTAGTAATAGCTTAGTGGTTTGGGTTCTGGACTAAAAACCACAAGGCTGCTGGTTCAAGTCTCGCCACTACCAAGTTGGCACTGCTGGGCCCTTGAGCCATTAATCTGCATTGCATTAATAATTGTTAGGCATTTTAAATAAAAGCATCTGCTAAATGTAAAAAAATATTGTTTTTCATTAATAGTTAAAGCTATGTACCTCTAAATTTGACTCCTTGATTAGTAAAGGTTCCCACTAGCACTCGGGCACCAAATGATTCTTTGTTCAGGGCTGGGTAATCTTCCCCAATAATCTTAATATTCCTGCTCAGCAAACCCACATC
>JAOTRQ010000018.1:1286043-1303884 GCA_028565875.1 Hoplisoma paleatum | reverse complement strand
TGTCGGCAATTCTCTTTCGAAAGCTTTTTACGCTATCACTCACATACGCGCACGCACACACACACACACACACACACACACACACACACACACACACACACACACAGACAGACCGAGAGAGAGAGAGAGAGAAAGCGTAACACTTACTAGAATACGATGTTGTGCCATCACAGGAATTGGCCTGCCAGCCTTCATGCTCTGAGTAAACCAGGCAATGTCCAGCACATCTGCATTTTCCAGCTGTGCAAGTCCCTGTTTCTGCAGCCATGACCACAACTCATGTGCTGGATTGTCTTCGGCAACAATGTGAGTCACTTTAGAACTGCAAAAATAAAAAAAATTATATATAACCACCGAGCCACGTCTGCTCTTATATATAAGTAGATCGATGAGATCCACTGTAACATTGCATTTAATGTCTCCTTATAAAATTAGCATGCAGTGTAACTACCAGTATTTAGAGATAAGTGACTGATTTACATATGAGGTGGAAGAAATAGGGAGCTGAAAATGATTAAATTCTTAAAGATTCCATCTGAAAGATCTCATCTAACTTAACACCGTGTAAATCGCTCCATCCGGAATGTTCCTGATTGCTATCTTTCTTTGCACATCTTGCCAGCCTAAACAAATCATGCAGATTCTGCATCTATAGTATCAGAAAGATTTCCAATCTCAAGAATGCTGATGGTAAAACGGTTCCCGAGTTCGAGCATTAAAAAGAATTGTGTAGCGTAGTTCTCTATTTTGTAAAAAATGTGGAAATAACAGCCAAACAATTGATAGTGTCCTGTTTAGACATCTATTTTATTATAGCAATGTGTAACTTGGAATGCAGCTTTAGTGATTTTTGTAGGAGAACAGCATGCAAAGTTTTTATATCTATTCATGTTTTCATTTTTTTTATTGTGGCACAAACAGGGCAAAACATCAACACTCGCAATTGTTTATCCAATCAGAGTGAAGATAAGGGGATTAATGTGCTGGAGTGGCTTGAAAGACAAACACATACGCACATTAACCAATACGACAATTCGGTGTCTCCAAGCATGCTTTTGCATGTTTTTGGACTGTAGGAAGAAAACAAAGAACTCATGGCAACACTGGAACATACAAACTTGGCGCAGAAAGGGTCCAGACCGCCACAGCTGGGGATGGAACCCAGGACCTTTTTGTTGTCACGTGCCAATCCATCAACACCATCCATTATCCAATGATTATCTAGTTTAACCAGGGCTTAATCCTGATTAAAATCATGGTGGGACAGACACTGGGAGAATAAATTAAATACCTAAACAGGTCTGAACAAGTCTAAACAAACACAGACACACACATAGGATAATTTTAGTACTTCCAAATAACTTGACTGCATGTCTTTGGATAGTAGGAAGAACATGCAGACGCCACACAGAAAGAGTGAGGTTTGTATGTTCTCCTTGTGTCTGGGTGGGTGCTTAATTATTCTCCCTCAAGTCTAAAGACATGCAAATAGACCAGCTACCAAAATTGCTTTAAGTGTGTGTGTGTGTGTGTGTGTGTGTGTGTGTGTGCCCTGTGATGGGTTGGCATTCTGCCTGTGATGTTTACCACTATATGCCCAATAAATCAGACCCACTGTGACCCTGACCAGGATAAAGCAGTGGTAAAAGAGACAATGAATTAATGAATAAATGAATATAAATTTGACTCTCTCCTCCTCGACATACAGAAACATCCACCACCAGCCGCTCGTGTGCCAGCTTCCCTTGCTGTTGTTGCTTTGTTTAATTACAGTGCCAGTGAAAGCAGTCACCCGTGCATAATTACCCCTGGTGTACAGCTCCCAGAGAGAAACAATAGCAGCACAATGCCAGACCCTGGTTCTCACTGTTAGAAAGAGTGAGAAAAAATGTCTGTTCAGGTGATGGAATGTAATCCCATGAATTGCAGCAGAGTATAATCCTGTATAAAACTGCCCCCCCTTCACAAATAGTTTGTCAAATTGAAAAATGTGTTCGCATTAAGTCGGGGACCGCATGAAGCACGGAACATCAGATTCCACAACATACTGTCATCCATTTTAGATTTGTTAATCCCACAGACATGTTCACGCTTTACTAAGGGCTACATGTGGCTGTACTAAAAAAAACAGAAATCATGAAATTTAAGTAAGATTTTATGGATGAATTCCAACAAAATTTACCAGATTTATTGGTGAATTAAACTGGGCTGGTTTTAATATCCCTAAACCAGGGGTCACCAACGTGGGTTACAATATATAATAATGATAAATTAATTTAATTTAAATACATTTGTGATTTCACAAGTGTGTATCAAACTAGTAGCCCTTCGCATTAGTTGGTACCCAAAAAGTAGCTCTCAGTTTCAAAAAGGTTGGTGACCCCTGATCTAGACTGATAGCAAAATGGCAGGTGATTGAGTGTTAATTTCTAAATGTTTTAACATTGCATTAATTGTAAAAATTTGTATTCTATACCATGTGCCAACAGGCACTTCTTGAAGAGATTGATACAAATAAAGCTAAGGTGGATGAATGTGAAAAACACACTAAATCCTACATTGATACAGTTAAGGTAAGCAAGCTTAGGTTCTTTAGATCTGCAGATTCGATTGTCATGTATGAAGGCTTAAGCATTGTTTTTAAATCATGTTTCCTTTCAGGATTATGAACTGCAATTAGTCACTTATAAGGCACTAGTGGAGCCCATTGCGTCACCCCTGAAGAAAATCAAGATGGAGTCTGCCTCAGACAGCATTATCCAAGAGGTGTTTACTATGTATACTGTATATATACATCAGTGTTTTATCTGTATATAAAACATATGTATATTTGTGTATAAAAGTAGATTAAATCATTTGCGAAGCATCTATGATCATGCACAACCAAAATAGCATCAGCAGAATACTTGCAGATTATGTGTTAAATGTTCTTGTGTCATTTAATTTAAACAAGAGATTATTAGTTATTTAAAAATATTTTCTTTAAGTCTAATTCATACACAGATCAGGCATAACATTATGACCACAGTCCTAAAATTGTGTTCCCCGTTTCGCAGGCCAAAAAAGAATGTTAGCTCTGATGCACTTTATTATTTAGAGTTAATATTTTGTGATTAAGTGAATAAAAATAATATAAAAGCACTGAGCATCCAGCCTTGCCGTTAAGAGAAGCTTTTACCCATTTATGCATCACAAATTGGTTCTTGTGGAACTTAACTTAATTCTTACACATTTGTTTTTGTGAATAAAATGTTCACATGGTGCCTCATAATTCACACCCACTAGGAGGTGCAGAGATGAAGAGATTAGTGTTAATCACTTCACCTGTAAATCATAATGTTATGCCTGTTTGGTACATATATGAATAAGTCAGTGATTTTATATACTTTAGGAGTTCAAAACAGCTACTTAGATATGCTTTTGTGCATGCAAGATATATAATTAAACTTGATTTTATTTGTTTTTCAGTATGTCACCCTAAGAACACACTACAGTGAGCTTCTGACCCTGACGAGCCAGTATATTAAGTTTATTGTGGATACTCAAAATCGCTTAGAGAACGAAGGGGTAAGAATCAGAAACTGTGTATAAACTATATCGGAAATTGAAGACGAACTATCCCAGATGATCAGTTGAGCTTGTATGCAATATGTCCCTTATTAATATTAAAATGGACCACTTTAGTCACAAATTGTATGTTGGCTGTTTTGCTTGCACGATGCTAACTTAGAACATAAGTAACTTTTGCAGCATATTTCATTTTCCTAGCACTTGTGTAGGGATGAATATTCTCTATCTCTGACACAAATCGTATATGTCAAGTACTGTGTTCAGGTTTCAGAAAATCAAGTATAATCAGTACAGTGTATTACAACATGCACTTTCACGAACATTAATAAACAATCAATCGTAGGGTTTCACTCTGTTTTATCAACTCCTAAATATCTAAATAACATTTTCCATTCTTCTGTCCTTGCTTGAGCTGTTGATTTTCCAGTCTTGAGAATGCTTTAGGCTGAATGTCATTTCTTTCTATTTGTTTCTCCTTAAGAAGTTTTGGTTTCCAAGCGTTTATTTTCTAACGATGCATTTTTGCTTGTTTGCCTCTCTATACGGATTACCAGTGCTTTATCATGATGAATATTTATCATGTTTGGGCACTAACAAGGTAAATTTCTTACCACATTGCATTGTCAGTCTGCTTGCATACTGTTAAGTCATGTTCTGTCTAAAAACTTAAAAGAAGCTACATGGCAGTCATGCATTAAATGCAATTTAGTACATATCATTTTGTGTTCTTCATTTTGCCGTCTGGTTTTATTTAATAGATGTTTTTGCTGAGTTATTAGACTGCAGTTTTTCAAAACACACATTTTCATGACCTGCAATTTGTACACTCTTATCACTTGCGAGTGAGCGTGTGTCATGTATGGACATCCATGCTAAGTATCACATGTATCCCCTTCCTTTAAATATTTGTTATATAGTGATTTCTCCCAAATTTTCGCAGTAATTTAGTTCCAATAACCGTTATTGCATTAGTCTTACCCTCTACTATTACAACCATCCACTGCTGAGGGAGGGAAGCCGCACCTGACAGACACCCCCCTCTCACATGTGTGCAGGACCAACTGTTTTTATTTTACCTGCACAAGTCATTCATATGTGAAGCAGCTTTGTATAGAGAGATCAAGTCATTTTCACGGCATCAATCAGGCACCAAAGGTTAAAATCATATCAGCTCTGAGGAATCCTGGATCCAAGGGCCATCCAGCCTGTCGCATGACAGAGCTGAGATTTAAAACAATGAGTTTGAAATTTCTGCTCTAATGTGCTAGCGTGCTTTACCTCTGCAAGTGCCCATGAATTTTCAGCTGTCTTGAAAATAACATCTTTAGCATGACTTCATTCAGTATTCCAGTTGTTTTACTGTGTTGTGAAGTGATTGTGTATCATTGTGTGCCATGTTCTTAAACAATTGATCCATAGCATACTATCTTTTAAATAAGGTCATTTATATTTGGTATATGCTTTTGTAGATCTGATATAGGATACATTTTTGTACTTTGTTCTTTTCTTTTTACAGAAAACCACTGAAAAACTTGTTGAAGAAGAGAGGCGGAAAATGGCGGAGATGCAAGCCGAGTTAAAAAAGCAAAGACAGTTAGCAGAAACTCACGCTAAAGCCATTGCCAAAGCAGAGCAAGAAGCAGCCGAGCTGAAGCTAAAGATGCAAGAAGAGGTCGGCAAAAGACAAGGAGTTGCCGTTGATGCTGAGAAACAGAAACAAAACATTCAACAGGAGCTGCAGGAACTTCGAAAACTCTCTGATCATGAGATTAAAGCTAAAGGCCAACAGGTAGAAGAAGCCCTGCAGAGTAGAATTAAGATCGAGGAGGAAATTCGCATCATCCGACTTCAGCTAGAAACAACCCAGAAACAGAAAGCTACATCTGAGGCAGAACTACAGCAGCTCCGGGATAAAGCGGCGGAGGCTGACAAACTTAGAAAGGCTGCTCAGGAAGAGGCAGAGAAGTTAAGAAAACAGGTGAGTGAAGAGACTCAGAAAAAACGCAAGGCAGAGGAAGAGCTAAAACAGAAGTCAGAAGCAGAGAAGGAGGCTGCAAAGCAAAAGCAAAAGGCTCTGGAGGATTTGCAAAAGTTTAAGATGCAAGCCGAAGAGGCTGAGAGGTTTGTTAAGCAGGCCGAAGTGGAGAAGGAAAGGCAAATCAAAGTCTCGGCAGAGGTGGCACAGCAGACTGCAGCCACGGCACTGCAGAGTAAAGCTCCACCATCATCTGGAAAGACAGCAAAACTAGAAGAGTCACTGAGACATGAGCAAGGTACCGTCATTCAGCTGCAAGAGGAGGCAGATCGTCTAAAAAAGCAACAAGCTGATGCAGACCGAGCAAGAGAAGAAGCTGAGAAGGAATTGGAGATGTGGAGACAGAAGGCCAACGAAGCTCTTCGTCTAAGACTTCAAGCTGAGGAGGAGGCCCTTAAAAAGAGTGCTGCTCAGGAGATGGCCGAAAAGCAGAAAGAAGAAGCTAAACAAGAAGCAAAGAGAAGGTCCAAAGCTGAAGAAGCTGCACTCAAACAAAAAGAGATTGCAGAGAAGGAGCTGGCAAAACAAAGACAGCAAGCTGAAGAAACTGCTCAGCAGAAGCTTTCAGCAGAACAAGAACTGATCCGCTTGAAATCTGATTTTGAACATGCAGACCAGCAAAGAGCTCTACTGGATGATGAACTTCAGCGACTCAAAAATGAAGTTAACACCGCTGTACAACAAAGAAAGCAACTGGAGGAGGAACTTTCCAAAGTAAGACTGGAGATGGAAGTACTTGTTCAACTAAAAACGAAGGCTGAAAAAGAGTCCTTGTCAAGTACGGAAAAGAGCAAGCATTTTGTTGAATCTGAGGCAACCAAAATGAGGGAACTTGCTGAAGAGGCTGCTAAACTGAGAGCGATCGCTGAGGAAGCCAAGAAACATAGGCAGCTTGCAGAGGATGAAGCAGCTAAACAAAGAACAGAAGCTGAAAAGATCCTGAAAGAAAAATTGGCTGCTATTAATGAAGCAAATCGTTTAAAAACTGAGGCTGAAATAGCTTTAAAAGAGAAGGAGGCTGAAAATGAACGCCTAAAAAGAAAGGCTGAGGATGAAGCATATCAAAGAAAGTTATTGGAAGACAAGGCAGCTCAACATAAGCAAGATATTGAAGAAAAGATCAATCAAGTAAAGACATCCTCCGATGCTGAAATAGTAAGACAGAAGGAAATTGTTGATGAAATACTGAAGCAGAAGAAAGTTGTTGAAGAGGAGATTTATATCTTGAAAATAAACTTTGAAAAGGCTTCAGTGGGAAAGCAAGACCTTGAGCTTGAGCTTAAGAAACTAAAGGACCTCGCCGAAGATTCAGGGAAGAGTAAAGCTAAAGCAGAAGAGGAGGCAGAGAAATTTAGAAAACTAGCACAAGAGGAGGAAAAGAAAAGAAAGGAGGCAGAAGAGAAAGTGAAAAAGATTGCGGCTGCTGAGGAGGAGGCAGCAAGACAGTGCAAGGCTGCACAGCAAGAAGCTGACAATCTCAAAAAGAAAGCTGAAGAAGCTAAAACTCAGAGAGAAAATGCTGACAGGGAAGCAGAGAAACAGATGCTTGTAGCTAAAGAGGCTGCACAGAGGTGTTCTGCTGCTGAGCAAAAAGCTCAAGATGTCATTGTCCAACAGAAAGAGGATAACCTTGCTCAAGGTAAGCTAACTGACGAATATCAGAAGGCAAAGAAATTGGCAAAAAATGCCGAAAAGGCCAAAGCGAAAGCTGAAAAAGAAGCCGCTGTGCTTCAGCAAAAAGCAGATGAGGCTGAACGTCAAAAGCAGGCAGCTGAAGCAGAAGCAGCAAAACAGGCCAAAGCTCAAGAAGAGGCTGAAAAATTAAGAAAAGAAGCTGAAAGTGAAGCTTTAAAACGTGCTAAAGCAGAAACAGATGCACTGGAACTGAAACAGAAGGCTGAGGAAGAAATGGCCAAACACAAAAAACTTGCTGACACAACACTGAAGCAAAAGTCTCAGGTTGAGCAAGAGTTAGAGAAGGTAAAACTCCAACTTGAAGAAACAGACAAACAGAAATCTCTCTTTGATGATGAACTCAAGCGCCTAAAAAGTGAAGTCAGTGATGCTGTTAAGCAGAAAGCGCAGGTAGAAGATGAGCTTACTAAAATTAAAAATCAGATGGAGGAATTAATTAAACTGAAGGCCAAGATCGAGGAGGAAAATAAGCGACTTATGAAAAAAGATGAAGAAAACACAAAGAAATTCCTTGAAGAGGAAGCTGAAAAAATGAAAAATCTAGCTGAAGAGGCTGCTCGAGTTAGTGTTGATGCACAAGAAGCTGCTAGACAGAGACAAATCGCAGAGGCTGAACTTGCTCAACAAAGAGAATTGGCTGAAAAGATGCTCAAGGAGAAAATGCTAGCTAATCAGGAAGCAACAAAGTTGAAGGTTGAGGCTGAAAATCTCCAAAAACAAAAAGACCAGGCTCAAGAGGAAGCTCAGAAACTTTTGGAGGCCAAAAAGGAGATGCAGCAGCGTTTAGAGAATGAGACTATGGGTTTCCAGAAATCCTTAGAGGCTGAGCGCAAGAAGCAGCAGGAGGTAACTGCAGAAGCCGAAGCACTAAAACTGAAAGTGACCGAGCTGAACAACGCACAGAAAAAGGCAGAAGAAGAAGTTGTAAAATTTAAAAAGCAGGCAGAGGAAATCAGAGACCGCTTACAAGAGACTGAAAAGCAAACTTCTGACAAAGTTGTTGAAAAACTGGAAGAGGAGAGATTGCAGAGCAACAAGGAGGCAGATGATCTGCGTAAAGCCATTGCTAAGCTTGAAGAGGAGAAAAACAAGCTACAAAAAGAGGCAAAAGACTTACAAAATAAATCAAAAGAGGTAAAGTCATCTAATTATTAAAACTGTTTTTCTTCATTACTAATGTAGCCTTTTGAAGGCATTGCTGTGTTTAAATTGCTGTGAATAAAAATCATATATTCCTTTTATTTCTCTCTTATACAGGTAACCAATGTACAACAAATACAACAAGAAAGGTTGGCACTTGAACAGACTTTTCTTACAGAGAAAGAGTCTTTGTTGAAGAGGGAGAAGACCATAGAAGAGGAGAAAGCAAAGCTAGTTATGCAATTTGAGGAGGAAGTAAAGAAAGCCAAAACCCTTAAAGATGAACAGAAGCGACAGAAAAAACTAATGGAGGAAGAGAAAAAGAAACTCCAGGCTATCTTGGATGATGCAGCCAAAAAACAGAAAGAAGCCGAAGAAGAGATGCTTAATAAGAGAAAAGAAATGGAAGAGCTTGAAAAGCAGAAGCAAGAACAAGAAAAGGTTTTGGGTGAGGAAAATAAGAAATTAAGAGAAAAGCTTCAGCAACTCCAGGGAGCACAGAAACCCACTACATCCCAAACAAAGGAAATCAAGACACAAACTGACAAAGTTCCAGAAGAACCAGTGGTAACAGCAAAAGTCCAGGAAACAACAAGCAAAGCTTTTAATGGTTCAGAAGAAGTGGATGGTGTAAAATCGAATAAAGAATCACCATTGGCATTTGATGGAATCCGGAACATGGTACCTGCAAGCCGACTCAATGAGATTGGCGTGCTTAACAAAAAAGAATTTGACAAACTCAAGAAAGGCAAAACAACTGCAAAAGAGCTTAGCAAGCTGGAGAAAGTAAAGATGTGCCTAAAAGGAAAAGATTGCATTGGTGGAATAATTGTAGAACCCAATCAAAAAATGACTATCTATCAAGCTTTAAAAGAAAAGAAAATTTTGCCTAACACAGCTACAATGCTCCTTGAAGCTCAGGCTGCAACTGGATATATTATTGATCCCATTGCAAACAGAAAGCTTTCTGTCAATGAAGCCGTGAAGGAGAGCATAATTGGGCCTGAACTTCACTCTTTATTGCTGTCTGCTGAAGGAGCTGCAACTGGTTTCAAAGACCCCTTTTCTGGGCAAAAGATCTCTTTGTATGAAGCCACAAAGAAGGGCTTGGTCTCTGAGGACCAAGCAACTAAACTTCTTGATGCTCAAAGTGCAACTGGAGGCATAATTGATCCAGTAAACAGTCACCGTGTGCCACACCAAATGGCATGTAAACAAGGGCAACTAGACGAGGAACTAAGTAAAGTTCTGTCTAAGCTTCCTGATGATAGAAAGGAATTTAGGGATCCCAACACACAAGAAAAAGTCAGTTATCATCAGCTACTAGAAAGATGTACACCAGATCCTGAAACTGGCCTACCACTTTTACCTGTTACAGAGAAAGCATTCAGTCCTGAAAGGGCATACACTGATGACGAAACAAAAGATGCACTTAGTAAAACAAATGTGTCAGTGCCATTTGGAAGATTTGCGGGAAAAATTGTGACCATCTGGGAAGTTATTAATTCTGAGTACTTTAGTGACGAGCAAAGAAAAGATCTTATCCGTCAGTACAAATCAGGCAAAATTACAGTAGAGAAAATAATAAAAATTGTAATTACTGTTGTGGAAGACAAAGAGAAAAACAAAGAACCAACTTTTGATGGTTTGAGATCATCTGTTCCAGCATCTGAGCTGCTAGATGCAAAGATCATAAATAAAGACTTATTTAATGAGTTACATAATGGCAAAACTTCTGTTAAAGAGGCATCTGAAAGGGAGCCTATTAAGAACGCCTTAAAGGGAACAAATAGTATTGCTGGAGTGTACAGTGAGCCAACTAACGAGAAACTATCGATCTATGAAGCCATGAAGAAGAAAATGCTTGAAGCAGAATCTGCACTTAACCTCCTGGAAGCTCAAGCTGCAACAGGCTTCATAATTGACCCGATGCAAAATCAAAAGCTCACAGTTGATGAAGCTGTAAAATCTGGTATTGTTGGTCCAGAGTTTCATGAAAAATTGTTATCAGCTGAAAGAGCAGTAAGTGGGTACAAAGATCCATATACTGGACAGACTGTATCTTTATTTGAAGCGATGCAAAAAGACCTCATTAACAAAGAGCATGCCAACCAGCTACTTCAGGCCCAACTTGCAACTGGTGGTATCATTGACCCAGTGAGAAGCTATCGTATTCCTCAGGATATTGCCTGTAAACGTGGCTACTTCAGTGAGAAAATGGTAGAGACTTTAAAGAGCACATCTGACAGTGGTAAAGTATTTCTGGACCCAAATACTAATGAGAAGGTTTCTTATACTGAGCTGCTAAAGACATGCATCACTGATAAAGAGACAGGACTTCCATTATTGCCACTTTCAGAAAAAGCTATGAGTCAGACCAAGTCTAGTAAATCAGACACACCTCCAAATGAGAAGACTAAAGAAGCCCTAGATAAGGCAACATTAGAGTTACACTGTGGACCTTTAAAGGGACGTACAGTTACCATCTGGGAAATTATTAACTCTGAATATTTGACAGAAGAACAGAGAATTGAAATAATACGACGATACACATCAGGCAAAGTCACAATTGAAAAGATTATAAGCATTGTCATCACAATGGTTGACGAAAATGAGAATAAAAAGCAGCAACATACATTTAAAGGCCTCAGACAACCTGTGGATGCCACATCTTTGTTTGAATCAAAAATCATTGATAAATCCACATATGATCAACTCCAGCAAGGTGAGAAGAAGCCAAAAGACATAAGCGAAACCGATTCACTCAAGAGATTCTTGCAAGGATTAGAGGGTATTGCTGGAATACTTGATGAAACCTCCAAACAAAAGCTCAGCATTTACCAGGCGATGAAGCAAAAATTATTAACACACAGTACAGGCCTGTCATTGTTAGAGGCACAAGCAGCAACTGGGTTTATTATTGATCCAGTAAGGAATCAGAAGTTTACAGTAGATGATGCTGTAAAAGCTGGCATTGTCGGACCAGAGCTCCATGAAAAACTTCTGTCTGCAGAGAAGGCCGTAACTGGTTATAAAGATCCATACACCGGTCACAAGATTTCACTGTTCCAAGCCATGCAAAAAGAACTTGTCCTTAGAGATCATGCCATTTCTCTTCTTGAATCTCAGGAAGCTACTGGTGGAATTGTCGATCCAGTAAACAGTCACCGTGTTCCCACAGAAATAGCCATTCAGCGCGGTTACCTAAACAAGCAGGTAGCTAAATCCTTTAAAGATCCCTCCGATGACATCAAATATTTTACTGATCCCAACAACCAAGAGAGTGTCACTTACAAGCAACTTATGAAAAAGTGTACAAAAGACCCTGATTTTGGTTTTCTCCTCTTACCACTTTCTAAGGCTGAAACTTCAAAAGATACTGAGAAGTCATTTGTTTATTCTGAAGAACAAGCAGAAACAGACTTGGCTTCCACACAAATAGATATACCAGACCAAGGTACACAGATGTCGCTATGGGAAGTGATGTCCTCAGACATGCTACCCGATGAGGATAAACGAAGACTTATTGAGCAATACAGATCAGGAAAAATTACCAAGGAGAGAATGATAATCATTGTCATTGAAATTATTGAACGCAGAGAAATGATCAAAACTGAGCAAAGTATGTTGTGTGATGTAATCAGACGTAGAGTTACAATTGAAGAGCTCTATAGCTCTCGTATAATTAATCTTGAAACATACAATCTTCTAAAACAGGGTAAGAGAACAATTCGGGAGGTTATGGAAATGCCTGCTGTTAGGCACTACCTCTTTGGTACAGGAAGTATTGCTGGTGTGCTTTTAGACAACTCTGCTAAACTTAGTATTTACCAAGCCATGAAAAGAGGCCTCATCAAGCCTGAAGTTGCATTTGAGCTGTTGGAGGCACAAGCCGCCACTGGATTCATTACTGACCCTGTTAAAAATGAGCTGCTAACAGTTGATGAGGCAGTCCGCAAGGCTTTAGTTGGCCCCGAACTTCATGACAGACTCCTGTCAGCAGAAAGGGCAGTTACAGGGTACAAAGACCCATACAGTGGAAAAATTATTTCTTTGTACCAAGCCATGAAAAAGGATCTGATTGCTGAGGAATTTGCATTAAAAATCTTAGAAGCCCAAATTGCAACCGGTGGCATTATGGACCACGAGTACAATTTTCACCTCCCAATAGATGTTGCAATGCAGCGTGGATATATCAACAAAGAAACAAGTGAGCGTCTGTCTTCTGGAAATGTCAAAGGCTTTACCGATCCAATAACAGATGAATCATCATCATATGCTCAACTTCTCAAAAACTGCAAAGTCGACAAGGACAGTGGCATGTATTTACTGCCTCTTGCAGACAGGAAACTGCTGGTAAAGGGTCTGAGAAAGCAGATCACCCTGGATGAACTGCTATCCTCTGAGATTATTGATCAGAAGACCTACACAGAGCTCACAGAAGGTATAATCTCAGTAGAAGACATTAGCAAACATCTAAAGAAATACCTTGAGGGTACAAGTTGCATTGCGGGTGTGTATGTGGAAGCCAGTAAAGAACGTCTCTCAATTTATCAAGCGATGAAGAAAAATATGATTAGACCAGGCACTGCTTTTGAACTGCTTGAGGCTCAAGCTGCTACTGGATATGTGATTGATCCCATCAAAAATCTTAAATTGACAGTAAACGAGGCTGTTAAAATGGGAGTGGTTGGCCTAGAGTTTAAAGACAAGCTCCTTTCAGCAGAACGAGCTGTAACTGGTTACAATGATCCATACTCTGGAAAAGTCATTTCTCTGTTCCAAGCCATGAAAAAAAATCTGATCCTTAAAGATCACGGCATTCGTCTTTTGGAGGCTCAAATTGCAACAGGTGGAATTATTGATCCTGAGGAAAGTCATCGTCTTCCTGTGGAAACAGCATACAAACGTGGCCTATTTGATCATGAGATGAACGATATTCTGACAGACCCCTCTGATGATACTAAAGGTTTCTTTGATCCAAATACAGAGGAAAATCTGACTTACCTTCAGTTAATGGAGCGATGTATGACTGACCCTGAAACTGGACTTGCTCTTTTACTGCTGAAAGAAAAGAAACGGGAAAGAAAGACATCATCAAAGTCATCAGTCCGCAAGCGCAGGGTTGTAATTGTGGACCCTGAAACAGGAAAAGAAATGTCGGTCTACGAGGCCTACCGCAAGGGTCTCATTGATCAGCAGACATATATGGAGTTGTCAGAACAGGAATGTGAATGGGAAGAAATTACCACTTCATCCTCAGATGGCGTTAAGTCAATGATCATTGATCGAAGGTCTGGGCGCCAGTATGACATTGACGATGCTCTAACCAAAGGTCTTATAGACCAGTCTTCATTGGACCAGTATCGTTCAGGTACACTGTCTATCACCGAATTTGCTGATATGTTGTCCGGCAATATGAGTGGTTCTAGATCGCGCAGTTCTTCTTTTGGGTCATCTTCATCATACCCCATGAGCCCAGTTCCCGCTATACGGAACCCAGCAACAACGTGGAATGATCCAACAGAGGAAACTGGTCCAGTAGCTGGAATATTAGACACAGATACTCTGGAAAAGGTATCAGTCACTGAGGCCATGCATCGGAATCTAGTTGACAACATTACTGGCCAAAGACTCCTTGAAGCACAGGCATGCACTGGTGGGATAATTGATCCAAATACTGGAGAAAAGTTCACTGTTGCAGATGCAATGAACAAGGGCCTAGTTGACAAGATCATGGTTGAGCGCATCAACTTGGCTCAGAAAGCCTTCCAGGGATTTGAGGATACAAGAAGTAAAACCAAAATGTCAGCTGCCCAAGCTTTAAAGAAGGGTTGGCTGTACTATGAAGCTGGCCAGCGTTTTCTTGAAGTCCAGTATCTGACTGGTGGATTAATTGAACCAGATGTTCAAGGCAGAGTGTCTTTAGACGAAGCTTTAAATAAAGGAACCCTAGATGCACGCACTGCTCAAAAACTGAGAGATATTAGTGGACATTCCAAATACCTGACCTGTCCTAAAACAAAGCTAAAGATATCTTATAAAGATGCCATGGACAGAAGCATGATTGAGGACGGCACTGGGTTACGCTTATTGGAGGCATCATCCCAGTCTACTAAAGGACTCTACAGCCCATACAATATCAGTGGTTCCGGATCCACCTCAGGGTCTAGGTCTGGCTCCAGAACTGGTTCAAGGTCTGGATCGAGAAGGGGGAGCTTCGATGCTACCGGCTCTAGCTTCTCCATGAGTTTTTCACCATCGTCATATGGCTCCCCGAGCTATGGACGACGGTACAACGACGACAATGGTGTAAAAAATGAACTGAATATGGATAAACTAGCTCAGGCCCTGACAGCATTAACACTGAACAGGAACTGTTTTACTGAGAATAAGAAAAGCTTTGCACCATCACAGCTCCAGTTCTCTTTACTTGTTTAATTTGGCTTTAAAAATATCATTCTGCTCTGCATGTGGCTATTACTGGGCTGTGGATCTCTTGCTAAAAGCAAATAGTTTTAGTATTTTATTATCATGTTTTTTTGTATTTTAATAGCCTTTATGTTCTGTATTATTTAATATTTGTCTGAACTATTGAATGTACTTTTTCGTGTACAAGCTTTAAAGAGATTAGATAGAATTTCTTTTTAAAACCATTTTATAATGGTCAGTATTGTCATTACTGTTTCTGTATTTTTCTTTCATGAGCTTGATGGCAAATATTTCCTTTTTTATTTAATATTAGTTACAGAGAACAGAGAATCTGGAAAAGTTTGTGTGACAGAGTTAGATTTGTAAGATTTTCTGATTGTGCAAAAAGATACATTTTTGAAAAATGGGCATTTTAACAGAATCATGTTGAAAGAACTAGTAACCATTTGCAGAGCAGAAAAAGACGTAAAGAAACACTGAAGAAGCCTGTTTTCACTAGGAATGGAACAACAACTATACCCTTCTGTTTCTGCATATTGTAAATAAATCAACAATGATGTACACTTACTACAACTGCAAAATGACCCGGAAAGACTGAAAAATGGGGTTATATCTCATTGTATCCACACCCAGTCTTTGTCAGTTCCTGTATCTTCCTTCTTCTCCAGTCCCATTCAGAGAACAATTTGAGAGTTGTCTTCACCAGATACCTGCATTGATTCTATTGTAAGTATACAAATATAGTCATTTGTGATTTTTGTAAAGAAATAGTTTTAGCTAAAGTGTCTTAACAGGATTTCTGATCTATCACCAGTTTTTTTCTGATAAATGGTGCATCTGCTTTGAATATCTGCCACTACTTCAAAACTGCAGTGATGAAGGTAATAATAAGGTCCAAGTCCAAATTTTAACTTTTTTCTCATTATGCACAACATACATTTTTATATACATAATCCAATATTAATATTACCTAAATTTGTTCAATAAAACAGTTTTTGTTTGTTCTTTTTTTCTAGTATATGTGCATGTGCTTTCACTGCCGACTTTTGAAATACTAAGGAACAGGTTTCTCCAATCAAGAAAAGCTACAAACCGACTGACCAACATACATGTTCTGCTACCTTCATTAATATGTTTTGTCCATTGTATGATTTACTTTGTAATTTTAAAGTTGTTTTAAGCAAATCTTCAGATCCATTTATGGTATCTGTAGTTTAACACTATAGTTGTTTGCCTGAATGGGCCAATTTATCTTGCTATTGTCATTTCATAAGTTATAAACGATTTGCTGATCAACAACACAATGGGTATTTGTTAATATGTTTTATTACATAAATTAAGTTCTGTATAGTAATTTAGGCAGTAACAGATTATACTTTGTTCACTGTGATATATGGTGTGAATAACAGTCATGTTAAATGGTCGTTGCAGTTTGCTGTTTTTATGTATATTTTTGCTTTTGTTTATTCTAACCAACATATCATTTCCAATTAAAAATGGCATTTTTTCTGAATCCCGAAACTTCATATTCATATTACATGTCTATATCAGCAATATTTGTCTTCATTTTTATTTTTGCTTTGCATGTTTTTGCTGATGTGGTTTAAATGATGCAGTACGAACTATGTTCAACTATGATTAAGAAAATACTGTCGTTAAACCAATGATGCCTTGTTTTGGGGCATGCTAAAGAAGATTGTATAATAGGATTGTGTTGTATCCATATGTAAATAAAGTATTGAAATTCAACTATTAAATCTGCTTTAAACTTGAACTAAGCTGTGTGTACTGTGAACTTCAAGCACATACAGGAATAGATAGCTACTTTAGAAAATTGTGGCCAAATCTCAGAAAAAGCCACCAAAATAAAAGCACCTTATGAGATCATTCACATATGGCTTTTAATTAGCAGTTAATACCACTAGTTTTGAAAAAGAAAAACTTGACTTTTGAGCGGTGGTTGTTG
The DNA here is from genome assembly GCA_028565875.1 of Hoplisoma paleatum. NCBI lineage: Eukaryota > Metazoa > Chordata > Actinopteri > Siluriformes > Callichthyidae > Hoplisoma > Hoplisoma paleatum. The sequence continues at coordinate 1,287,046 of JAOTRQ010000018.1, read as the reverse complement.
CTTGACTATGTAACAACATATTAACTAAAGTTGTTTTAATAAGGAATATCATATTCAAAAACATGTTGCTTTTTTAGAATGTTACCTCCCCACCAACAGTTTTCCACCATGGATTCAAATCTACAGAGGTACATTAATAGCTTAAGCATATGAATAAATAGCTTATGCAACCTTCAACCTTGCCACCGTGTCCCAATGTGACCCTAAATAGGATTAAGCGGAAGTAAACTAGATAATAGATTATTCCACAGTGCATCTGTGTCAAATAAATTCTAAATGCTTTACTAAATTCATTTTATTTAAGTGAAAAAAGGTCACACATTTAAGTTGCCTGATTAAAAAGACCCATATGAGGCCCTGTAATGACACTAACTTACCATTCTGTGTAGATTCATCCACAGATCTGTATTGACAGGCAGATGTTAATTGCACTTGGGTGAAAAAAGAATGTGTGCTATCTACACCAGGGTAAAAATAGACGTAAAATATTTGCACCCTAATGAAAATGACAACATATATGAATGTACATTTAATTTCAATGGTGGGAGTTTCTAAATAAGTGCATGTATGTGTGAATGATTTTAGTTTATTTAGATTTTCTTCTCTAAAACTTTTTAGATAATTGAACTTACCACTGGATTGCAAGTTGTGTTTATTGCCTGTTTTCTTTTCACATTTACTGCTATAGTAAAGTTTAAAGTTCTTTAGTAGAGTTTTAAAGAGTTTTTTTATTCAAAGCTACTTACAATTAAGCTACTTACTAGCCATTAAGAACCCGGTTCAGCAATTGTAATAAAACAATGATGTTCATCTATGCACCTTTCAAATGTCACTTTTTTTTGTCACGTTTCCATTTTAAGCAATTAAACTAAATTAGTTGTATGATCTATGTACAAAACATATATATATAAGTTTTAGAGAAGAAAATCTAAATAAACGAAAATTCACACATACATGCACACATACATGCACTTATTTAGAAACTCCCACCATTGAAGTTATA
>JAOTRQ010000018.1:1245649-1257761 GCA_028565875.1 Hoplisoma paleatum | reverse complement strand
GGCAGCCCGGCATTAAAGGTAAAACTTCACAAATATGTATCCCGGTCTAAATGGTATTTTTAGTCGACTATTAGTCGTTTAGTTGAAGTAAATGAAGACCTCTGGTCGACCAGCAAAATCCTTGGTTGTGGACACCCCTAAGTATTTTTTAATCTGGACAGGATTTAAACATATTTAACAACAAATTGTTGGAAAATGTGGCCTTAGTTGATCTCATGATTGTTTGAAGAAGAAGAGGTACAGATAAAACCCAAAAAATATTTTAGTAGGCAGAGAGTTGAGAATAACATATACAAACAAACCTAAATCTTAAATCCTTGACACAGTAGTATGACCTGGACATGAGCACAAGTCTATATGCTTATGCCTTATTTCAGCGGTGCCCAATATTTTTGCAAAAAGGGCCAGATTTGATGAGGTGAAAAATGTGCCGGACATTCTTTGAAGCATTAATATTAAATGCAAATTTAAATGCAAACTGTGCAATATTTATTGCAAATAAAGATTTTTTATTGCATATATTTGCACAGAACACAAATAAATGTAAACCATTTTTTAAACCAAAATCCTTCCTTTCAGATATAATGACCACATACATTTAGTGTTTCTTATTGAGTTTACACTTTCCTGAAAGATTAAACATAGGTAAGGTTTATTTGAAACATGACATATTATTCACTATTAAATACTCGCTGTAATATGTGAACGGGAAAATAAAAGTAACGTTTTAAGGTACATGTTTCAAGACTCTGGTTTGATCAGTTAAAAAACAAAAGAACAAATAATACATGGATTGAAAAGACTCTGAAAACTGTGGTTTGATAATCACAAAAGAAAATCAATTGACTGGCTGCATATTATTGATGTGGGCCAGGGGAAATTTTAAACCAACTGGCCCCCAGGCCGGACTTTGGATATGCTTGCCTTACTTTCTGGATTGACACTGTGGGGAATCAAATCCTAGACCAGCATTCACCAAGTGTACACTTCAAATTAATTTTTGTTTACTTCTAATATTGGAAAAACAAAACTAATTTAATGGTAGTGATGGCTTAACGGTTAGGATGCTGATCTAGTGATCTGAAGGTCAGCAGTTCAAGGTCCAGTTTGCCACTGTAAGGCCTTAACCCTGCTAAAAAAACGGCGTTCCATTATAATTGTAAATTACTTTGTATAAAGACGTCTACAAATGATAAATAAAAGCTATAAATATGGACCACGCCTCGATTTTTTTAATGAAATCCCGACAAAAGTCTATCATGTACATTGGTGCATGTATTAATGTTTAGACAGATAAACTGTTTATTATGGAGTCTTGTTGTATGGGTATGTCTGGAAAAAGTAGAAGAGAAGAAAAAACAGGTCTTTGCTCACCAGATGCGACTACAGTACTGGCCCAGAGTGTGTTCTCAATACTCAGACTCTCATTAATGACCGGATCACAGTCTTCCTACAAACAAAACATACTGAAATAAACAAACGACTAAATCACAACTATCGAAAATAATAAGATAAATCCAGTTAGGATTTGTAACACTAGATGATCGGTTGGGGCAGCCAAAGCCTGGTGGGTAGAAAACTGAGCTTGTGATCAGAAGGTTGCCGGTTCGACTATGGGAGTCGACAGGTCACGACTGAAATGCCCTTGCGAAAGGCTCTGCACTGCTCCCCCTAAATGCTCTCCGGGCACTGTAGCTAGGGATGCCCAATGCTCCGAACACATGCTCACTACTGTCCCCTAGTGTGTGTTCACTAGTGTGTGTTGCACTGCAAAGATTGCATTAAATTGCAAAGGATGAAATTCATTCTGCTGAGTGTAAATCTAATCTTAAATTTCTTAGCACAGGAACAAAACATAAGATAGCAGAGCTCCACCAATACTAAGTGAAAACATTTTACAATCTAAAGAATCTTTAAACTAGAATATTAGTACATCATGATGACACAACACATTAAATTGAATCTTTTAAAAAAGATGCCCACATTACTAACATGGTCTGATAACATGGCACTTAACAATATGATACCATCATTTAGGATTTACACCTTTGGCTATTATTAATAATCACAATAAATGATAACAATGCACATTAGTTTGTTTAACTGTTTGATTTTCATTGATCAACAAGCATGATTACGATCGTACAATTATACAAACATGACTACAATTGTATTCAATGTAATTTTGGATAAATCCTTCACAACAACCATGTCTTGCTAAAACGAGCAGAAAATTCAGATCCTGAAGCAGTCATTACACTTTGATAACCCTGATCGGTGCCCAGTGAATCAGCACAGGAAGTGATCTCCATCCTCTGCCTGCTGTGTGGCCAAGAGTGAAAACTGCACACAAAGACCGGCTTTGTAGAGGAACTCATTTTCCTTTTTTCTTCGGCTTTCTTTCTTTTTCACAGAACTAATCTGCAGTTAATAAGAATCTCAGCAAGCCCAGGAGAAGGAGGAGAAGTGATGTCACCTCCAGTATGAGCTTTTGGAAGTCTGAATTCCAGAAAAAAAAACTTCAAAGATCTTATATGAGTACCTGACAAACTGGCATTAATGATGATTCATTAGAATTAGCAGGTGCACAGATTTTTGCCCGGCTCATTCCTGAACATACAGCGTGATAAAAAAATAAGTGTACAAACAGTTTCTTACCCTTGTGAAATTGCCTTCAAAACTGTGAATGTCCAGTTGAGGCTTCTGAGCACATATATAAGCACTGATGGAAAGTAAATCCTGTTGGAGGAATAAAAGCAACCCAACAGAAAATAAGTGATCTCATAGAACAGTATTTAAATTAACATTTCACCTTTAAATAATGTGCATTTCACACTTCTTCAGTAAACACTGTATAAGCAAAACACACACAAAAAATCCAGAAAGGATGCAGGCAAAGAGGTGAAGATCAGCTAACAAACTATTTATTCAACCAAGGTAAACAAAATTGTTCACAAAAAACTCCGGAATAAAGCCAAAGAACAACAGAAAATGCCGAGACATGGGCTCAGTAAACAGCAGGTTTATTTCCTGGTTTACTGCTGCCCTTCTGTGGAAACTGGTAAGCTGCCTTGCTCCTATATAAGCAGACATCTCAAAAACAAAGGATCCCAAAACACACTCTTTAGAATGATGGTCATTATCTTTCATCCACATCACTATAATATCTTCTGAGAAGAGGGAGTTGAATATTTCTTACTGCAACTTCTTATAGAACTATTGTGTTGTGATTTGCTGTTACTATCTGTGAGGATTTCATGATTGGTTATGTGTGGTTAGAATAATAATTGAGCTCCTATAATCTCATAAATGCGATTTATACTATTAGCATGATACTTACACTGAGTTCAGGAAGCCTCTGTGTGCAAGCAACAGCAACCTTCAGCTTCCAATCCGTCTCCCCATCCAGCTGATCAGTTCGGATAAAGCAGGATCCTGGAGAACAAGAAATGCATACATTTAACCGTTTTAAGCTTAGTCACCTGATGTAAAAATGTAACATGAAATGCATGAATATAAAGAAAAAAAACTGAAAGAATATACAATTCGAAGATTACCTAAGTGTTAATTATTATTTGCTCAAACCACCAGAATTCAGTTAGGTTCCCTCAAATATTCAGAAGTAACTGAGGTATTAAAAACAATAAGCTTCACATGCTTGGAAGGTCACAAGGCTGGCAAGGGTTACAGAATTCTTTCCAAAATGTTTGGTCTATCTGTCCACTGTTTGGGGCAACATCCAGGAGTAAAATGCTTATGGAACCACGACCTGGACAGCCGTATAAAGTTTTCTTCTCATACCAAGGCCAGGCTAAAAGATTAAAACTGACCCAAAGACAAGACTGAGTTCCAGGAAAGATCTCACAGCAGTAAGGCCATTGGTTTAAAAAAAATACCATAATAACACACTCCTTATTTTAGGAAATCTTGTAGAATACATTTACTTTTAGAGTTTTGTCAAAGCCTGTCTTGGCATAAGCAATATGTTTTACATTTGCTTACAATTATTGCTAGTAATTAACACAATTGAACCCATTAACTGCCAAACTGTGTTCCAAATATTTTAGCTGCATTGTTTCTACAATGGACCTTGAGTCTTGCTCAAGTTCCTAACAGTAGCAATTCCTGATTAAACCGTTTTGATAGAAAATGTCCCCAAATTGAACAGAGCTTACCAGATTTTTCTGTCGTTCTCATAAAAATCATATCTGCAGGAACTCTTTGGTTCTACGGGCACAAGAAATTCAATGCATTACTTAAAAACATTCTACATAGTTTAATGTGAAACATTAAACCTAGAAAATTGCTACTGTTGCTGCTAATACTGGTAAAAGCAAAAATAAATACAGTGTCTGATAAATTACTGAATTAAAAAGTTGTGATGTAAAAGATGTTTCAAACTAAGCATTGTGTCGTAACTTTTCTATATCTGGACTGCCAAGTTTAAAGAAACCATTCTGGTCGAAGCAATGCAAGCCAATGTACATCGGATCATTTTGTTCCAGTTTATGTAGTTAGCAACTCTAGCCATGTCTGAGGAAAACCTATACGGTCATGAAGGCTATATGAAGAGGGCAAATTATAGGTGTGAGATTGCACCAGCGTAACCTTTTTCTCAGTATAAGCTCCTGCTGAATAATTGAGCAAGGTCATACGTGACACAAGCAATGAAAACCCAAACAGTGAGAAACATGATGCACAATAAAAAACAATGACAGGAGTTCACGGGACAGATCACGTAGACACTTAGTGCTATACTGATAGGATCAATAGTGAACAGACAGGATGGAGAGAGGAAAACCTTTTCGATCATGATGAGGTCTCCTACTTGAATGTCCGAGCTCTTTATTTGAACTTTACCTGAAAATAAAAAGTTAAAACCAGTCAAACGCGTACAATGATTAGTATTATTACTAGTATTAGTAGTAGTATTAAACAGATAATGTGAGGCTAATAAACAAACCAATACATAATCTTGTACAATGTTTTTGACATGTATTCAGTTTAAGCATTTAAATGAATCTAACTGTTTGTATGTAGGGTGTGAATTTTTAAAGTAATCTAATTGTATTAAAGTAATACAAATAAAATTAGTTTTTCATGTTTATCTTGCATCAAGTCGATGCAAAAGTATAAATCAGGGTTGTGTATGTTGAGATACATCACCATTCCAATTGAAATCAAATCAATAAATACATGAATTGTGAATCAGCATAGTTCTATTTTAAAAAAGAATTACATTTTAAAAATAAATTAACTTTTAATTACTGCAGCAAGTTACTAACAAATTACAAATATGACTTTAAATGCACATGCATGTCTCGATTAACACGACAGTAACACAAATTGTCTTTTTTGAGATCAGATCAAACCAGGATATCACGAATCGCTGCTGTCACCTTGGACCGTGAGTTTAGTGTAGAGCTGAGAATTCATTTCTTTGTCCCTCCTGTAGCGCCGGACCTCGTCCACGGCCTCTCTCACCATGGTGACAGACAACACAAAAGTCTGACGGGACGAAATAGAGTACACAACATAAAACAATATTCAAATTATTTTGTAAAATACTCTCCGTTATTGCAGCTAGATATACAACGTAATCCATATCATTCAGAATTCTGCATTAGTAAGGGATTTAAATCAGACATGGTTTGTAAGTATCTGTACTCACCAGCGGTGCCCAGTAGGTGTATAAGTAGCCAATTTTCAGTGATGGTACAAACTGTGAACAAGCCACCACTAAAAAATACAGGTTGAGGAAAAACTTGAACTGCTGGTACAGAACCTAGAACGTTAAGAAAAAAATTACATTTTAGTTTTCGACAATTCATCAAAAGTGGATTTTAATAATCACTGAATACAATGTGAGCAATTAAGATTTAAGTAGCCTCGGTGGGTGGTACAGTGGCTCAGTGGGTAACACAGTCACAAGGTCCTGGATTTGTTCTGAGTATTCTAACATAGAATTGAAGTGAATAGTAGCTACATTAGCACTTTGGTCAGAAATAGATTTGATGATTCTGACTCTCACATTTAAAGCTCTTAATGCTCTGGCTCCAGACTATCTACAAAAAACGGTTACATCTGTACACTTCCTCTTGCTCCCTAAGGTCCTCTGGAGGCAAGTCTCTCCCTTTACATCCTCCATAACTATCCTCCAAAGGTGGAAGGTCCTTCGTTGCAGTTGCTCCACAGCTTTGGAATTCTCTGTCTAAGTACATGTGAGGTGATTCCTCGATCTCATAGTTGAAGTCTCAACTGAAGGCTTTCTTATTTATACAGTAATTTTATACACAGCTCTTATTCACCTATAAAGCCACCCTAAGATTGTGAAACGTGCTATATAGATCTAATATATATTCTTACTATTATACTCAATTAGCCATGGTGGTGTTTTATATAATCTTTAGATAAGTACTTCTGAACTGATTCGAATTGATATAAGTAATAATTAGGTAATAGTGGTAATCTGGTTCTGATCTCTTTTATTTAAAAGTGAGGTCAGCATAAAGCAGAGTTAACAGTTGGTACAATACGCTGTGTGTATACTATATGTGTTCGGTGTAAATTTACCCCCGGGACAAAGGTGATGATGTTGTATCTTTGGTTTTTGATTCCATTTTTAGGATACTTCTCATCACTTTTTTCAGGGTGGCCGAGCCAGACCGTGCGAGCCTTAAGCTCTTTCTTCATCCAGCAAAGCCGAGCTAGACATTCACAGCAGCTATGGAAATGAACAGAGAATTCAATTCAAGAAAGCAATCTGGAAGGCAAAAGGTGGTATCAATGTACACAATGAAGCTAAAAAGTAATAAAAACACACACACAAAGCAGAAACTTTTAACAACATTGATCTATTTTCTAATTCATCTAATGGTGAGAAAGTACTAATTGTTAATAGTTTATTTTGATTGGCTATTAGTTGATTTCCTTTCTTTTGATCTGAAGGCGTGACTACCGCTTCACCGTGGTAGTGGTAGGTCCAATTTCACCAGAGATTGAGATGCTAATACACTTAGAAACCTCATACACCCCACTGCAGACATAGGCACCCATGCCTATAGATGCCTGGACATTTAGTTACTCCTTTGGTAAAGGAAACACACAGTATTGGGGCCTCACACAAGTTCCTCACACAGGTTTACTTTAGACCAATGGGTCGGACTCACAACCCACTTGTGTCCCCACAGGCTGTTAAAATAATAATGATACAGAAACAATTCATTTAAGTTATCAAATGGATTATATTTGTATAAACAGAAGTCGGGTTTTCAGAGTCCAGTCTTTTACATTGTTATTTTTTAAAGGTTGGAATGGTTGAATGGGGTGTGTTTATTCTTATTCTTGGGTCTGTAAAGCCATAGAAGCTTATTCATCCAACCCGGTCTGGATCGGATCATTTTATGCATGGAAGAAGTTGTATATAACAAGATGTTAATTGAGTACTTCTCTTATGTTCTTAATTCTGGTTGATAAACTACGTTATTAAAAACAGGAATAGTTTTTTCGATTCTATGCCACCTTAAAGTTGCTTGTAGGACTTTTGTCCTGCTTTGGGTAAGCTGTAGTGCTGGTTCAAACCTCACTACTGCTGGATTGATGCTGTTGGACCCGTGAGTAATGCACTTAACCCTCACCTGTCCGTACTGTATACTGAATCTACTGCAAGTCGCCGCTTTGGCTAAAAGTGCGTTCTAAATGCTGATGATGTTTAATGTATATGAATGTTAAAATAAGGATGTAATGATTCCGAAAAAAGAAAAAAAAACATATTCGAATCAATTCACCTGGGGAAGTGAATCATTCAGGTGACTCGTTTAAGATGATTCGATATTCATCTGAGCTGTTTTTTTTACACAATGAATCATGTTTCATGATACCTCAACAAATAAAAAGACAATGGTAGTTTAAATGAATAAAATACCTAAATTACCTTTTTAAAACAAGACACAGTAAAAGGAATATTAGTTAAATTCTGAACAAATTATTTCATTTTGTTCTTGAATCATATTGCATCGTGGGTAAAAATACCATGCACAAGTGCACATGGTAAACTTCCAATTTTCCACTTTCCAAGGTCAAACGGCAAGCCAGTAGATTTTCTATCTGTTTTACATTCTACCTGAAGTCTGATACAAACATGGCAAGGATAGCAAGGATAGCTGCACAGCTGGATAGTGTACACAGTCATGCCTCTTGCTCCGGCTGGCATTAAAGCAGATTACATAAACTCCGAAAAAATACAGTCGTATTGGTGTTGGCCTATCTGGCCCCTCCGTGGAAGTGCCAGCGAGCTGATTCATAAGCGAGATTATTTGCAAAGATAAACGGTGCTTAAATAATTGACACGTCTGAATAAGCACAGTCACTATGCTTGAATTATTTGTTCGTTTCATAATCCTTTGCCTAAGCACACTGAAAATTACTGGCGAGCATAAAGGCGGTCAGCTGTGCGAAATCCGATTTGCTCATTAGGAAAACAAAATCGATATGCAGCTTACGAGTGAGATGCATCAGTGAGAAACAAATGGCCGTCAGAAGTACACTCAATCAAACAGTCACTTTCATAACCCAACATGAACACCATTTATTTTTGTAACCGTTTTGTATTTAGGTAAATGATAAAAAAAGAGTTGGAATCGATCTTTCTTTATTGGGTTTAAGATCAAGTAAGCACAGCCTTTGATCTAAACATTAGTCACAGTACTTAACGGGAGTCTCTTGATACTCAACAAGAAGCTTAATCAAACATGACCTTAGTTGTGTATTTCAAGCAGTTACTGGTGCGTTCGAGGTTCACAGCCAAACTGGCCTAATCATTATCTTCTTTTTCTAAACACACACAGCCATACAAACAAAAGCCTGAATACCAATAATAAGTAAGAGCGCAATGTATTTTTACCTAGACTTTAAAAGCATATTTCCATTTATTTTAAGACTATCTCCTCAAAGAGTTTGAAGTCTAGACTATGTAGCATAGTTTTTAATCAGCATTGATGATAATAATGATATCCACTTATACTTAAAGCTTCGAAATAAAACAAAACTAGAAACAAATGAAGCACATTCAATACTCGGGCCCTAAATGTATAGAGAGAGATCAAAAGTGCTCAACAAGAGTACCACGACAGACACTGAGCACTCATAATAAACAACCTAAACCTAGATGTGACCAGGTGACCAGCATCCAAAGAAGGTAGCCTGTGTAAGGAGACATAATTGGACAAATATATAGGTGCCAAGCCGGCGAATGGCTTAAAAGTGAGCAGTGGAATTTCACAATGGATGCACAAATGTACTAAGAGACTTTATGCGTGCAAATTTACAATAGTGGAGATTTACAGTGGAGATTTAGATGTGACAAGGGCATGGAACAGAATCTCAGCAAATTTGAAGAACAGAGATAAGCGGAGACGTGAGAAGTTGTGAAGCTGGACGAAGCAGCAAGAGAGCATGTCCCGCATATTTCTATATCCTCCTATTTATCAACAATAAACTAGCAAATCAGTGAACCTGTGACGCAAGCAGACAATCGATTCGAGGAGGGGTGGGATTTAAGCATCACTATAGAAACGTTGTTTACCACTCTTTCCACAATTTAGAACTAAAAGCAAAGGAATGGCAGCAAAAACAACAGTACTGAATCATCAGCCTTACGCAGAACAAACAAACTCATTATTTGCAATGTGGTGCAGATGAAAAATACTTGTAAAACGTGCAGTGATACTTGAAACAGTGCAGCTGCAACACCAAATTAATGTGACCACATGTGATATGCATAAAAACGCTCATGCACATATATATATACAGTTTTATTCTCCTTTTTGTAACTTACGTTTTCCTACTTTTTAAATAGTTTTTTACACTAATGTGGACAATTATTGTTTACGTTTATAATCTATTTTCATTAGCCTGTTAACTGTAATTTCGAGTGTTGGAATTGAGTAGTTACAAAGCGTTCCACTGCCGGTTGTACTGTATATAACTATGTATGTGACAAATAAACTTTAATTTGATTTAATTTTAATTTGATTTACTTGAGTGATTATTTTGAATCGATGATTATTTTAAAGATGAATTAATATTCACTTTAAACAGACAGGGTTACTGATTTTTTTAACAGAAAAAAATCTAGTAGTTTGGGTATGGTTCACAACTATCTGAGAAATAAAGGGGCATTTATCATTTAAAAAACAAAAATAAAGCAGCGAGAAAAAAACTGACAAAACTAGAAATAGTAAAAGGAGTCATTGTTAAATAATCCTTTGTTAAGTAGTTTTTAATAATTATAAATACAGTCTATGGTGATGATTGAAAGTAAACCTTAAACAATCCACAACAGTATCAGCCACACAGATAAAAAGGTTTTAGAAATTATTAAGTGAACATATTTGATGGCCGTGAATTAGGTAGCGACGAATTATGTAATATTTATCAACCCCCACTTTTCCGCATTGAAAAACTAGGGTGTATCGAACTATACTGGTAATGTTTTAATCGTTTGCTTTGCTTGACTTCGCCCCAAATCAACTATTCAAATCAAACCAGCATTCGTATTTTAGGAAAGAGATAGCCAGGATGTGATCTACCTTCCACAGAGAAGCTTCCAGCCTCCACAAAGAAACCATCCAAGGCCACGTTGCGGATGACTGATCCTAGCTCTCGGAAGAGTATGGTAATCATTTTCGTCACTCTCAAATGCTTCTTCAGACATCATCAATGGCATCTCATCGAGATTCGAAGCTTCATCCTCAAACTCATACCTAAGAATGATAAGCAGTGTGAGAATTGTGAAAACATAATCACGCTGGGCTTAAGTAGATGCCCTAAAATATTTGGCTGAGAAAACTTAGGTGCAGCCTTAATCCAGAGACAAAATCGTACTTGACTAAACCAAAACCCATTATAAACAGCAGATACAGAGACTTAACACTGAAAAAAAGGCAATTCTTAAATCTATATTTGTATTGAATTTGGTAAGTTACAATCTTATCTTTACCAGTAGATAATGCATCATGTGAATGTCACAGATAAACAAACTTCTTTTTACTACTAATAAAATGCAGGTCATTTACAGGAGAAAAAAAATTAGAGAACGTTTCAATTTCCTACAGCCAAAACACTTGAGGAAAAAAAACAAACAAAAGTAACTAAAAAGAGAAGTTGAAGTGTTAATTTGAGAGGCCTCCAGCTCTCTCACCCTCACACACAAGCTCAGTGACTGTGTAGCAGAAAGCTAGTGTAACACACTGAGACAAGCCAAATCTCCAGAGGCTATCCAATAACAGCCACACATCAGACTAACAATTAGGGCACTGCTTTGTCTTGGGACCATACAGCTTCTACATCCTGTATAATCATCGGATAATTTTAAACAAGTAAAATGCATCTCAAGCAGGGGTGACCAACCCGTTGTTTGTAACAATGCGGCTTTACAACTTAAATAATAAAAAAAAACATCTTTCTGTGCGAAGTTTGCATCTTCATCCCATTTATGTGTGGGTTTCATCTGGATGCGCTGGTTTCCTCCCATAGTCCAAAGAAATGCATCTAGATTAAATGGAGATACTGAAAGTGTCCTGTGTGTGTGTGTGACCTGCTACAGACTGGCGACTGGTTAAGGTGTATAATCGCAGTCGATTTTTTAACAAAGGAGTGGATAAAAACATTTTTCAGGTGAACTTATATTCTGAACAACAACACAATGCTTGTAAACACAAAGTAGCACTTTCTCCTCACCTGGATCATCCTGGATTCAAAAAGTGTAGCATACTAGTTCCTTTCTGTGTGACATTTGCATGTTCTCCTAGTGCATAAGTAAGTTTCCCCTGGGCACTCTGATTTACACCAAAACTATGCGTGACTGTGTTCAACTTGTGTAATGAGTAACTACAGTCACTGTCATAAATGTAAGTGGTTTGAATTGCACATTGCAGGTAAAAAGTCAGACGATTAAACATCAGTGTTTTAAGATTCATGAAGCTCAATCAGAGATTTATGACTAAATAGAAATATTAGTATGGGTTTAATTTCAAATGGCGGCACGGTGGCTGAGTGGTTCAGCACTGTCGCCTCACAGCAAGAAGTCCCGGGTTCGATCCCCGGGTCGGGC
>JAOTRQ010000018.1:1225549-1239623 GCA_028565875.1 Hoplisoma paleatum | reverse complement strand
TATTAATATTTACTTACTCACTGCTGCCTAACCGTCTGTCAGCTTGAAAGTGATATATTTTGTTGAGGGGCAGGTCTGCAATCTGTAGCTTGACAAAAAGTCTCAAATGATCTTCTCTAACAGCTGATATTATAACCTTCACCAGAAGCAGTTTCAAAGTAGAACATAGATCATACCTTTCTCCAGGTGAATTGGACACACTGTGACCACCGATGAAGCAGATTGTAAAACTTATTGCAAAAATCAACAACACAACCCATGCACTATGTTGTTACTAAAATAAAATACTGTTATTACATACAATAGTGCTTTATTCAGCAATAACTTTTACTTCAGCTTTACAACAACTTATTGCCACTTATTGTGAAAAAATACAAAGGGTGCCTTTAACATAGGGAGTGTTTTAAACATAATAAGTTTAGTGGTATCTGCATCAATATAATTACATATAAAAGCGAATTGTTGTATGCGGTACTACTGATAACTGATTGTCCAATTTCTATACTTTCGATCCAGTGTTTGTTAATTGTTTATTTGGCTTCTTTGGAAACCTTAAATATTACAATAGAGCAGTAACTTTAAAACATTCAAAGGTAGTCAATGGCAAATTGGAAATATACACAGTAAACATTCTAAAATATTTGAAAATTAAAGAAAGTACATACTGTTGACTCATTTTCAATATCTATTTGCATATTTAATTATATCCTCCAGCTCTTCAGATTTAATTTATTCTAATCTCCTTTTCATCCATTATCATTGAGAAGTGTCGTCCAGGAACAAGGTCTACACTTGTCTTTTTAAGGGATCTGATCGGTGAGCTATTGCCAATACTCTTGTCCATAGCCACAGACATGCTTGGAAGCTGATTTACTCCTCTATTCTGAATAACCGAAATTTCATTGTTCTTCATAGCTAATCCATTGCTGATGGCTGCAGCATATCGACTCCAGAAGTTCTGATCCACGTTCAGTGCCCTTGCTGCTAAGTCCTTTTGAAATACTTCATTTAGTTTGAGAGCCTCAGCCCCTAGAAGTACCAGTGGGTTTTCCACAGACAAACGTCTACCTCTTCGAGCAGGCGTGTTATTCCACATATGGGTGCCCATGTGTACCTGCAGGATAATACACATGAATCATTTACAATGGAAAAGTATGCAATAATGGTATATTTTCATGTTTCTTAAATTGCACAGAATGTCTATATTTGAAAAAAAAAAATGAATAAATATAGAAATACTTTAATGAGATGCTATGTAGAGTAGCGTGAATGTTTGGTATCATAACTGGACAAGCATGCATATACAGACATGATTACGACTATAGTAGTTTTTTATAAACAACAGTGCTTAATACTGACATTTCTGTTCCATGTAGAATCCTTTAATTTTATTTTCTTAAAATAGAACAATAAAATGGTCATAATGTTAGTTAATGTTAGGTCATAATGGTCATATAGCTGAAAACAGTATCATAGTTAGTTTATAGTCATAGTTAGTCAATAAATGGAGAAACTTTAAATGCCTAAATTGTAATCTCAGTATACCTTGAGATTTCCTTTCGTCGTGAAGGCTCTTCCACAGATGGAGCAAGCGAAAGGTTTTTCACCAGTATGTGTCCGCTCATGTATCTGTAGGGCACTGGCTGAGGAGAAGTTCTTCCCACATACATTGCAATTGTGTTGTTTGGGGGTTCGTCTTGGTGGTGGACTTCCAAAGAACGGTGTCATTCCTGGGATCATGGCTTCAGAAGGAGAAGGTAATGGCTGAATGGATCCAAACGCTGGAAAAAGATTTTCTTTAGGTGTGTATGACCTATTGTAGCTTTCCATTTCCATTTTAATCGGTGCCTGTAAATTGCTGGAATCCATGTCAATAGACTTGATTTTTCCTGAGAAAGTATATAATTGAATGTGTAAGTAATAAAAATAACTAAGTAAAACTACTAGTACTGGATTTAATGTATTATAGAAGTAACTTTTAAATTATACAATACACAAAAGTACAATCTTACCATGTTCCTTGACTGAAGATGTGCTGGTCTGATCATGCAATGCTCCAAAGGAATCTGATATTTCACTCTTAACTGGCTGCTTGTGCGTATCAGAGATAAAGTTTGGCAAATCATCTTGATTGACCACAGGTTGACCACATTTTGTTGGTGGCAGACCCCTGTGACTGATGCTGACAGATGATGGCATTAAATTATTTTTTAGCTCTTCGATGGAAGAGCAGCTTTTATCTTGACCTTTATCTGGCAAGCTACACATTGCTAGCTTGTGTTCAGTAAAATAACTGCCACTGCCCCTAAAGTCGCCTATTGAAGCTCTGCCTTCAGATACAGTGGGCAATGGTGAATTTGGTGTTGAACAATCTGATGAAGAGTTTTCACCATTTTCTAATATATCATCCTCTTCTTCGCAAGACATTTCATTAGGGCTGTTATCTTCATGAAGACTTTCATGATCAAAGATCCTTTCTTTGAAGTTATTTTCTTTTTCCTGGTTGGTATCTTTTGGCATAGTAGTATGAATGTTGTTAGGTATCTGGCCTCCCATGTGCATGCGAATGTGCTGCTGTAGTACAACCGCATTGGTGAATTTCTTCTGACAAATTGGACAGGAGTGTTGAACTTGCAAAGGAGGTTTTGCACAATGGACACCAAAATGAGTCTTCAAATTGCCCTTTGTGGTGAAAGCACGACCACACACCTTACATTTAAATGGCCTTTCTCCAGTATGAATCCGGTAATGCATCCTTAGTGCACTTTGACAGCTAAGTACACGATGGCAGATCACACACTGATTGGGGTCCATCATCTTTTTATCGATGTTCTCAACAAGCTGCTGAAGTTTTGATGTCTCTGAGGTCTGCATTGATTCTACGACTTCATCAAATGAAAACCTGGCTTTAACTTGCTCTGATACTTCACAAGGTGAAGAAGGTTTCATTACTGAGGTGATCACATCATTAGACTCGGCTGAGGACTCAGACTTCGTCGATGTTAAGTCTTGATGAAAATGATTTGTAAAAGCTGGATGTTCATCATCTGTGGTCATATAGCTTGTGGAAAATTTGAATTCTTCAGCCTTTACAAATGTTTCAATCACTTGTTGTTTTTCTGTGAAAGATGGAGTCACCTCAGTTGAATCTGAAGGGTAATCTGAGTGAATAGGAAGATCAGTCTCTGTACCAGTGACATTTGGAGACAACCGTCCGGTTTCATTTGCATCTGATGAGAATTTATGAGAAGATGTTTCTATTGGAATGTGGAAATTATTGGGCGTTTCCATATTTGTAACTGTTGAGGTTAACTGTACACCTTCTCTGTCAGGTAATGATGGTGGGATAGGTTTGCTGTCTAACCACGGTGACTCTGATTTATCTGCCGGAAAGGTCATTCCAAAGGGAATACCAGAGCTAGTTGGAACGTTATCAAGATATTCAGGCACTGGGTATGGATTCATCTGTACCTGAGGGTACTTGTCTTTGTGCCTTTGGAAGTGCACTTTCAAGTTTCCTTTTGTGGAAAATCGGTTGCCACATATATTACATTTAAATGGCCTCTCTCCAGTATGAGATCGCAAGTGAATCTGCAAGGCACTGTCACTGCCGAACACCTTGGCACAGAATCTGCATTTGTGCTTGAAAAAGGGATCTTCAGAGCTAGGTTTGGTGTCAAATATGGAAACACTTGGTATTATAGTGCTACGATGCTTGATCATTGCTGCAAGTGGATCTAATGCATTGGTAGTGGCTGCAATGCTAACAAGTGGGTTAGGGAAGATTACTCCACTTGGAGGGCTCTGAGGTAGCAGTGGTAAATTGGCAGACGTGTCACTGATGTTGTTCTGTTTTACAGAAATCAAACCAGGAGATTTCAGATGCTGGAGGTGAGTGGCACTGGAATGAGCACCACTGCACGGCACCAATGATGAAGATGCTGCTGAATGAGTGGATGCAGGAGTATCTGGATTTGCTAATGAAACTGAGGAACTGTTGTTACTTATTAATTTGGATTGTTTATAATGTGATTGTGAGGGTGTCTGGGTTACAGAAGATTGTCCATTTAAAGTGGAAGGCATCATTCTGGACAATTGAAGAACCGGAGAAGGAGCTATGTCCTGGAAATGGTAGGTGCGTGAGACAGTAGGCAGTTCTTTAGAAGATGGGTGTGTGGGTTGCTTGTTCATTATGGCCACCTGGCTGCGGATCTGATCAATAAGTTGTAGCTGATGGATCTGCTGTTGCTGTAAAGCAATCAGATGCTCCAGGATCATGGGTATTGCCACCGAACTCATCTTACCTCCAGATCCATTGCCCTGGATACTTTGAGAAAACTGGGCAACTGCAACTCTAGTACTGTGAAGGATCTCCAAGGTTACATTTGTGCTGGTGCTGCTGGAATGTGGTGAAAAGGGGGTTGTGCTTGGAATTGTATCCATGGGTGCGTTAGTATCCATGGGCTCACCTGCCTCTACTGTGCAATTTTCTTCAAAAAACTGTTCATCTTCCCTCTTATCGGATAATTGTTCCATGTTCTCTGTTTCAGCTAGATCACTATTTGCATTTGATGATTCTGAAGGAGAACTTTGAGAAGCGTAAATTTCTTTATCCTCCTTGACGATCAGTACAGGTTGCTCTTTTGGACATTGTTGCTGATGTTCCAGAAGCTCAGACCATTTGAAGAACTCAGCACAGCACTTTGCACAAACGTGAATCTCCTCATTCTCACTGTGGCTCTCGGTGCCACTCTCCTCCCCACTACCTTGGTTCAAGAGCACTGTGAATATAACCCATAAAATAATAGAAATGATTGTGATGTCCTGAGATTATTTCTTTCTTTCATCTTTCTCCAATAATAGTAAAGTTAATAATGTGTAAAACATTTCTAACATAGGTCAAACACCTAAGACCGAGCGGATACTATTTTTGCACACTACATGAAATTGCATGCTGTATTTTTTTGGATATACAGAAACAGAAGTCTAAGCATGATATCCTTAATAGCACAACCCCCCTCCCATTTACCAAATAATACTAACAATCATATGTACTGTCAATACATTATATCATTTTTAGCAGATACTTTTATCTAAAGAGACTTAACATAATAAAGGTTAAACGACTAGGACAGGGTCCCAACTGCAGCAGGGTTTGAACCAGTGACCTATGATTACTTAATGAGTACCTTAACCTCTGAGCTACACTGTCAACACTGCAAGGCGCTGTTTTGTGCATCCTAGTGGCCTGGTACATCTAGAACAAATCTGTAGTCTCTAATTAATCTGAATTAATATTTTTGGACTGTAGGAGGAACTCGGAGCTCCCAAAATAAGCCTGCTTATAGACAGGAAGAATATGCTAATTCTGGAACAAAAAGGGCTCAGGAACAGTGCTACCCACTGGCCACCTAGGAAAAATATTTTACTATAATTTCAACAGCAACAATTAAAATAATAATAATAAATATGATTATATGATATAATATAATAATAAAAATTTATAACAATATTAATGTCATATAATTTATAACTACATAATACAATTGTCTATATCCAATAATTTTCTAAAATATCAAACCAATCTAAATTGAATTTTGAATGTATTCATTTATATCTACATTATTATATTATTAACCTATAGTGTTATAAAGCTAATTATAAAACGTTCTGAAAAAATTTGATCCTCAGAGTGATAAGGCAGTAAATGTGTGTGCTAGCCTGTAGTCTTTCTTGGGCAGCGAGTTTTGTGCAATAACCAACGATCACCTTACGGGCTAATTATGTATCTAATAAATCCTTTTTTGATATAAAAAGAAAGAAAGTATTATCTCAAAATTAAAATAAAAAATACAAAATTGAAATAATATATATGTTAATGAAAATAGAACTTAGAAAACAATAGAAATAGAAAGGAGTAGTAATCAAACACACATATAGACACTTAAACATCACTGTCAAGTTCCGTAATGTTCTAAACTTGGTGCAATGTTCTAACAAATAACACAGAAGTGTATACAACAAACAAATCTCATCTTAAATATGAAAATAATAATATATAAATAGTTTTTGCCATTACTGTTCCAGTTTATTTTTTAGTTTACTTTATTTTTAAGTTGAAATTAAGTTTAAGTTTTACGTTAAGAATGAATTCTAACCTTCAACATTGTGTTTACAATCATTTTATTTAGCTCTGTATGTGTTGCTAATAAACACCTTTAATTCAAATAAGCCATAGGCTTTACCACCAACCAAAATAGTTTTGCCTGTATATGTTTATTATTTAGTTTAAATTTAGTTTTTTATGCCCACTTTATAGTTATGTTTGCTGTTCATCTGGTACCACCCTAAAACTCTGGGTGCAAAAAAAAAGGTTCTAATCTGCAGTGGGCCAATCCATTACAGGACATCAAGCATTTGCTCAATGACACACGAACAGATGCACACAGACAGACAGACAGACACACACACACCTCAGTTTATCAACTTCCTTCATGGTTTGGAAGTGGTGTATTCGATGTACATAGGACACCACAGACAGTGACCACATACCCCTCAGATCCATGTTTGACCTGCTTGGTCAGCTTCAACACAAATGCACCCCATAAGCAAGTTACATTGTCAAATATATTTGAAAAAATGCAAAGCTAATTTGGGTGCATGGGAGGTGCCGCCGTCTATTATGCTCGTCTGCCACTGCTGAGCTTCGGGTTTGAATCTGGTGGTGCTCAGCCAGCTGGGCATCTATTCAGACATTACTGGCTATGTCTGGTTTATTGCCGAATCCAAGTGATGAATTAGCATCTTGTTCATGGTGCATTTATGCATTGTGCTCATGATAAAGTGCTTAAAACATTTTAAACTAGTTTTTTTCTCACTGCTAAACTTAAGTATTTGTTTATTTTTGTTATTAGTTGGCGTGGAAAAGCAAAATAACTTTTTTTAAATATTTAAACGGAAATAAATTTTAAAGTGAAATAATTTTTAATTCTAAATACATTAACAAATTGGTCAGTTTAACTTAGATAGTGATAATAACTTATATTCATTCATTACTGTGAGCAATATTTTATGACACCGATAGACATTATTTTATATTCAAATATCTTATTATATAATATATAATAAAAATTCAAACTAATCTACAAATATAAATAAAGTGGGTTATTTAGGATATTTTTAAATAATTACTAAATTAGTTCAGTAAACATCAAATACAACTATTTGAATCTTTTTAAAAATCAAAACAGTGGTTTCCCTACATTCTTTATTGTGATCCTTTTTCACTTTCACACTTGACGGTTACAGTGAGGGTCACTGGCTCATCTCATTTCATGCACTGTGTGGGTGGTCCTGCATAATTATCTAACACAGGAAGGTAAGCTGACACTGGAGAGGGCTTAGACACACCAACATACTAACTTGTAAGAGTCAGTGTACAGCAGCTCCCATCACTATAGACTACTAATAGTGTGAACTCACTAAATAAAAAATAACCGCAGGAAGTTTAACACAGCACATACACGTTGACAGAAATATCATCCATGAACATGTGGTTAAACCTGCAATTTTAAATAAATTAAAGATATCATATATTTATAAAACTTACTTTAAAGTGTCCTAAACATGTCTGTAAATGAAAATAAACTTGTCAAAGGGGCCTTGAATGGTTTTAAACCAAACAGTACAACTATAAATAGGTCAACTTTCTAAAATTGGTTTATTCAGTTGATTCATAACAATTTTTAAAACATAAGCACATGTTTACTTACTTTTTTGTAAAGTATGTAATGTACATACAATTAATTTCAGTATTAAGTATGGTGCTTATTTTCTATTTGTGTGTACATATTTGTACAAATATATATTTGAAAAATACATACAAAGTTTTTTTTTTTTTAATATTAGGCGTATTTACATTTAGATAAGCCAATACAATACAACAGGTGTAATTAAAATAACATGTTTGGAATAAGTGGATAATTGGATAATAAATTATATTATTATTATTATTATTATTGCTTTTTTGTTATTGTTATTGTTGTTATTGTTCTCCTGTTTCAGTTTTAAGCTTGCACGCGCAAACAAAGAAAGAAAGTAAACAAAAAAGCCTGATTCCTAAACTTAGTGGTCATCTAATACAGCATATAATAACTCTAATAAAACACCATTCTAAAGCAGCATGTTGTGATGGAGTGGCAACCTGTTCGCGACCCTGACCAGGGCAACACGCTGGTAAACACACAAAGAACAAATAAAGTGTTTTGTTGCCACTTCGCATTTCATTCCGTCGACCAGCCGAGTTTAGTTCGACTTCTCAAAGACTTTAACGATTACTAAAATGGTGTTAAATGTTAAAAATTGTACATTTATGTCCAGATTTAGGTTCTAATTTTTGAAACTATGCCAAAAAAAATCTTATCTCTTAAAACCCATAAACAACAACAATAGTACCGTGTTTGCTAGTTATATAAGTGCTGGATTTCTTAGTTCTTGGCCCCAGGAGCCCGGAGGAGCCCGGAGGAGCCCGGAGGAGCCCGGTTGTACCCTCCCTGCAGTAGGAGCGCTCTGTACCTCTGTGTGTGTTCCTCCCTCCGCAGTCCTCTTGCTCCTCTCCCGCTGGAAGGTGCTGAGGTCTGGTCTGTTTGCGCCGGGACATCCCGCTCTGAGCGCGCGCTCATGTGCGCGTGAAGACGCGGTGCTGCTGGACAGACTCTCCGCGCGGGATATTATGGGATATTAGATGGAGTCGGGATATTAGGTGTAGTTAGTGTTGTGCGTTTTGCGCATGTCGGCGATCTGATGATGGAGGGTTTGGAGTTCCGGAGGATTGGCTGGGTTCCAGTAGAGCACGCGGGATATGCTAATGAGGGACAGACCGGGGTAATTACCGCTCATGCCGCCTCCGCGCGCTGTCCTGTCCGCCAACTCACTGTGTGACAGCGTGCACCGGACCTACCGGGGTTGCCAGATTGGTCCGGCAGTTCTATTAGGGTTGCCAGTACAAGTCAGTTCTTCGAGTTTGCCAAACTGATTTGGAGACGGAATAGTGGTCTAAATAATCCGTAATTACAGGTTTAATTACAGAGGCATAACCCGAGAGTAACAGCCGAACTATTTCACTGTAATGTTTAGGTGTATGTATGTTTTAA
This sequence comes from Hoplisoma paleatum, assembly GCA_028565875.1. NCBI lineage: Eukaryota > Metazoa > Chordata > Actinopteri > Siluriformes > Callichthyidae > Hoplisoma > Hoplisoma paleatum. Next base: position 1,230,471 of record JAOTRQ010000018.1, on the reverse strand, counting down.
TATTAACACTTTCAGTTTTTACTTAAAAATCATTATTCTATGTATTTAATACGCTGGTATTATGATTATTATTACTTTTAATAGTTAATAACAATAATAATCATAATAATAGTAAAAAATAAAAGTATTTTATTAAGGTAAAAGTGAGTGCAGTTAATTTATATTTGAGGTCAGTAAATCAATTATTTAATTCCCGGCAATGAATTTGATTTAAATCCAACGACTTAATTATTATTTAATCCGCGATAATACTTATTATTAAGTCGTTTTAAGTGATACATGTTATACACACTTCAGCTCTATCATCTACACCTTTGAGTCTAAAAAACACTGAAGTAAAATAAAATGGTGCTGAATGTGTTCCTGTCAAAAAAGGCTATGCAATCCTAGAGATTAAAAATGCCCTATTCATATTTGTCTAAACAATACTACTCTAAAATACAAATAAAATTATGCCACGTGTAATTGTGTGTATTCACGTTTAAATCATTGTTCAGCTTTAAATCTGTAATGAAAATGGTACACAGTATTTGGAAATTTGTTAAATAAATATTAACATATAGTATTATTATAAATCACTGTTGTATAGCTCTGTATATTAAATCTTTGTGTATTAACATTGTAAAATTAGAGACAAACAATATTTTTTACTCTATAGTTTTAAAACATTGCATTTTCAAAAAAAAAAGAAGTTCATATGTGATGATATGAAATACTGAAACCAATAGAAAAAAAACACTCACTCGGTGAAGCAGTTTTAAAGCAACACTTAATAAAATAATTAAAATAATTTAATAATAATAATAAACGTTCTGGCAAAATCACACAACTTCTATATTCAGTCAGATTGTGAGTACTTTTATTTGCAGCAAGTAAATGTGTTTAAAGCTTGTAGGTTTCGAACATGACGGTGTTTATTCATTTGTATTGATTGGCGTTTGTATGTCGGGGCTGGCGTTAGGAGATAAGAGTTCTCTAGTGCACTATAATTCCGTTTGACCTGCCTGTATGCTCAAATGATGGATAGCTTGGGTGACCAAAAACCTAGATGTAACATGCACCATCCCCAGTGAAGCTCTATTGATTTTATCTTACAAGAGTTGCTCTCTAAAAGTCACAAACGTCTGATTTTACAATCGTTCTCCTTATTAATCACAAGAGCTTTCAATTAACTGCAATCCCAGATCTCTCCCAAACACCTCTCTTATTTACACAGCTGCTGCTGAATGACAAATGATTTATTGATTTTTTTAGACCTACCAAAGATTTTCAAAAAGTCTAAAGGTGAAATTAGTTTTCTATTCTATTACAGCCATTATGAAAATCAGACTTAGAGTTGAAACTTGTTTTTTAACGTCATATTGGACAGAATTTTATGACGTTAGTTACTACAAGTTATGAAGTTATGATTGCATGATAAACATCACAGTACCAGAAGACATAATCTTAATGTAAAATTTATTTGTTAAACAGTTACTTTACCATACAATAATTGCACTGATTTGTTTCAATTTATACAGTGGTTTTATGACGTATTCCCTGTTGTGTATTTAATTTCATGGTATTTTCAGCTATAATTATGCTTAATTCAGCTTAATAATGCATAACAACAATGTTCCAAAGATTTTTTTCAGAAAATTGTATAAAAATGGAAAATGACATTTCTTTTAATTCACAAAATGATATCAGTATATACCATCACAGATGTTCAGTATTATTTACTGCACATCTGGGCTTTAGTCAGACTTTATCTTTATTAACTAGGCTTTATCACATAGAGTATGTAGCCCAATATGGTTTGAATCTAAGAAGTTGACATATTTTGCTTATAAGATCTGTATGGCAAATTGTAGCTTATTATAGATCATAACATAGTAACAGATACCATTCAGGAATACTTTACCCTCAACAAAATACTAAAATATATTCATGTGAAAAAAAGTGTTACACAATTCATCTGGATTCTGATTTTTTGTTTACTACTAGCAAAGCTACCAAAAAGATTTATATAACTCACATGGTCGATGGAATTCAATAGACAAAGTTAAAAGAAGTAAAAAAAAACAGTAATTGTATGTTGGGAAAATAAGCATAGATTCAGTGACTGGAAGCTTAAAGGCTGTCTAATAAGTTTAATAATTGAATAACTGAAATAGTTATTAGTTATTAATTATAGGTAATTCACATAAAAGTTTTGTATATCGCTATAATAGAGAATAATCAAAATAGATTTTCTCTTTGGTTTTGCTCTTTAGTGATCTCGATATGAATACAAAAGGTGATATTAAGTGAACAGTAAACAGATCAGCAATGGACAGTGACAGGTTGGACACAAGATTTTTTTCATGTGCCAAAAAGCCAGGGTATTCCTGATCACTTTAATTTACCACAACCAGCACCGCTGCCTTTCGCGTGGTCTGCTTTTATCTAACATGCTGAGCCTCTATTGATTTCTTCTCTTTATCTTTAATGCAGGATAGGAACAGAAAAGGTGGACAGAGAAAAAGCTGAATGGAGAATCATCCTGAGATGGCTGCTATTCTCCACCTTATTGCCTCCTGTCGACCATGGTTTCACATGATGTCCAGCATGTCAGGGCTGCTTCCAGCAATAAAGGGCATGATTGACAATAAAGAGGCAAGAGGAAAGCAAACAGATAGCTCTGCCATGGGTGAAGACTGGGCTCAAACTCCATTATAAACCAAAATGAAAACAGCTAACCTCACAGTGAACTACAGAACTATTGAAATCTATGAAATTGTATTACTGTTTTTTAAATTGTATTAATGTATTTTATCATTTAATTAGACAAAATGCAACCGAATGTCAATTATTTAACAATGGCAATAGTGAATCTAATATAACATTATCCTATTTTAATGCAAAAACCTTTGTTGAAGATAACTACATTTATGAAAGAACATCTTTAACTTTTCTTGATTTGTTTAATGCCTTCAATACCTATGTTTATGGAAGATTCAATGTGAATTACAATATATTATAATCTTACAGTACTCTAGCTGTATGCTTCACAATATGGAACTTCTCTCAAAACAATTTCGTGCATGATGTCTAAGTATGTAGAATAATGTCATGCATGATGTTTAAGTATGTAGAATCGTCATCTCCCTTAGTTCAAAGACATTTAAGGTGAACTGGAGACATTATATTGCCCAGGATTGTGCTTGATAATTTTAAGGACAGATCACTCTTCTGTTACAAATGTAATCAAAAGTAAAAAAAAAAGACATTAAAATTCCAATGAACAAATTGAAAGATGCAAACGTTGGTGGAAAAAAGCAATTATATAATCATTGAATGTGATTATATGGATCATTGTTTACATTTGTTTATTACATAATTGTGTTTTCTCTTCATAATCGATGTCTCTGGATGGTGCTAAACCCATCTTATGTCATCTAATAGCAAGTCTAATGATTTACATTTAAAATAACATTTAATATAATAAAATAACATCATTACCAAGTAAAATGTTTTGGTGGAATGTGTGGCAGTGAATTGGGTTGCCAGATATAAGTTGTAGTTCTAAAAAACCATGTACACTTCTGTTACAACGGATGTTACAAATATTGTGCAATTTACTTGTCTGGTTTGCATGATTTAGAGTTACATAAAGAGTAATAGACTCTGCAATGCAGTTACAGTAGGAAATCGTGACATTACAGCTCCTATCACTCTGGCATGCTGATTTTTTTGTAATGTTGTTTTTGAATTGTCATCTGTGAACCATGTTAACTCCATAGACATAAAGTTCACAGACAAGGTCAATGCTGCTTGTAAAATTAAGTCAACCATTTATTTAATCATCAGTAATTTTAAGGAGATCTTAAATGTAAAAGAGATGATGTCAAAATCAGTGCAGAGCTTAGGAATAGCAGAAGGCAGGTGTGAGTGAATCTCACCACTCAGTGAGATGAAGACTTTTGGAGGATGGCTTGGTATCAAGAAAGGCAACAAAGAAGCTCAAGAAAACAATAAAGAACACAGTGGCATTCTGCACCAAGGTTAGTGCTCAATCCTCAAAGAAAGTTTGTAAAGATTGTGCAATGACAATGAACTGTGATCAACTGTTCAATGTTCATCAATGTTGCCATCATTTAAGATTTTGCCCAGAGGCTGATCTATAGAAGCTGATAGCCAGCATGCCCAGGGGAAATGCATAAATCTTAAAGAAGAAAGGTCAATACTTAAAATGTCAAGCATTTGATTAAATTGGATGTTTTTATCAGAAAAAAAGTTTTAAAAATGTAATTCTGACAATGATGTTTCATTATACCTTTCAAACAATAGCTGACGAATGGTTCTAAAAGCACAGGCAGCAAACTTGCTAAAAACTAAAATTGTGTTCCATACATGTGATCATACTTTTAAATGTGTTAATAATGCCACAAATGTATTGTTTCACTGTTAATCTGAAAATAAAATTCTATCTAGTCTAACATCATCCAGTATCATAACACAGTATGTGTGTTGGTATTGGTCACATTATGTTACTTAAGAGCTTTTCCGTTTGCATGCAAAAAATAAGCAACTCAAACTACTATCCATAAATAAATCCCACATAATCGCTGACTTAAAATGAAAACACATTTGAGGAAGTCTTACATGGCATGTTCAGCATTAGATGCCCAGTTGGAGACTGAGGAGACAAGATAAGAATTAGGAGGTGCTTTTCTGAAGCATGCTGACAGGTCCACATAACTGAGTTAACAAATGCACATCATCCACAGGTTCCTAGGCAAGTCATCGATGTACTGCAATAATGGAGTCATCAAGTAAAATATTTATCACATCAATCATTGAGTGATTTCTATGCCATGCTGCTTTCTTAATTCACGTAAATTCACACATTCTTATTGCAAAATTCATTCTTATTCCCACCTTTTTTGGTTTATAACATA
>JAOTRQ010000018.1:1198680-1213136 GCA_028565875.1 Hoplisoma paleatum | reverse complement strand
ATTGCCGAGATACTCTGGGGATCGGTAGCGGTCCACAGAGTAACCCAGGGTCGAATTCGACTGAAGGGTAAAATAGATCGATAGATAACAATTCTAATATTCATGACTTAGTGAATGTGTGGTAGTCTGAGTTCTTTCTATGTGGAATTAGCAGGTTATCCCCACGTCCACGTGGTTTACTCCCACAGTCCAAGAACATGTCACCAGGTTGCTTGAGGATGCTGAAGTTACATAGTCACTACACTGTAGTGCTGGTGCCAAGCTTGCATGAGTAAAATCATTGTCAAATCAATGAGGTGTTTCTTATTTAGGTGCAGATCCTGGGTTCGATGTCTAGGTGGGTCTTCCTCATGTTCTCTCCATGTCTGTGTGGGTTTACTCCTGGTTGTCTGGTTACTTATTGCTGCTAAAAATAAAATAAAATAGAAGATTTCTAAGCAGACTATGTTTGATATACCCTTGTGAGTTGACAAATCTTGAGTAATGAGTAACTGTTCCTTGTCACAAATGTAACCAAAATATTAAACATTATCTTGGTTTAACATCATGGTAACATAACCAATTATGCCAATATTGTTTCTACAATGCATACTAATTAGTATTATGTTAAATAAATAATATGAACACATATGTGTGCACTTTATAAACCCAGCATCAGTGGTGGTTTTGCAGTCTACATAGTAATTGTAATAAAAATTCGAATAAATAAATAATCACACATTTTTAATGTATTGGACTGATTATTTTTATTTTATAGAACAATCACATGTTGTTATATTGTACATTTTAATCATTAACCAATATAATACTAATGTTTCTGCTGTTTGAATATAATGTATCTGAAGTGCAGTGTAGCAAGGCTATAACAAAGCTACTGGTGCATATTTGGACTATCCTTCCATTTTTGTAAAGCCCATCTTCAGCACCCATTACATCTTTCAACCCTAAGCTGATTTCAGCCGCCTTTGGCTTTGATATTAAAATATATATATATTTTTTTTTTCTGGAACAACAGCATGGTTTGTGGTCCAGCAAGTAATCATTGAATGGTTTGATAAGGGAATTAAATTAAGATGGGGTTTGACAGATTAGTACACACATTTAACTTTTTATCCAAATGTGTTGTTATGGGAGTGTATAATGGCTCATTCTGGGACAACGTGAGAAAAGAAGATTGCATCTCATTTAAAATGAGTAATCAACTATGATTTTTAAAATAAATGCTTTGCGTAAATAGTAATAACATATACCTAAAACATAAAATGTACTATGCCATATATACATAAAGAATGTTTTGTTCAAATCTTTATAAACCTAAATAGATTTATCTTCCAATAAATCATTTATGTTTATTTGTCTGATTAAGTGACATAATATCAGTAATATTATAATTATATAGGTGATTTTGAAATTTATATGTAGATGTGTGTAGATATACATTAAGTGATACTCAAACACTGTCTTAGATTTTACGACAAATGCAGTGATAACTCAGTGGTTACAAGTACAGGACCGTAACAAGAAGGTCATAGGTTCAAACCCCACCACCAACAGGTTGTCACTGTTAACCCTAAATGGCTTATACATATTTAATTGTAAATTACTTTGAATAAAAGCATCTCCTTAGTGCCAAAAAGTAAAGTATATAATAAAAAGGCTTACTACAAAAATGGAATACAAAATAAATGTAAAAGTAAATCATATTTCAGTCAGAAAACACCTTTTTAAAGGCAACAAAATTTTATAGAGAAAATAATTTATATTTAAAGAGTCAGACAGTACAATGTTAGACAATGATTGAATTTCATGGTAAGTAAAATATGAGAACATGAATCTTTTTAAACTAAATATATAAATGTATTTTTATAAATTTAAAACTGAGGAATTGTTTATTTTAGAATAATGACTAGTTCAATATATTTGCTTAAGTGAAGCTATGCTAAAAATGTTGTATAAACACAGACAGATTATTTGCTATGGCTCATCCGAAAGAGAAAAGAACACCCGGTTGTGATGATGAACATTTTGTTTGACTTCAGGAATTTGGTGAGTATGAAAGAACACAAAAGAAAATAAAGTTTTGCTAAAGCAGCAAGTTATTCTTCACACATCACTGCTGAAAACATAAATATGTGATCCATGTGAGTTCCTTGGACATGCACACGGGATATACAATAGGACAAATAATCTCTAAAATTAATCTCTGAGGTAATTTTGTATCTTGTAAAACATATAAGAACTTTCTTATGACAATTGGCTATATGTGTTTTTGTGATCTTTCTGATGATCTATAAAAATATCTATAATGCAGGGAACATCCAATTTGTCCTACAAAATAAAGTCGTTTAGGTTATTATTTGTTTATATCATTTATACACGCTTAGCAAAATGGTAATATTTAACATTTTGAACACATTTGACCTCTTTATTGAGATAATTACATGGTTTAACTTATTGTTAAATCATTCAAAATAAGAAAAAAGTTGTTTAATCTTTTCTCTAATATTATTACTTTTCCCTATAAAGTATAGGGGAATTGGGAGTGACATTTGGGCTGCAGTTTGGGGGGGGGGGGGGTCAGTGTGTCTAGGCACTCAAGACAGCTCAAAGACAAGACAGCAGTCACATTCAGATTTCAAAAGACCTCCTCAAGCAGAAATAACTGTCCCTCTTATGGAAACATGAAGAAAAAGGAAAACGTATTAAAGAATATAAAACTACATTGTATTTTGCTTTTGTATTACAAAATAATAAGTTACTCAAAACTGTCTTTAAAATAATTGAGAGGAAAAATGACAAGCAATCACTTTTCATTCATTTTGAAAACTTATTTGTATGGTTAGTTTGAATTTACTTTTGCAATTACTGTTTTTTTAAACAAACAAACAAAAAAGATGAATAAGAATTCTTGTAAATGAGTATAAAGACTTGTTTCTAAACTCTTTCTAGAAATGTATGATATTGTTATTTAATATTGCATGATAATTGTAATGGAACTGTCATAATTTATATAAAATATTAAATTTAAATAAACAAAAAAAATCACTTTTTTGTGAATTTTGTTAGGTTAGTTTGATATTTAACCTTAAAGCTTCTTTAGATTATTAACGAGTCAGAGTTTGAGAGTGCCTGAGAGATTTAAAATAAAAAATAGAATAAAAAAAAATATATATATATATATATATATATTTATAATAATATATTTATAATATATTTTCAGTATAAACAAGCAATTAAGAGACTTGAATCGGTGTAAATACTCAGTGTTAATGACTGCTGAGAACAACATAACGTCAATAACTAATCAGAATTCAGTTAGCATAACATTAGCAATCACAAAATTGTTTCTTCTCAGAAACGTGTGTTTTATGTGGTCATTGCAGATATATTTAGTCTCTATATAGCATTCAGAGCACACATTATTACAGCTATCTGAGCTAATTTCTGATAAACCTTTGCATATATCCAGACATGCCGTCACCCAGTACACTTTCTATATTGTGCTAACACACAGTCTTCTGCTTCTGCAGATTTTTGTAATTGGATGTATTATCAGGTATTATCACCAAACAACTAATCAGTAAACACACAGCTACAGAGCCAGTGATAAAGGCTCTGGATTGCTCCTCTTTCTCAAGCTTAATAGCCCTTTTAATAAAAGAAACTGATACTAATGGGCAAGTGGGCTGGTGGTGGGCAGAGGGCGAAGTTAACAGATTAACCCTAGTGTTGTGATTGATCATCAGCAAAGCTCTTTAATTAGAGTGATCACCAGGATGTAGGGCCCTGTTGGAGATCATGTATTCAGGGGACCACAAAAATGATCCATTCTGAACATAATTACTTTTGCTAAAAGCAGGTTTATATATAGGTACAAATGAAACGTATAATAAAGTATTTTGTGCACAAATTAAAGTGAACCATCTAGTACAATAAAACTATTAAATATTTACCTATATAGCTTCCTGCCACATTCCAGGCTTCCTGCACAGCAACAATTGAATACCTGGCATGTAGAAGAAAATCAGTGCACCAGGAGATCCACACAGACAAAGGGATAAACTGCAAACTCTATACAGAAAGGACTCACCTGAGGATCAAACACAGGACCTTCTTGCAATGAGATGATAGTGCTACCCACTAAGCTACCACGACGATTAAATTTTACACATAATGTACAGTATATGCTTGATGTTGTGCTGCACACTGACCAGAGGGAAGCTGTTGTGTCCAAACTACTATGCTGTCTACCAACTGCATTTACATTGTCACTATTTAGTAAGCATCTTTATCCAAAGCAACTAACAATTACAATGAAACCATTGCCATTTTGAGCAATTGAGGATTAAGGGCCTTACTAAGGGGTCCAAAAGTAGTAGTGAAGCTTGAATTGACAACCTTTTGATCTCTTGCCCAGTATCTTTACCACTAAGACATCACTGCCCACTGCCCAGCTATAGGGTGTGATTTTTTACATCACTTGTAACTGCAGCTAGAAGAAGGTTTATGAATGTGTTGCAACATTTCTGCTAACCATTTGCAGTTTTTATTTCAGCTTGCATGAGTCATTTAGACAGTTTTGTGTTTTAGTGCAATCTGAAACAAAGGTCCAGAGTATTTAATACTTTATTTATCCCGTTGGTTAGTTTTTTTTAAACCAACACATATAGTTAATATTGTAATCATCACTGTGTTCTTTTTATCTAAAAACTAACAGATAAAGCAATTCAGAAAAAGAAGGAATCCAGAAATGTAAAACCAAGTTAATAGTAGCAACAAAAGTTGAAATAGCTCTATAAATCTAAAATAAATCCATAAATCCAAATACAACAAAATATACAAAGAAAGATTTTGCATATATAAAGATAGACAGCAGTTCATCACTCGAAGACATGCAGAAGAGATGCAGTTGTCTTTGGGGTGGACAGAGGGGGTGCTGGGGGCCAGGGTGGCCCATGGAAATGAGCCCTATTCATCGCTGGCTTTGGGCATATGGCACTACTTTGTCCTCAGTCACTGAAGCAGAAGTGATGCAATTTGTTGGCATGTCCCGTCATTTCAGCAGCTCCCCTAGTACTGTCACAGTCCTCACAAACAACAACAGAAGAGCGGAGAGGGTCTCTCACACACCCTGCAAGCTTAATGAGAGGAACACACTGGGAACATGGAGCTCACACACACTCACATATACGCACACACACATACACAAATGAGGGCAGTTTGTAATTGTACAGCACACACCTGTATGAATTGCAATTGAATAAGCATTTGGAATTGCTTTTGTCTTTGTCTAATGCAATGGAAACTCGATTATTTTATTCATTTTTGATGTTAGTTGACATTTCACATTCTAATGTTTTGAAAGACCAAATAAGTTTCTGTATAAAATTTGAAATGGTTGGGCCAAAACAACATATGATTGTGAATTTTAGGATAATCCAGGCCACATAAAATGCCTTTCTTTGTTGTACATAAATATAAATAACAGATACATTTGTTGAAGAGAAAAAATATATGTAATATAGATTTTAATGAAATCATTTATACACAAATCCAATCTTCTTTGGAACCTTAGATCAGAGTCCCTTGTACCCCATTACTTAAGGCAATAATATTCAAGATATACAGATAGGAAATACTCGCCCCCAAACAGGTTAAATCATACTAAGTAAAGGTATAGTGTTAGTTTGAGGGTCCGTTTTTGCAAGCAAAGTTAGATACTGGGCTCACCACTATCTGTCAGACAAAAATATATTCATTTTACAATTTAAAATAATTTGAACTGTTCCCTCTTCACTGTATTATTCACTGTATCAAGAATCGTAACTCTAAATTCAACTATGATGTATACATATATTATTTATACACATACACATAGCAAGAGCTCATTTTAGATGGACTGAGAGACGCTGTTGTGCTGTTGTGCTGTTGTCTGATAAATCAGCTTATTTATTGGTGGCAAACACCCTTCATAGTACCAGAATAACTTCAGCTTCATCCAGTTATCCAAGTTAACCCATTTTCAGTGCAAGAAAGGTTGACCAGTAAAGGTCTTTTTGGATAAGCTGTGGTTAAGACAATACTTTTACACATAACAGGTTGTCTGACCTTATGGACTCATAAATGATTTATCATGATATGTTTTCATTTCTTGCAGGATGATTTTATTTTTTATATATACAGAAAGTTAGACCTAAATTATACGTATAAAGGCAGTATGTGATCAATTGTATTGATAAAGAAATGACGAGATGATAAAAATGTACTGATGAAAATAAACTGATGAAGTTGCTGAAAGATGCTGTTAAAAGAAATCTTGAGTTCAGTCACAAAAGAGGATTTCAACATGTACCTAGTGCCAATAGCCACTAGCTCATAGTACAATCATGACTCTTGAATGTAGAAAACTTTTTATTCCTTAACGTTTCCTGTATTTTTTGTTTCAAACCGTGCTCTGTTCATCTAACTGCAATACAAAGCAATGCAATTTAAATGTGAAATAAAAGTAGATGCAACACAACCGAGACAGTGGAGCAATTAAGACCCTCAGCTCTCCATCCTGATTAACATTATAAAACCTTGCAGAACAGTGTGTGTTTTATGAGCTTTCTTCTCTGGGATTTTGTGTATGCTTTGTGAGACATATAATCCACTTTGAGCCATTATTGAGGATATTTGCTCATAGTTGACCTCACTTTCTGGTTGGATCCTTATCCTGGGAGAATGTCTCCTGAGACTGTGGGAATAAAGAGGTGCTCCCTCCGGGACACCCTGAGCTTTCAATAGATCATCGTGGGACACGTCACGTATTAATGACATTAGATCTGCTTGCTCGCACTGTGGTGCCTCTGGAGCCAGATGACTTATTAAAACACGGAAACATCAAACACGGCCTGTAAACCAAAGAGCAGAGGAAGTGATACTGTCATAATCAAATTCAATAATCTTCTACAATTTCACTAGAATGACAGCTAGTATACATGCAATCACAAAACATTGGAGTCTAAGAACTGCATGATGTTTCAGTTTCAAATTGTACATTTCTCAATTAATATTTAACAACAACCGACCCCATTTGTAAACTAAAAGAAATGACAGAAAAGCATTAAGTTGAAAAAAGAACACAGGTTGCCACCTTTGTGTTTCCAGGAAGAAAAGAATCCATTATTTATGGGTGACTGACAGTACTTGAGTGAAAGCAAGCTGCACTAAAGTTCTATAACACAACATTTAAATTAAGTATGGACACAAGTCCTTGATCCTAGTTTAATAATATAACATTAGGATACCGGTGTGTGGATTCGAATATAACATTATAACATTTTTCACATTAATATAACATTAGAATATGTCAATAAAACATAACATTAGAATATAACATTATATCATTAGAATATAACACTGTTAACATTAATATAACATGGTTGTTTTCTGGACATGTTTTAAACTGTATGGATGCTTTTCAGCAGAGCAATGAAAAGTAATGTAAAAATAAATTACAATTTGAATGTATGAGAAATACAGGGTTAATCTTTTAATATAATGTGTGCTGAAATTTTGTACATTTTGCATATATTTATAATATATTAACCATGGCAATAGATGCCAACCGAGATATGTCTGCTTACTGCTGCCCCGTAGGTCATGTTTACTAGTGTGTAAATGGGTGTTTCATTCATAAGTGTGTAAAAAGTGTGAATGGCTTTATATTGTCTTTAATTGAAACAAGCTGTTATTCATAGTATGTTTAAACCGCCCAGAGTCTTTATCCATTAAATTATTATATTGATTCTCATTGAATCAAAATTGACAGTGTGACAGAGCAATTGAGGGTTAATCCAGTAATTTATAAATTAGACTACAACTGCCCTAAAAATATCTAATGCATACTGAAATTATGCATACATTTTATTTTAATTTTATTTATTAAGCTGTTAACGTCATGTTTTACATTTAGGCAACATTCATGACAGAAAACGATTATACTTCACACAAGACACGTCAATTAAACTTCATACAATTTGTATGAAGCGTTTTTCGTCATACATTGGCGTTTACCAATTTGATATTTGGTATTACTGGTAATTTAAAAACTTAAATAATCATGTAATGATATAATTGTCACAAAGCATGAACAATTAAAAACAAGACAAATTAAGAAAGACTTCATTACATTTGATAAAAATAAAAGGAAACTTTCATACAATCTACTTTGAGAGAGTTTTTCTATATTTTTATACGTTCATCAGCATCATCTTGTTTTTGTGGTCTACATGTGATGTTTTTGCAATATCAGGTTTTAAAATATTCAATCAAATCATTTAACTGGAATGGTTAGAATGAAACTGTAGCACCACCTCATGGCATGAAAATATTGAGTTTTAGTTCACTAGATAAACATGATGACTTCAGACTCTGGATGAAAGATGAGTCTTGTATATAGTCATAAATAACTAACAATCAACATTACATGTATAAAGAAAAATATATCAGATGTAAAACAGATTTATAGTGTTTTGTTTTTAGTGTGTTTTATCTAAATTTGTTTACTTAGTTACTTTACTTTCTTTACATACTTACTTACTTTATTTACAATACATTTTTTAGTTGTAAACATTTTAAAATATTGTTCAATAAAAAGTTTGTACCTAAGTCATTTATTCTTATTTTTAAGTGTAAAATCAGATTATTTAGTTAATAAAACCTCAATCAAGAAAGTAATTATTTAACACAAACTCAGATTCCAGTTACTGGGCACGACATTGTCATCTATATAACAACTTTTTATACTGTAGAAAAATATATGTGGATGATTTAATTTAAAAAAAAATTCTTTACAGAGTAGTACAGTAGCTTACTGCTTAGCACTGTTGCCTCATTACAAGAAGTTTTATTCTGGGCGCTCTGACAGTCTAAAGACATGCTTTCAGGTTAATTGGAGATACTGAAATTATCATTTGTGTGTGTGTGATTGTTTCTGTACCCTGCAACAGACAGGTGACCTGTTCTGGTGTTTAGTGTATTCACCCAGTGTGTGTTCCACTTTTGTTAAAAGATGATACAAAGACTGGAGCATCATTTGTATGGGGTTTAACTGAAATGTAACTTTAACCCTGTGTGAACTCTTAGTAAACAAAAATAGCCATAAATATTTTTGCAACTGAAAAACACACTTTCATTTTAGAAAAACAATTCAGAAAAACGTAATAATTAATGTTTGTAATGCATGTGCTTTAAGCTAGAAATTCTTTAAAATGTCACATAGCTATTAGGGTCATCATTTGCCTTTTAGGAGTATTTACTCCAGTTAATACACTTAACTGGGTAGCAAAAGTCATTAAAGACCATTTGTAAATACATTAGTAAAGCTTTGTCGAATGGGACTCCATCGAAACCCAGCGAGCCATTTAATGATCTGATCAGAGTTTATGACCGCTCTTTAATTCTAATGCAGCTTTTAGATGGTGCCAATACTTAACCTTACTAAATGGTTTTAGCATCCTTCATATTGCTGTCGGGGCTTCTTGTTTACCTCATTTAGAACACTGACCCAGATTAATAACGATCAGCCAGTCTAAAATGTGCAAATGGAACAATAAAGGTGGATCTGACTGATGAACTCTTTTCTGCTATCTAGGGGTTAACACTAAACAGTTAATCTCACTTCATCACTGTTCCCTGCTTGTGAAGCTAAAACAAAGTCAGCTCATTAGAACACGCTTCTAATACGTGTACTCTCTTTTTAACTGGTAAATGTAATACATGGAACAGGAAAATAAACTGCATTTTGTTATAGAAATTATACATATTAATTTGATGTTTTAATTTGTGAAATAAGCACATATTAAAAATAGAAAAGAAAATCTAATTTTTAATTTAAATGTTCCCCAAATAGTCTTGGGATTTTTTTGGTGACTCCTTCAACCTTCTAAACCTAGTGTTTCTGGGTAATTAGAAAAAAGTTCATTCAATAAAGAAGTCAGCTACTGAATTGTGACTGTAATAGATTTTTGGTGATGCATTATTAAAACATTATACAATAGCGTCAATACTAAATTTTATAGAGCAACAGGATGTCTTGCTGGAAAGTACTTTTGCCTTACAGCAAAATAATATCCAGGGTTAAAGACAAAGTGTTCTGGCAAGAGATTGTAAAAGTGAGAAAATTGATTCTCCATGGTTAAATCCTTTTAACGTCAAAAATCATTACACCATTATGTGTACTGAAGAGTGAAAGTTAACAAAATGCTAAACACTTTAATTTTATCAATAATTACTAGCCAAAGCTACTTTTCATATATATATGTATGTAAATATGTACTGGCCAACACCTTTGAAAATACAGAGTACTTGAAAGTCATTTAAACAAGTGAGTATCAAACCCAACTGTGGAAAGTAGTTTTGCCTTACAACTAGAAAATCCAGGGTTCCAGACTCAAACTAGGCAGGGTTTCCTCTAAAAGTCTAACAACATGCAACCAGATTCATTGGAGACATTGAAATGTACTTGGCCTCCAGAATGCACAAACTAGTGTAAAGCAGTGTCAGTCCCAAACCTGGATAAACAGGGAAGGTTGTGTCAGGAAGGATATCTGGATCACAACCTGCTGTGACCACGCCTAACTGGTGCAACTGAAATGAAATAAAACTATTGAGTGCAATGACGGATGTTCACTTTTAGTTGTAAAGTTGCTTTGAGACAATATCTATGGGAAAAAGCACTAAATAAATAAAGTTGACTTGACTGGTATTATAAAAGCTTAACATTGCTTTTTAGTTAACAACTGTAGATTAATGTTATTTAAATCGCTAGCACAGCACACTGACAATGACATGAAGATGTCACAAAACGATATTACATTGTTATTCATTGGGGCCAACTATAGCCTAGGGGGTTAGGATGCAAGAACAGCAATATTAAAGAATGTCGGTTTAAACCTCTTTACTGCCCGATCCCTGCTTTTTGGACTTTAAGCAAGGCCCTAAACCGTCTTTACTCAGATTGTAAGTCACTTTGGATAAAAGTGTGTGCTAAATGCTGAAAATGTAAATTTTTATAACATTATAAAAAAATCAATTTCTGTGAGCCAGAACATAAGATACATAAATGTTAGACTGCATGTCTATAGTCTAAATGTATCGTATAATATATAAAAAGTATTAACACT
This sequence comes from Hoplisoma paleatum, assembly GCA_028565875.1. Taxonomy (NCBI): domain Eukaryota; kingdom Metazoa; phylum Chordata; class Actinopteri; order Siluriformes; family Callichthyidae; genus Hoplisoma; species Hoplisoma paleatum. Next base: position 1,201,968 of record JAOTRQ010000018.1, on the reverse strand, counting down.
TTAGGACACATCTAGTGACAAATTGAAGACTTCCACACTGGAAAAGAGAAAGGACAAATGGTGCTTTGGTCATTGTGCTTGTTAATCATTCAGGCAGAAGTCCAAACACAGCTGCTTACCACAGTCATTTACCAAATCAGAAAAAAAATCTATCCAAATTCTGCCAGCACAGTCGATCAATGGTGCATAATAGACAAAGTGTTCTGGTAAGTGATTGTAAAAGTGAGAAAACTGATTCTCCATGGTAAAATCTTTTTAACTTCAAAAATCATTACACCATTATGTGTACTGAAGAGTGAAAGTTAACAAAATGCTAAACACTTTAGTTCTTATCAATAATTACTAAACAAATCTATGTTTCATATATATGTATGTAAATATCTACTGGCCAACACCATTGAAAATACAGAGTACCAGCATATGAAAGTCATTTAAACAAGTGAGTATCAAACCCAACTGTGCATTCAAACCACTTCACCACAATGTCAGACATTAACTGTTGTTCAAATAAAATATCTGTTTGATGTGCAATGAGAAGCTCGTCAAAATATACAGTCCTAATAAAACACATATTACTGGAAAATTAAAACGGAGCACAGAAATGAGTAGCTAGTTCTCTCATATCCACTGTTGCTGAGACAGTGGAGTTTCAGGAGTCTAACTACCTTGATAACCTGCTGCCATCTCAGCACTGACCCCAATGATTTCCCCATCAAGAGAAGCTTGATGTACTGCTCCATCTGCACCCAATCCCTCTGCCATATTGATCCCTCACAAATGAGCCTTCCCAAGTGTGGACCACGAGCAGTAATTCAAAAAAGCAGTGCATTGATTAGACCAAATGTTATGAGACCTGGATTTGCACATGCTAACAAAACAAAGTGCTAACAATGGTACTTCAGCTGTCACTCAGCAGGAAAACACATGGAGGCTGAATAAACTGAAAGCCGGGAGGCTTAGTTTTATCTACAATAATAATCCTATTTACTTTTTAACTTAGGATCCATGGTCTCACGCTTAAAAATAATGATTGTAACTCACCAAAAATGATTTTGATGTGCAGTTAACCCATTGTCATGATATTTTAAACCTTTTTTAACCAGCACCGCTCCACCTGGGACTTAAGCCAATGCTGCAAAGAGACAATGCTACCAACTAAGCTACTTCAACACATTTGAAACAGTGCATTATTGGATTAAATATTCATAAGGAATATGGATGGTAAATAATATTTTTCATACATTTAAACCTGAGCTGTTAACTGTAAGCTGGCTAAATGAGCCTAAAAGTTGGTAAAAAAATCATGATGTTTATAAATAATGTTACAACATATTTCAAATTAGGATCATTAACTGCCAATAAATTACTAAGGTTGAAATATTGAAATATCATTCACCACCCGTCCAGCTTCTCAGATACTAGTCAGATATATCCACTGACCAAAGAGACATGCAGACTATCATGCACCTGCTATTGAGCTTAGTCACCACCTTTTTTAACCTGTCAGAGACCTTGTCCAACTAAGAGCAGCATCACATCCAGAAAATCACACACTACTGTCTAAAAATGAATCATCCTCCACATAACCCATAGCAGCGATGATGAACCTGTCCATCAGACACAGATAATGATGCCACTGCAGGTGTTTGGCAGGTAAATGGTACAGTTGAATTTTAGCTTGGGATTATATCTTAGAGTTGACATACATTAATTATATTTGTGTTAAAAGCCCAAAGCTTTTCATCACTGTTAATTTCCATAACATCTAATCTTATGTTAGTTTTATAAACGGTCTGATATGTTACAAGTGACTATAATGGTTTGTTCTGCAAACTCTTGTTTCAACCACCAGCCACAATAACAAAAGAATTGACTTGATCTTAACACTCATACTGGATGGCATTGTCTCTACCACATAATTGCCATAAATAACAGAGATTTTACTTTAAGCCTCATCTAATGCCTGTGTATTTGAATTCATGATAAAACTGAGGAAAATCTGTGCCGAATGACCGACCTATTGCATGAAAATGACTGCATTACTTTATCTAATGGATAAAATAAGTGCACACTTTTAGCATCAAGGTTATAAAATTGCACCACAAAATGACATTAGAGTTTAGATAAGCTTTTAAAAAAACAATTTGCTGTGCTAAACTTAGTGTCTGTCGATTAGTAATCTGTATCCCATGTGATATGGTAGATACTTGACTTTCTACAACACACTTACCCAAAAGTAAAGTGTTTTATTGCTCATTTTCGCCTGTTTAACACACATGAATACAATTATAGGAGAACACAGACACAGTTTTAAATACACGAACAATTTACTCATCATGATTCATGATGGCAGTTTAGCCTTAGTAGGTTATTAAATGGGTATAAAATGTATACTGTATAATCATTATGTCAGTTTTTCCGCTCACCCTTGAATCATTATTATTAAAAAAGGAAAGCTGAGGCTCAGTTAGAAATTGTTTGTTAATATTTATGCTAAACAATTGTTTATTTTTTTAAATTGTCTTTATTTTTATCTCATAAATTTTTATTCATGCTGATTGATTACATTTTGTGTAAGCCTGACCTCTGCTGGCGAGAAGTAAACATTACAAATTCTATTCACTATGAAATACATTCAAATTGTATTAATTTTTGTTTTCAGCTTCAACAATAATGTGTCATTCTAGACAATAATGATTATGCCTATACCTCTGCAATGTCTCATTTGAGGGTTTTCAAACAAGTTTTATTCATTTTATACATTGCTTTTCCTTGTCTCGTATTTCGTATTTGGCAACAACAGCAGCAAGACATGATTTTTTTATTGTATAAATGAATGAATCAACCTATTTATCTTGGTCAGGTTAACAGTTGGGTCTGTGTCACTTGACACTAAACACAAGGCAGAAACACCTGAAACCTACCTGATCTTTTACCAACTCACAAGGATTAATCCACATACACACGAGAGTTGTACTGTACTTAACAGTGGTTAGTACATTAATAGATATAGATTTTAAACAGCCACTGGAGGATATGGTCATTGGAATACAATTATAGCTGTTAAAACACAGCTGTCCATAAGTACCATATAGTTCTTAAATACAGTTAAAAATAAACATGATTAGCTTTACAGCTTCAGCTGCCACTGTACTTTATGTACATGTATAACATTTCATTTTAGACTGACAGTTTATATTATAGACACACACAAGATGACGCCGGTGAGATCGGCTGCCGTCACACTAGCTCTCTCCACACTTTGTTTATTTTTACTTATTTTATATA
>JAOTRQ010000018.1:1179740-1191839 GCA_028565875.1 Hoplisoma paleatum | reverse complement strand
ATACACACACATTTAATACTTTATTTACCTTAATGTAAAATGTCTATATGGTGAATAAATTGTGGTTAACTTATTTTCACATGTTTTTTTATAATGTTTTAATCCATGTTTCCCGCTTTTGTTCCTCTTAAGTGACGCAAAATATATAAAAAAAAGGATACAAAAGCACTTTTTTTTTAGCAAATTTAATTGTCAATTAGTTCAGTTTGTGTAACTACTGTACTTAGATGCCTTAAGTAAACTATATTACTGTAGTAAAAATGTATTTTAAGTAACCAAATTGCTGTTAGTACCTTATAAACGCCAGTTTATGTCACTAAAGATGAAATAGTTTAAATATCCATTTTTGAATACGCAACTACCACGTAGATTATCTTATAAACATATCTACCATGTATTATTCCAGTTTCCTGTCTATACCTTATTGTTGAACCAAACAACATTCAAAAGAGAATTAAAGCCAGTTGTAAATATAGCAATCAATGGAGGCCAACCACAAAGGCATGGCTAATGAGACAGTGGGGGCTGGGTGAATTTAGGTTTAGACACTGGGAATAGTTCGTTCCTACTCTTTCTTTATAGATCGTATAATTCTGCTAATGTTTTGACATACATGAATGTGAGAAAGAGAATAACACCGAATGAGATAAAACGAAACATTAAAGGCAAGTGAGAGAGCAAGAGAGTGTATTTGTGTCTGAGCTGACCTTACCATGATAATCTAATCCCTGTTGAGAGAGCTTTTTTAGAGAGCAAGTTAATGCCACCAGATTAGAATCCACCCCCAACTAACAGCCTCAAACCTGCAACCCTTGCAAGGCAGATGTTTATTGTTTAGTCATTTTTATATGCAAGTAAATTAAATTGAAGAAAATCATGTTAGATGTACTTTACTGTATATGCATATGATAATACAGTATTTTATTCATAACCTTCACATCATGTGGTCTGCCTTGGATTAAGGAAAGAGATGTCATGTGATTGTGTGTGCAAGTGCAATGTAGTGTTAACAGCTTGTTTCTAAAGGAGTGGTCGCCAACCTTTTCAGGTATAAGATCACCTTTTCGAATCTACCATGATCTACCATGAGAAATGTTTGTTCTAGGCTACTTAAAAGGCCTAGGCAACCTGTAGCTTCTAATAGCACAAAATATAACAATTCACTTGCTTTTCCAAGTAATGATCAGGGCTGCAGACTGTCTGGAAGTGCTTTGTAATTTATGGTATAGTCTGAAAGCGCCAGTTCGGTTTTTAATTTAAAAATGAAGAAATTCTGAAACCTAATGCCTGTTTTGCCAGGTATTTATTATAGCACATTGTAATACATTCATTATTAAGCACTTCATAAAGTGTCTCATGTTAGTTCTGGTACAGTGTGTCTTTGTCAGCTGGTTTAACTCGAGCTTTGCTGTAAATTTGTTTATTCGTAGTAATTATACATTTATGCAGGTATTAAGTTGTATTATTAGCATATTGTGTAACATCAATTTAAGGTATGTTGATTGTTTGACTTTTACTCTACTGTGTAGCAACATGCACCTTACCAAGCTGCAGTAAATATTTGGATGATGCTTTTTGGGAAATGAGTTGGCAGAGTGATACAGCTTTAATGTGAAATGATCGCGCTCTTATCGTGAAGTATCACTGCTATAACACTTCTCATCAATCAGATCATCAGCTCGGAACTAAATTGTATTGCTAGCCACTGAACATAATGGGTAGTAAACCATATTTAATACAATGTGATATCTAGTCTCAGAGATTGACCTGTCGATCACTATATTCCGATCACGATATTTTGGGGTATGTATGTTTATTTTAAGTTCAATAAAGCTCTTCTGTTTCAAACTACTTTACTATAGGTAAAGTTAAACAGTGCAGCATGTCATATTCTAAATAACCCAGTACAGGTTGGTTGCTCCACAGTTAATGTGAATGTTACGTTGATTTATAGTCAAAGTAAATAGTAGCATTATGTAGACTGTAAAAGCTTAAAACTAATCAGGTTTAACAGCAGAACATGTGGAAATTATCTCTTAAGGTAAGGTTTGAAATGTCACAGTGTAACAATTATACTGTAGTCTTAACAAATGTGTGTCAGCATCAGGTCAGAACTCATCCACAATAATAACAATACCATTAGGCAATTTTTTGACTGTAGCTTGTCTTTGCGTCTGCAAACATTTATTCCCGAGCTGTAGGGGGAACGTTGTCAAAATGTTTGAAAAGTTTACTTTGTCTGTGGTCACTCTGTAAGGTGGCAACAGTGAAATGTAATTTATTTAACGAGATGTAACTTTTTTTAACATACAAGAAACCTGCTGAAGTGGTTATTAAAGTTAAACTGATGAATGAACACAGGCTGTTTAAAGAGCTTCATACAAAAGATTCTTGTGTGTTAAAGAAATGAAAATGAGTGTAAAATAGGACACACACTATTATGTGAGCTATTCACAGGTTACCTTTCACTAAATTCTTTATTAAGCAAATACAACCATATTATGATTTGTTTTGTTTACTTTCCACGGTAATCTTTTTATGTACATATGCTCAGGGCTATTTTTTACATACTTGCTAAATCAATTATTTACTTTCTTTCTTTGTGTAATATACAAAGGAATTAAATCTAATGTAGTTCAATATCTACACTGGCATGTGGAAGGAAGCGGTGCTCAGTACTAGTATATTACAGCAATTTCATAATCTTTAATCATTTATTTGAACATTTATTAATGGATAAATTAACACAATTATTGATAATTTAGTATTAAGTGCGGGATATTAAGATTTGAACAAAACTGAATTGTGGAACGACTCTTTTTCATACAAGAGTCCAGAAATGCTAATAATTAAAAGGACCTCATATACTGTTCTTAAGTTAATTTTGACAAAAATGTCAAATAAAATGTTATAATTCTAAAAGGATTATAGCCTCCCTAATAATAAATAAAATAATTTGAAATAAACTGAAACATCAATAATGTATTTTTTACTAACATCTGTGTCCAGTCATACAAAGAGTAAATGGGCAAAAATTCCCATAGGCATAATTAAGGCTGATTTATACTTTCTATTTCAACACATTTCAATGTTATTTTCCTTTTAAATTCAGCATCAAGATCATAATTTTACTGTAATTCACCGCCACAATGCTAGAGGGGTGTCAAGCTACTCAGGCTTCTGTTGTTTGTTTTTATCTTCTGGTTTTAGCACAGAGCGAGAAAAGTCATTGTTGTAGATTTCAGTTGATCAATATGAATGAATGAATGCTCTTAAGTGTTGAATCATAAACAAAACATCGTGAACATCAAGGTACTGCCATATGCTGAGAGTAAATACATTAACTACTAGTGTGCACTCTCTTTTGTTTCGATGGCTGTTGTGCTCCCTCCTGAGGTCTTTGCGGTCGTGACGATGTTCTAGCTTACTCACTCTTAATACCTCTCTATTGATAATTTATATTTTGGAATACTTGTTTTTTACACTTAGGAATTTTTCCTTCACATGTAACCCAATCCATGTAGTGAAACACACATTCACACACTCTAGTGAACACACACTAGGGGACAGCATCGAGCACGTGGCAGCAAGGGAGCAGTAAGAGATTTGCTACGCCATTTCAGTTGTGACCTGTTGAATCTCAGAATCGAACCGGCAACTTTCCGAACACAAATACAGTTCTCTGATCATTAATTAATTTTATTCTCTAATCATCAGGTAAAAAAATGAAGGGTTATTTTTATACCACTTGTTCAGCTTATGTGGGCACATATTTTTGACTCATTTTTGATTAGAACTCATAATATGCCCTAATTTTGTACAAACTATATAAACCAATTGGATTTATTTTTATGTTTGCAATCTGATTAAATAGTCCCAGTCTTGTGCATGTAGGTATAATGAAGATCACAAAAATGCTGGATCGTTTATCACTGTCTTGTCTTTGGGGAGTGGTTCCTGTCAGCACTACTGCAGTGAGATATCAACTGTTTTTCTGCATAATCGGTACAATAGATCCAGTTGCCTGATTCAAGGTCAGATTTTAGACTGAGGTCAGTTTTAAACAGAAACACCAGAAGATGCAGTGATCTTTTAGAACCATGTCTAAACATAAAGACCTACTTTTAGACTCTCTGTTAATGTGCTTGAGTGGAGCATAAGCCACTGCAGTGCTATAATCCTATCAGCAGATGCCCATCGCACCCTCCATACTCACTGATATTCTTAACCAGGAGAGGCTTAGCCATGCTGACATTACCATCACTGGTTTGGAGATGTATTAAATATGATTACATTTAAAATTCTAACCAAGGACAGATTGTAACATCATTATTTCTATCAATAATGCTGAATGTTGTAATTGCTATTATACTATATAATTGTTTTGCTGCTTTTCTGTTTGATTAGTTTTTATTGATTTATCTTTGATTTTTATTTGTCTCATCTGACTCCTGGGCCCTCTGTTCACAATTAGTTTTGGATACTTTTTTATGGATTAGATCACCAGGTCTTTTCCCAACCCATAGAGATGTACAGAGCTGTGTATTTATGAGACAGTTCTGTAGCTCCAATTGACTAGTGGCATGTTTTTGGACTGTGAGATGAAACCCCATAGGAGTTCTCATAGGAAACTCACACGTACATAGGGAGAATTCTCCTGCATTTTCCTGAAATCAACAAATGTACTGGAAAATCATTTGAGGCTGACGCTGACAATATCAGTGTTCAGCCATTCAAATTGTAGTTTGAGGTGAACCAGTCCCATATAGACTTCATAGCTATTTTATTTTAATAAAACTTTAATGTGTGAAAATGTGCTGTTTAACACGTTCTTAGTCAGGTATCCGAATACTTATGGCTATATAGTGTATATATGTACTAAAGTTCCCTTCTATTACCTAATTATAATGCTATAACAGTAATCTCAAGTTGTCAAGACGAAATATTGATTATATTTTTCACGTTTAAATATTTTGAGTTTTACAGAACACTGTCGCCTTGATTCGATTCTATTCCCGTGTTTCCTCCCACAGTCTAAAAACATGCATATGAGGCAATTTGAAAAGTCCAAATTGTCAATGATTGTGTTTGATGTGACTTGTGTAGTGTTTGAAACTTGTGTGATGAATGACCATTTTCTGTCATGGACATGATCAAGAGTTTAAAACATGATGTTAAAATGCTAAACAAATATATAAAATATAATAAATAAAAACACTATGTGGATGAATAGGTAGTACAGATGAATGGATGAATGAACGCTATTTTTTGAAATATAAATAGCTATGTATAAATGATTATCTTTGAATAATAAGAGTCTTTGCTCTATGTAGCGCCGAAACATAAAACAATCAAATCTCATTGCAGCTCAGGCAGCACCGAGCTGGCCTCCCGCAGCAATCTTCTTAATAGAATTCACATGTTCATGTGTTTCAGTCATTTCCAAAGTTTGCTTCATTCCTTCAGCTGTTTCGTCTTCTTTTGCAATATACATACAGCAAAACGTGCTCCATTTTGTTTGTATTAAACAAGTTTCTGGGGAACTGAATTAGATCTGAACCTGGGTTGATTGTCATTGTCTGTGAAGATGTGAAAAGTGGCCATGTAGAAAATATGTCAGTAGTTTGGAACCATTTAGAAGAACCTCATATATATTGAAAATTTACATCGACTTTACGTTACATTATGATCACTGATTATTCATTTGAGCACATAGCACATGTTAGTGGTTGGAATTTAATAGGCAGCATGTAAACATTTTATCCCTAGTTATTACGTTGATGTGCGAAAAGGAAAAACAAGTGATTAGGTTTGACATGAGCCAAATTGTAGTTTCTAGACAAATAAATCAAAACATCTCCAATAGTGCAGCTCTTGTGGGGTCATCCTGGTCTGTAGTGGTCAGTATGTATGAAAAGTGGGTGAACATTTTAGTGAACAGCGGTAAAGGGGTGACAAAGTGACTGGCCAGAAATACGATTGTAGGTCAAATCACAGAAGGGGTTAATGCTGGTTCTGATAGGAAGGTGTCAGAATACACAGTCCATCACAGTCTGTTGCGTATAAAGCAGCATTGCGACAGCTAGTCAGTAAGGATGGTGTTCATTATATAATAAATAGACATGCACATTCCAGGGTGACTTGAACTCCCACTGGGATTCTAATCAGGTTATGTTTTGGTCATTAAAAAGTCATGAATGTGTGCACAAGAATTGTGTGTTTGAGAAGGATACTCACAATCTAATGATGTTTACACACAAATTCATGTTTACACAATGCGTTTAGCTTATACACTTTATGTAAAGCTGACCGGTTGGGGGGATTTTATGCACTACTACATACAGTTGAGCACAACTACAGAGTCATGCACATGGACACACAAACATACATGCTGGCATGGAGCAGAGGAGCAGTGTCCAGAGCATGTGGTGTTTGTGCTGAGCTGGTCTGGCCGTCAGCATGAATAAAAGCATGGACAGCTGACTGGACATGGCTATTCATCCACATGAGAAGAAAAAAGCCTGAGCTAAAGGCTGCATGTTACAGATAGAAGCTTACATGTGTTCTCTTCTACAACTAATCTCTTGTTTAGCTCTTGTTTATGGATGTGTTATGTAATGTCATACTTGTCTGTACACCAATTCTTTTCTTTGTCCTTCTAAATGTTGTTTCAATTTGCTATTGTATTTGCAAATGATTTCATTGAGTACATAGCTTGTCGTGGCATGCACTCATGATAATCAGTAATAAAATGTCAGCGACGTCTAGCGACGATGGCTGTGCTGAGTCAGATTATACAGGCTGCATGTGATATAGATGCAAGGAAGGAGTAGCAGCTCCTGCGAAATGCACAACTCTGACAGAACATCGGGTGAGACAAAGGTTGCACGTATCCCAGAGTAACAGCTACCGTGGAAACCACTGAAAGCTCAAACATCCCATCGTATTCCTAACCAACAACGGTGGAAACGATATTCTGTGTATTATTTGCCGAGCAGCAACATCTGCTTCCATTAAGACATCAAAAGCATTACATAATACTATACAGCAATAATTCTGTAGCATGTTAAAATAGCCTAGGCTGCATTTTACACGGAAGCTAAATTAAGCAACAAGCTTTATGGAGATCATCCTTTGAAAGACTTGGGATAAAGTCTCATTTGTATTGTCAGTTTTCTCATATTGAGCAAGACAATGGCTGCAGTGCAGGGTGGAACTGTAATGTCAGCTGTTTAAACAGGGTGTATATAAAACTGTCAATACTATGCTCTCACTGAAAGGAAAACTACTCGGTGCAAGATAACACAAGCCCAGGTTTTGCCTCCTCCAGTAGTACTTGTTCACCTGATCGTTTTTATTAACCACCCTATCATGGCTTGGCTTGAAGTAGGCCTGCTGTGACAGCTGGAAACTGCAGAAATGTATTTACTTAAATTCACAAACAAGTTTAGATTAGCACTCTTTATTACTTGCATGTTTTCAGTGGTGCAGATTGCAGACTAGTGCAGAGGTGGACAATTCATTTTGGAGGAATACTCAGTATATTCAAATCGGGCAATGATCAGTGCGGTAGAAAGTTCACAAAAACACACCACATGCAGGTTTGTTAGGTCTTTGGTTTTGTTGGATATTACTTAAAGATATCAGAAAGGTGATCATGACTGCTCTGGTGCTAAATATGTAAATACTTGTTGCTTTTGTTGTTCAGATGGGACCGATGTGCATTATACAAATTCTACATATCCTCTGTGTATTTAGTTTCTTAAGCACAGTGATCTGGTCAACACAAACTAAGCTTTCCATCTTAGTTGAATAAATAAGAAGGTTCTGGGTTGGGTCCACACATAGAGCGGTCTTCACATGGAGCGGTTCTGGTTTTCTACCACAGTCCAAATTCATACAAGGGAGCAGAACCAGAGCTAATTGTTCATGATTGTGTTAAAATAACTGTGTTGTTGGAGTTAGTCATGTATATAAACGACGTGCAAAACATGACAATAAAATCATGTTTAAAGCAAATGTAAATACTTATAAAACATATATATATTTTTAAAATAACACTCAGAGTTTTGTTCTATTACTTGTTACAGTCAGGCTGGATACACTTGCATATATAAACGTACACAATGTCACTTCACTAGTATTCAGTGATTTGAAATATAACCAATGCTATTTTATTGCATGTATGATGTACACTTGTTTATGTCTCATTTCTAATCCACTGACCTCATTCGAGCCAGTTAGAGACATCCATCAGGCTGGATACAATGTCCAGGTGTGACCTAGTGGAAGACAAAGCTTTCATGAATTGCAAATATCTTAAGCAGGTTGTGCAAGTCTGTTTAAGCAATACTAATAGTTACTCAGTAAGTAAATACAAAAAACTTACTATTGCTAATAATGCTTTAAAAAAAAAAAAAAAAAAATTATTAAAAATAAACACAACCCAAAACCTCACATACTGTTTACTGATCATGTTAATTACAAGAATCAATTTTTGTAATGTGTAAGCAATGCTACTTAAATTGAATGAGTTGTAACCTTCCTGTGTTTTATCTACGATCTGTATCAGTTCTTTCTGGAATTTTAAATGGCATTATAAACCAAGACCGATTCTTATAGCCAGCTCACTTTACCCTGCTTTACATCTCATGAGAGCTAATCCCTAGTAACCACCTCACAATGAGGAACAAATGGCACACATGGTTATTATCTAACCTGACAGCTTAAATTGCTTGCGAGCCTCAATCACTAGCCATCGTACTCATGGTATTATAGAGTTACAGAAAGAAATCAAAGTTAAGTATTTTTATACAATATTAGTAGAAAAATAGATTGTTTTGATACATGCTTATATATTATACAATCTAGAGTACTAAGATGCTGGATCACTAATTTAATTAATTATTTTATCACATTAATTTTATGTTTTATATAAATCTTATCATGTCAACAATATTTAAAAATCAATTATAATCGTCATTCGTTGTTTGATTAAAAACCATTTGGTTCTAAATCGCCAGGTCAGAGTTGCGGTGGGTTGGATTCATTGCTTCGTTAGATAACATAGTTTAAAACCAGTTGGATGTTTATTAATATTCATGGTTTTTTCACCCACTTCTTTTTGCAGAACACTTCCCCCATAGAGATTTTTGGCCTGCCTTGTGTGCACAGCGTGTCTTATATCTACCTACAGATTTTAGATTTCAAGTGTGGTTACCGTCAGGGCCATTCAAAAAGGTTCGACTTGTCTTTCGCATAGTTATTAGTGGATTATGGGGTATGTTTAACTTTAGTTACTAGCTGAAACACAAATCCAAAGCACAAAGGGTCCACCCTATACAAGGCAGTTGTTAAATTGTGCATTCAACAAAGCACTAGAAATGCATTTGACTCATCTAGACGGAGTTTTGCATACTTTAGACATTGATTTTAGACAAACCCATGGGTGTATGCCAAAGGTTCAAATAGTATGACGAATCTTGATGGTCAGACCTCAAGTTAAATTTAGACTTTAGACTTAGTTACATGTATACACTGCATAATGTAATAGTTCACTTTTTAAAATCACTTTTTAATATTAAATATTACAAGGTCAGAATTTTATAGCAAGTATATTGTACAGCTGATCAGTTCAAATAAATGAGCCCAAAAGTTCATTATTCAAAAATACTCCATTGTCATTGCAAGACAAAACTAACCAGTACAATCATAGCACAACATATTGTTTATCCTTTTGGTAGTGTGTTCAGAGCTCTACAGATACTGTAGTTTGCACAGCAGGCAGAACTTACAGTCATTAAGTTTGCATTAAGAGGAATTATATGTTTGGTCAATTTTATTGTCATTTGAAATTGGTCTTTACTAAATTCATGTTGCTTGGCCATCTAAAAATGATTCACTGCACAGCATTCTTTCTTGCAACAGAGGGTGACTTAATGGGCTTCTTTCATTTAGCCCTTTACTCTCTACCAGGGTCTAGAATGCCCTGGCAGGTCCCTCTGCTCTGTAGTTATCAGACTTGCATAACCTGAATAGGACTAAAATGAGATGGCATTTCCTTTGTCTTCTCCATGAACATACGCTTTAGGCTCAGTCCTAGAACAACCCATCGCCCAACAATAGTGCTGCCTTACCCCCTACTGCTTGGAGGAGGTACAGACATGAATAATTGTGACAGTTCTGGTGCGACACACAATGGAATTTCATTTCCTTTGGATATTTTTGGAGATAGAAAAGAAGTATCCAATGTTGGACCATATATTCTTGGAATGTTTTACACACTAGTGCTAACAAAAAACTCAACGGTTGATGTTTACTATCGTATGATGGAAGTGATATTGCTATAGGCAGACTTTAGACTATGCATATTTTTCCACTGTGATGGGTCGCAAATCTGCCCTACTAATCCCCAAATCTGATACACTACTGCAGTAAATAGTATTTACATTTTCAACATTTAGCGAATGCTCTAGTCCAATGAGGCTTGCAACTATGGCTGAACATGATATTATTTAAAGAAATGCAGTTTAAGGAGTTTGCTCGGTGGTCCAACAGTGGCGACTCGTGTGTGTGGCGCGTTACGAGTGATTGGTGTCAGGATTTATTTCTATCACAGCCTAACTGCAATGGTTACGAATGTATAAAGATAAGTGAGGAAAGAGAGTGAATATTTATACTTAAAAGGCTGCTAATGAATGTTATCTAACTAAATTTACCTGCAAGTGTTTCTTTCTGAACAGTGTTTTATTGGGCTAAACACACTGGACTTTAATATGCAAATCATTACGTGGAAATTGAGTATTGCTTGTTTTAGGTAATTGGTCTTTCTGTTGTTGTCATTGTCCTAGAATATCACATTGTGTCCAGATGCTTTGAGAGAAGCATTCAACTTCTCTTTGAGCATCTGGGTACATTTGGATGAGGACACACACACACACACACACAAAAGCTCAATTTGAAAAATGCACTGATCCTGCATCGATAGAGCCCCAAGATGAGCCGAACTGACTAGGGAAAAGTAGGTCAACAGAGCTGAGGTAAGCCCTCAGAGAATCACCATGTTCAATAATAACCCCACTGCTGCTGCTTTGTGTGTGTGTGTGTGTGTGTGTGTGTGTGTGTGTGTGTGTGTGTGTGTGCACGCACGCGTGTATTCGTGTTCTTACATAGCTCCTTAGACTCCCTGTAGCATTGCGAATAAAACTAGATGCTTTCATTGTTAACCTATAAAACAAAGTGATTTGTATCGGATCCATATTATATTACAATCTGTTGATTTTCTTTATAATTCTTGTCACACCAAAACTATTTGTAACTATTTTATTAATGGGGAAAACCAGAAAAAGTAAAACAAATTTGCCACAGTGTGCCTAAGATTCAGGTACAAATGTGATATTTTCAGCGAATACACCAGCATAGAGAGTCTGAACTCCCTGGTTTAAAATTTAGCATTGCCTTCTGCCAGTTAGGTACCACCCCAGCCATTAGGATGCACACACCAGTGCTGGTTCTAGCCCAGATTAATAGGACGTTTGTGTTGATTGAAAAATAAAAGACAGATCGTATTGCATTTTAATGAGTAGATTGTTTATTTTGTGTTTGTCATTTGCTCACACTTGCTCACACTTGTACCCTAGTGAGTAAAGCTCTGGGTTATCAGTGGCTGCTTCTGCAAACTGAACCAAGCTTCGAAAGAATTGGGTTTAAAAAAAAGATTAACTAATCATTTGTATTTTGTTTTGCTGCTAAAAAGCTTACTACATTTTAGCAAACTGAAATATTTAATCCAAAAGCTTTACAATTTACAAAACTTGCAACTCTACAGAATTTGACTTATTTTATTTTGTAATAAATTAATTATACAGCAGTCTATTATTTACTATTTAGTCTATACATAATGTTGCAGATCTTATGCAATCTAGTACTATTCTGTATGATCTAATTTTGGGTTATATCAGTATTCAACGATAAAAATAAAATAACCAACAGTCGTTGTTTTATTGCTGTTTGTCTGCTGTACTTGATAATAATAATAATAATAATAATAATAATAATAATAATAATAATAATAATAATAATAATAATAATAATAATAAT
>JAOTRQ010000018.1:1154376-1179640 GCA_028565875.1 Hoplisoma paleatum | reverse complement strand
TCTCTCTCTCTCTCTCTCTCTCTCTCTCTCTCTCTCTCTCTCTCTCTCTCTCTCTCTCTCTCTCTCTCCCCCTCCCCGCGCCTTCTCTCTACTTCTCTTTAAATAATGTATCTGTAGAGTCAGTTGTACAGTACTTAGTGCACTGTTTCCTGTTACACTGCAATGATTTTTATCTTAAATGCATATTAAGAAAACAAAGATTAATAGAAAGGCACTTATGCTCCATATATGTCAGGTTTGTTGGACTCTGCTTTTGGGCTAGCGAGTTTATTACTTTGAAAACCTTTTACCTAATTACAAAAGAATACCTGATTACAAAATCCCATCATAAATTGCTCAGGTTCTATAAATCCATTACATGAAAGAAATACAAATGTAAAACAAATGCTATTTCATTGTTAATGTTAATGCTAATATTATGATATGATATTAATGATTTGGATGAATATCAACATTTGCATTAATGTCTGTACAACCAATCAAATTATGTATGTATTATGGCTGTGAAGGTGGCTTATTGAATAACTGATATATAATAATGGATATTTTGTTTTTGTGTATTTCTTTATAGGTTATAAAATGAGGGAAGTCTTTTGCTGATAAAATGTTTTGTCATGCACGTTACCCTGGCTGTAATCAAGTGGAAAACAATACATCTACAACAAAGCAATTAGCAGCATTAAATACCATGAAAAGGATCCTAATGCACGTATGACTAAAGCTGACACTGACTATCTAGGGCATAAAACAATTGTTAAAAAGGTAGTGGTAAAGCAAGACATTGACATGGAGCTCGAGAGGCAAGAACTCACCCACGATGACTCCATTAGTAAAACCAACCAAGACACAAATGAGAAGAATCAGGTTCACAGTTGTGAACTGTGTGGCAGGTCATTCTCTTTTCTAAGCTCCTTGTCCCAGCACATGCGGAAGCATACGGGGGAGAAGCCATACAAGTGTCCCCACTGCCAGCACCGATCAGCGCAGAAAGGTAGTCTAAAGGCGCATATTCGTAGCCACAAGAATAACAGTACAAATCAGAGTCCTGGGAATGATGAAGAAGTAAGGGAAGATGATGCAGGCAAAGAAGGAGGAGTGCCTGAGGAGCAGGGTGGTTGTTCTAGCCCAACAGAAAGTACCTCAGCCTGTAACAAAATGGTCAATAGTCAAAATGCCACTAAAGCTAGAAAGAAGGGGAGTAAAAAAGAAAGGACCAGTAGTGAGGGTGGGAAACAGTGTTCACTATGTCGGAAGAGGCTACGAAGTCAAGCTGACCTAGAACAACATATGCAAGACTTTCATGACACCTTGAAGGAGAATCATTTGCAGGCAGAAACAAAGAAGACACCGTCCACAGAAGATAAATCCATTGATGAAGGTCCCAGTCTGGAAGATGCTGAGAAAGAGAATGGACTTGGTAAAGGAGAGTTTCCTTGTGACCAATGTGACCAAGTGTTTACCCAAGCCTGGTTTCTGAAAACTCACATGAAAAAACACCAGAACACTTTAGACTATGGCTGCCGTATCTGTGGCAGGAGATTCCGAGAGTCCTGGTTCTTGCGCACCCACATGAAGACCCATAGCACCAAGACAAAGGCAAAGAGTGAATCTGAAACTCCTGCTACTGTTAATGAGGTTGCACAGGCCGAAGCGGCATTGATGAATGATGTATGTATGTATGAACTATGTGCCAAGTGTGGCAACTTTTTTCATGACCGTAAAAGTCTGCTACTCCACGAGCAAATCCATAAGAACACAGAACATACTGCGAAAACTGGTAATCATTCACCACACGTGACCAAAAGACACTTTCTAGAGTGCCTGCAACTGAGAGTGGTCGGTGAGACAGAGAGGCTTTCAGAAGGAAGGCTTGGTAAGAGAATCCCTGAGTTGGATCCTGTCAGTAGTTACCAGGCCTGGCAGCTGGCCACCAGGGGCAGGGTGATGGAAATTTCTGAGAAAGTCTGGGATGAAAGGTTAGCAGATACAGAAGTGGCTTTTGTAAAAGAAAAGAGTGAATGTGTCCAAGCAAAACAAGAAAAGCGTAAAAAAGAAGTGGATGCTTCTGTCAGTAGCTCTAACAAGAAGAGACGAGGAACACAAGATTTGGGCAGCTCCGCCCAAACAGACCACCAGGTCAATTTAGGGCGATCATCAGTGGCAGATGGAAGTGTGGAATGTTTGAGTGACTCGGATTTTCGTCCCTCATCCAACCATGGCCGAAAGAATTCCCAGAATAAGACTTCTGAATGTTTGGAGTGTGGAAAAGGATTCCGGACTCAGCAACAGATGGTGATACACATGCTTATAAGACATGGAAGTATGAGTGAAGATGTTAATGGGGTTTCACTACAAGATCTGTTTCCTAAGACAAAGTGCAGTCCTTCAAAGTCTCTGGACTCACAAGACTCCAAGAAGCCAAATCAAAAAATCCATGAAGGTAAGAAAATACTTTTTTTGTTATTTTGGTTTTATCATGTTTACATGTAAGTAGACCAACAAACCAACACTATTGTTGTTTTTTTTTTAATTCGGATAAGTCAATGAAAAACTTTGTCATGCTTCCCTGAAGGGAATTCAAAAATGTCACAGATAGCTAAAACAGAAAGCTAAAACATTTTTGTTATTATACGATTTCAGAACAGTAATACAATTGCTAAACTTCAGTTGCTTAATATTGAACAAGTACGAAATCCAATGTTTAAGACCCAGTGACATCAACAATGGAACAGTAGTTTCACAACAAAAATTATTTCCATCTGGCTACATTTCTTTGTTAAAAATGCTGCTTATACTACTTCTCTTGACCTTAACCTGGGTTAAATATCTTGTACCTTGATTCTGTTTTCACCAACTTTATAATTTACCATTTGATAATAGTTTGGTAATGTGCTGCAGTTTTGTTCCAAACATAAAACTTACGCTTACTGTTCTGCCCAAACAGTTACAAGTTTCATGTCTGAGAGGGCTGTCACATGCTCTTTTCTCAACAGCACTTTCTGTTATGTCCCGATTTATTAATCTATAGAGATGGTTTGTACAACAGGTTCTTACATCTTCACAATGTTTAATTTCAAGATTTCAAAGTTGCCTTAATCTCTGAGAGCCTTAGGCAGCTTTGAGTTAAAGTGTTGCCTAGTGGGTAGAGTATTGGTCTATGAACTTAAAGGTTGGAAGTTCAAATCCAGGCTCTGCTACACAAGCACTGCTGGGTCCTTGAGCATGAACCCTGTTCTTAACTCTGCTCCAGGGGTGCCATACGTTGGCTGACCCTGCGCTCTGACCGCTTTTTCCAGACAAGTTAGGATATGCGAAGGGAGACATTTCATTGTACTGTATATCTGTACATGTGTAATGACAAATAAAAAGCAATTTGCGCTTCATAGCTTGTTTTGTCCTGCAAATTGTGGGTCATTATAGATCCAGATGTGTCTTTCCTAACTATGTCCAATCAGTTTCACCCTATTAGAGTTCGACATTTTGTCTGGTACCCTGGAGACCCTGGTGCTTGTACAAATAATGTTGTAAAATCTGAGTATAAAACAATTATATCCGTTTAACTCATGATCCACAACACAGTGCTGTGTAAAATGAGCTTCATGTTAAGTAAAGGGACTGGATATAGTGCACAAATAATACAATCTACAGCTAAACGTAGGAGTCATGTTGTTTATATATAGTCTAGTCTGTCTAGGCTCAATAACAGGGATTATGTTTATGATACTGTATAACGCCGGTATTTAAAACGTAACCATAAAGGGCTGTTGTGACAGCAAGTTGTCATGTTCTGCGTTATTAAACTTGTCATGTTACGTTTAAATGAACTTGGCTGGTAGGACAATAATTAGCTATATCAGCAATATGAAATATGTTTTATAACAGACAGGGTTATGACAAGCGTTTTGTTTACAAACAAAAGGTTTCCCTATTTAAAACGCGCTTCAGCAGTCAATGCTGGTGCAGGAAGACATCTTGTGGCGAAACAGGGAAGTACAGCCTGATGTACGTTTATTACACCTTTTATTTCTTATAAAGCATGTGCATGTTTCTGATGCACAGGTACTGGTCTGGGTCTGAGGAAACATTAAAACTATTATCTGTAACATTTTTGACTGCTTTTATACATAGAAGTTAGTCAGTAAAATATTTGTAATAATTTTAATACCTTTTGAACTGTTTTGTTAGTTAATAAAAGTGGTACATATGTTACTGGACCATTAATCAGATGATTGAGTCTCACTAATGTCAGTGTAAGGACATTAAGAAAGGTCATTTTCCTGTAAATGCTTGATCTTTAGTGCACAATTACATTTCTTGTATTTCACTATTGCCATACAAAAAAAGTCCAAAAGCCAGCATGTTGGAATGTATTCTTGCCAGCGGCATTTGAATGTGCACATCTGTGAAGGCACCATCAATGCTGATGAATACAAATGCATACTGGACGAACATAGCTGGGCAAGACTAAGCTAATTTCTGTATGTGTCCAGACGTGTTTACTGTGTAAAAAAAGTGGCCATTTAGTACAATATATCCAAGTGTAGACTGTGAGTGAAAACATTTTTCTTTTTTATGGTAAATGTAAAAAAAAAAGCCAAGACAATGTACTAATCCAAGATTATTTAACAAATCAAATTCCATCATGTGCATGATTAGACTTATTTTAGTTACTTTGCAGTTGCTACTGAAATGTCTGTTTTTGTTTTCCTTTGGCTTTTTGACTGTGGCCTTGTAAGTCTACTTTACATGGTGCTATTTTAGAATTTCCTGTGTCAGGAAACAACCCTTGAATTTTTTATGCCTTTTTATGCTCTTCCCTTTTCTAGACACAGTTTGTGTTAAACATGTGCAAAGGCAGAACTCAAATCAGCCATCTGCATTTAAGGTCTATAAATCAGCTATGCATATCTAAAGGAAAGGCATGTTATCGTTTACTTCATGACATATGTTTTTGTGTTCTGGGATTTAACAATAAGTCTGTCAGTGGTCTGTCTTACAAATTAAAATATGTCTGATTTCACATGGTGGTTCAAACTAGTTCTTTCTTTTATGGGTACATAAACTATAAATGTGCTTTCGTAATCTAAGGAACTAATAAAGGGATTCTCAAATAACAAGTAAATTGGTCTCAGTAAAGACATTCCGTCCAACGTGTCAAGCGTATCATAAATTAAATTGTTCAAACGTATATCAGATAAATGTGAGATACAGGTCCTGTTCTCCACATGTACTTGTAGGATTCCTCCAGAACCTCAATTTTTTGGACCGTGTGAGGAAAAAAGCACTTTCTAGGTTTATTGGAGAATCAGAGTTTTCCTGTAGGCAAGTAGCCACTAGGATACTTAAAGTGGTGCACTGTGGTCCCGGTCCCACACCCGAATAAATAAGGAGGGTTTGGACAGGAAACACATTCAATGTCAAACTGCTTACCACAATGCATTGTGGCGAGTCCTAACAGGAGCAGCCAAAACAATAATAATAATAATAATAATAATAATAATAATAATAATAATAATATGTTTTTTAAATGTCAGCTCTGATGAAACATGTTTAAAATAAATTCAAATTCAAATTGTATACAAAGACACTTTGTTGTACATGGAAATAATGTAGTCACATAATTACTTCTAAATGTCTTTACATGGTTATGGGATTGATGTGATGCATGGGAATGATAATAATCATGAAACAAGTGAATAGTTCACTGATGAAGACCTCACAGTGAGCTTTGGCTGAATAATTGTTCCTTCAAGGCCAAAAGAGAAGCATACAGCGGCCAGTCTCAGCCACCAAATACAAAACAGATGGCAGGAAGAGAGTGAAAGAAGGGCTACTGCTGCTTCATGTACTAACTCAATGTAAACAAACATCTCTGCGACAGATGAGGGAAGGTGGGTCCAGGATGTGTTCCCAGGCCCTCTCTGTTACTCCCTCTCATGTCTCCCTTATGTTCACAAACTAGCCCTGCTCAATGTGTGAGAGGATACAAAGAACGTTCACACATATCAAAAGACTTGAATTCAATCAATTGATGTTTATTATATACATTTACTACATGAAGTAACTGCCAGTATAATATTAAATCCATTTTGTTTGGCTGTATGTCATTATAGCCTGTAATAAAAAAGATAAAATGTTACGCGGCTTAGACAGTTTTATAGTGTATTATAAACTTCAATACAATTTAATTGTAAATGATTTATAAGCAGCAATATGATCTCTATAATAGTATCTATATTTGGCTACACTTTATAATAATGCTTCCGGTATATTATATGTGGGTTTATAAAGGCTTATTAATTAGGTTGCAATACCTTGCAATTCGATAATAAACAGTTATAGAACATTAATATACAGTAAAACAGAATTGCTTCTTGCCAAATAGTGATCCTACGTTCATATGGTCTTATTAGCTCTATTCTGAGCTAACAAAAAATCAGGCTGTAAAAGAGGACCAGTATAATAATATGGCTCGAACTGGTCCAGTTGCCCCATTTATTAATCCTTTATAACTGCTTATTAATTAGGTGTAAAATAATTAGGACCTAATTTATAATCTTGTATAACCCATTTATAAACTATTTATGAGTTGAGTCTTATTATAAAGTGTAACCTTATATTTAATATAACAAGTTATAAACAGATTTCCAAATATACAATAGATTATGTGTAATAATGCTACAGCATTAGCATGTTCGTCATGACAAAATTAGAAGTCTTTTAAAAAAATGGCATAATTACTAACATAAAAACAAAGAAAAAGCAGTAGAATATAGTGTTATTTTTATTTAATTAATCAAATCAGTAAACCATTAGATTAAACTAAATTAAACTAAATTAATCCCCCAAACGAAAATAAAACAAGCGAACTTCACATTCGGCAGTGAACTGCTGCCATCTTGTGGTCAAAAGCAATATTTCCAATTATTTCAGCGGTCATTTTTATTGTCGACCATTAAAATCTTATAACGCATATTTTAATTACCCCGGTTATACATTATGTTATCGTAGAGTACTTAAAATGTTTTAACACACATTAAAATTAAAATAACATCAACATCCTGTCTGTGACATTCTGTCTAATCTCCTGCACCATTAAAGTCCCCTCATGTAGGCTTTGATCATTGCATGCTGGTCTCCTGGTCACTACTTAGTTTAGGTTGGTCATTTAGTGTGGCTGTTGTGACACTCTGGAACACTGTTATCTATATCCTTTCTGTCTACATCTAACGCCCAACCCAAAATATACATATTTACAAAGTATTTTTACCCAATTTCCCCAGTTTAAGTCTGAGTTGATTTGTTTGTTTACATGTTTATCTAAAATATTGTTTTTAATTTGTGGAACTATGGAATTATTATTATTATTATTATTATTATTATTATTATTACACAACATAATTAATAATAGGGCAGCACAGTGGATTAGTGGTCAGTACTGTCACCTCACAGCAAGAAGTCATAATGACAAACATAATTTTTTTAAATTAATGAGCTATATGTTTGCAATTAACGTAACTAAAAAAATATTTAGTAGAAACAAAGGCCAGCTATTACAGACCTTTTACATTCTAATCATTTACATGTAACTATATTAACATATAGTGCTAATTATTTTTTTTCTTTTACTCACAGATCAAAAGCCATACACCTGTGAACACTGTGACTTTAGAACCCTTGACTCTTCAGCCATGGTAAACCACATGCACCAGATCCATGAGACCTTAACCAATCAGAGTCAAACATCTTTCACCGGACCAGGTGGCTTCCCCAGACTGAGGAGCGCATTGCTACAGGAGCCATGCCAGTCCAAAACTTCCTCCACCCACCGGGATAAAGCAGGACTAAACAACACAGTTTCACTCTCCAGTGCAGACGAGGAGAGCAAAGGTCATGGCAGAGCCAGTTCTGACAAAGTGGATGCTAGTTTATTAAATCTTACTGTAGAAGCTGATGAAGTAAACAATGAAGCTCTGGTATCTGGTCTGTTGAGGCACCATTGTCCATACTGTTCACATTCTACACTGTACCCAGAAGTTCTCTGGATCCACCAAAGAATTGCACATAAGATCAACAGCACTACACTGATTCCCAAGTGGGCACTGAAAAATGGTATCAAAGGACCTAAGTCGATCCTCGATTTCAGGAGACGCACTGGACCACCTCCATTTTTGGAAGGGAAGGACTGTCCAGCACTACAGCAGATCCATGTTGTCCGCACAAGTCCTCCTGAATCCTCCCCTACTGAAACTAGCAAAGACAAGTCCCTAAACAGATCTGATTGCTCACAAATCAAGGGACACTCCACGACTCCGCCACATTCCAGTAGACAAAAGGCAAGCACATCTCAGACAGAATATGATACAAGCGCTAAAGGCAAAATGGAGACACACAGACTCGTTGCTTCATCTAGTAGAGCAAAACCAACAGCTAGTCCCCAAAAGAACAATGAAAGAAGAGTCGTGGATGGTAGTCTTTTGCCACATGAAGGGCTTCATTACATGCTCACCAGCAAGCACAATGTCCCAGAGCAGAAAAGTCCTAAACATCATACTTCACAGATCCTCAGCCAATCTGAAACTGTAGCCCAGAAATCGGAGAGCTCGGTTGGATTTGACCCCTGGAATCGATTCAGCCCGGGTACGTCTTTCTCCCAGTCTCAAAACAAAAAACAGCACACGGCAGAACATCCAGCAGCCTTTTCGGATATCTACAGTTTCTTGAAAAACTGCAGTTCACATGATTTGGCTGCAATTTACCGTCTCTGGGGCTTCAATAATGGAATGATGGAGCAAGCAGGTAAATGGGGCACAAATACTCACTGAATGTTACTAGTATAGAATTGGGTTTACAAGAAAGAATACGAGATGAGACAACCCATCTATGAATCCAACCGTTCATCCATCCCTCCCTCTATCTGTTTACACACACTTCATCACCTACCAACCGATATCCACATACATCCATATATATCCATCCACTCATTCACACATCCATCCATCTATCCATTCATTCATCCATACACAAAATCCGATCCCATCCACCCATCCAATATATCCATCTAATCCATCCATCCATCCATCCATCATTATCTTGGCCGGAATGCAATGGATCTAAGAAATTTCAATCCAATCTAGCTTTATTTATAAATCACTTTAACAATTTCAAAAAAGCGCTCGATCGAAAATACAATACAATTAACAACCTAGGTGTCAGACGCTAAGGAGAAGAGGTGGGTTTTAAGAAGTGATAAAAAACAGACATCGGAGAGGCCTGTCTATGTGCAGAAGCAGACATTATGCCACTATATACATAATTAAGAAAATATTCTGTTAGCTTACGTCTGACTGGACCCACCAGAATCCTGCACAGTGAATATTGAAATGAATGCAAATCTGATTGGTGAGACAGGTTGTGCTGAGTAGACTGGGCTCTCTGGTGTTGAGTGACAGAGACCCTGGATAATTCTGCAAGACTCTAACAGACGCCACACATAGAAACATACAGCCAGTAAAGGTTAATTGAACTACTTAGTCATTATTTTATCTTTATACAAACATTTTAATGCAAATTTAAAGTGTGCAACAACATTTAAGGCGGATTTGCTGAGAGGCATTTCAAAGAACATGCCATGGCAAGCAATCTCAGAGGGCCGAGAGCACACCAGCGCAACAAATATGCATAAAAGTTGATTACTAAATGAGTTTTTTCCCTCTTTCCCCACCTCTTTGCTGGAAGACAGTTTGTTGAGTTGTTGTTGGCCAGCATGCTTGGCGAACTAGTGTTGAACTACATGAAGACAAAAGAAGTCTCTGTCAGCTGTCCAGCCTGATATCATCAGACTCCACTTTAGCCCTTTAAGTCACATACAATACATTGACCTTTCTAACATCGGGCTTTCTTTTTGTCTGCACTGTCCGCTGCTCTTCCTGTTAGCGCAGCTCATGCATGCTAATAACTCAGAGATTTGTGTTTATGAAAGGTGGCCTGGTTTTGCTCTGCCACCAACACTTTGAGTCACGGCTCATCGGCATAACAATGCAAGCCCGGAAGGGTCAGGGCAGGTAGCGATACCAGTGCCAAGTGACGGACACAAGCCAGGAGGACAGTGTTGCTTTTTTTTACCAGCCCTAAGGGGAAACAAAAGGCTGGAAGTTCTACTTCTGTTCCTGTTACCTCTGCTACTGCACGGGTGTCTTAGCAAATTGGCCGTGTGGACGAGACTTGACAGAGTCAGAGCGACAGGCGGAAAAAGAGCATCCAGCTGCTTGGCTAGAGGAGAAAAGAGCAAAGGCAAGGGGAGGAGGGCAGACAGACTGAAAGAGTGGCACACCTGACATGTGACATGGTAGGCTAGATCGGGGCACATCATAGGGCCAGGCTTTTAATTCACTGTAATTTATGCGCTTATGTGAGACCGTGTATGTGTCAGCCTGTCAGAATGACTTGCATGATGCAGCCAGACAGCCTCTCATCCAGGCCCTGAAGGGAGCTCACATAATGACACATTAGACATACTAATGATGTTTGCTTCTTTTTCTACCCCTTGATATATTATATGATGTCACCTCGGCAACTACCTTTTCATTTTTTTTCTGCCCACCATCTTTGTTCTAGGGATGCCGAGACCAGCCCCCCAAGAGGGTGATTACATCTGTCCAGTCTGCGGAAAAGGATTTAACCAACCCAGTCATTACCGAACACACATGAGATCCCATACAGGTAGCATTTTCATTGTATAATTCTACTTGATAAAAAGGATTATAATATAAAATGCTATTAGGAAAGTGCGAGACACATGCAATGACTTTCCCTGGACTGTAGACCGGTATAATTTTTGTTATCATACTTAATGTATGCTCATAAGATAGTAATGCATGTGCATCCACCTGAAGCCTTTTGAATTTGTATTACTTAGCCCATCGAAAACCAATCAAAATGTCAACCAACAACTAACAAAGATGTGTTAGTATACAACCAAAGTGCAAAAGTGTATTTAAGCTTATGTCATTATTATATCTAGTCTCGTGATTGGGATACAACTTAAGTCAGCTTCTAAGCAGCAACACAAGTTTGTAACGATGAGGGCACTAACAACGGCTCACAGATTAGTCCAATAGGATGCAGAGCTTACCGGCACAGCCCTATCATCATCGGTCGGAACTTACCCACGTGCTCTTGGGGGTTGAGCCTTAGAATCCAACTGCCAGTCCGAAAAGGACTTAAGTGCCTCTTGCTAAGAGTTAATTCTCGCCTAACCACAAGTAGCTGATATATGCGGTTGCAATTCATTACTATAATAAACTGAAATGAGTTAGTTATTTACCATGTGTTATGTCATGACCATGCATTAAGTATCTCAGGCCACATGTTATGTCGTCATGGCTATGGGGTAGTGCAATTTTTTATCCTACATCACGAGAGGGGCTTTGCATAAATTAAATACAAAAGAAAACAATACGATACAGAACACTGAACAAAAAGCTAGGACATGCACATTAAATGATTCTTGATATTGGCTGTATATTGGGTCACCTTCTTGTTAAAACTGATTCTTTTTCTGTACTATTTCTGCAAGTGTGGTGGTTTAGAAAGGACAATATTAGCAGGAAATGTTCCATCCTTGTCACTGTCTGTAAAGAGAAAATTGTGATAAATGAATGCGTAGTTAGATAATGGACTGAAATGATAGGAATCCCTTTGCTCCAGTGGACAAGATGCACTTAAGCAAGCAGACAGTACAAGTGATGGACAAATGAGTTCGAGAAGGTTGCTCAGGTCAGCCCACCTGATTCCCATTGGCAGAGGCCAAACGCAACATTATACTGCAAGTGGCTTTTCACACGCATAAAGTTATAATCAGTGTCATCAGTGATCGCTTGCTTTAGTTGAGTGTCCAAATGAAATAAGGCAGGAGCTCTAGGCTTCTATTAGCATAGTGCTAACTCTCTATGTCAGCTTAAATTGGTGGTTTCAGATCACTGTCTGCTGCTTCTGCGCTAACTGGTGATGCTAATCTAAGGCTAATGCGGGATGAGTGCAAGTTCTTCTGACTGTGTAAATAAGCTTCATATTCTACTGGGTATTTTTAACACTATGTTAAAGATATAAAGATAGCACACTCTGCAATGTGGGCGAACATTGAACACTAAAACATGATAAAACCAGCAATCACACAAAATTAACAGTCCATTTCTACACGAGTGTAAATTACTCAAAACTATTGGGAAATTCTTACTGACCTGCTTTGGTATTTAACCTGCAGGTTTAATACATGAACTAAAAACCAAATAACCATGAACTCGGTCTGTTGGAAGGTCTCATGGTGGCTCAGTGGGTAGCACTGTCACCTCATAGTAAGAAGGTCCTGGGCTTGATTGTAATGTTTGGGTCTATTTCACCTAAAACTAATGAAACGTGTGTAACTGCTGACAACCTGTCTTGTCACAAATATAAAAATACATTTTTACCACTGAGCTTTTAGCACATAGCGGAATTATTTCTCACCATTGAACTCAATACGCGCAGTGAAACACACTAGGGGCAGCAGTGAGCGTATGATGTGCAGCCCAAGCCATGGCATCTGGGGAGGAGTTAAGTGTTTGATGCTTTGCTCTAGTGCACTTCAGTCATGACCTGTCGACTCTCAGAACTGAACTGGCAAGCTTCCGATCACAACCCCAGTTCTCGAACCACCAGTCCACGGTTGCCCCAATTGCATTATCAGGATCAGATTCTTAATAAATAAACAAATAATATGTACAAAAAGAATCAGAACCAGGCCCAAGATAGATTTATTTTGTGAATTATTGAATTGTATCATATGTGGAGTCGCTTCCCAGACTGTAGTCTTACTTTTTATCTGCAGGGCAAAACAAGGACAAGGACAAGGACAACACGTGGTAACTAGATTCCATATGATGTGGACTTTTGCTCTACCAAATTATTATTTTTAATTCTGCTTTTATTTTCCTTAACCAGTTTATTATTAACCATTTTAAACACTGTCATATTTGTCTGGTATAAACAAATTTCCCTCCATTTAGCATTTTTGCTGCAGATGCCCAGGTGGGCTACCTGATGCTCCTTAAACAAAACAGCAGTGCTACTGTACTTGTGAAACAATAGATGTGTATGTCATTGAGTGAGTTCTAGCTATTGCATTTGGTGGAGGTACTAGGGGTCTGACCTTTCAAATGGTAGAGGACTATGTGATCGTTTTACAGCACTGTATAAGTTAGCCCGGCTAATTAGATTGAAACCAGCCAAAGTGACGCCCGTTTAATACATTACTGAAAAGTCAACACCTTGAATGTGGTTTATGGTAATAAGCGCTGAAATACTCAGTCGCAATCACAGGAATACAGGTTTTACCATCTTTTCTGAACTATTATGAATAGGTCTTATGAAAAAACTAGTGAGCATTCTGGCTGTCTACTGCCTACACAAGCAAGAGCCTAAAGAAGATTCTAATCATTCAACAGATTATTTATGTCAGGGTACATGAACAAACCTATTTATCCAGCTCTGTAAGACATACATGAAAAATGATTGGTTGTTGTTTAGGATGGAAACCAAATAGGGACTCTGTATAACAGTGGATTAAATACCACTGCTGGGTGTGTGATGGTGTCTACACAGCCTGTTGAGGAATATCTGTTATCATGGTGTGGCTCTTCATTCTCAAAGCTGATCTGCCATCTTGTGCAGATGAACGGCTTCTACAAACATGTCAGGGTGACTCTTCTCGATCATGACGGGGGTGAGCATCGGTAGAGAGGCAACACAAGTTGAATCAAGTCAGTTTTATTTAGACATTGTCTCAAAGCAAATGCGAATTAATGAGAACCAACAAACCCATAACCCAATTGGGTGAAATTGGACGACCCAAAACTGGAAAAGAATGTATTGACCTGTATTGTTGATGCAATGGCCTATTTATTTTATTTTATAAAACTTTTGTGCAACACTTAATCCTTCATGTTGTACTTGCTGATTTTGTGTGATATCAGCAGTGGGATACAACTTTTTTTTAAAAAATAATGCAGGTTTTATTGTGCCAGCTCTTCTCTTACAACAAACAGACAAATGTATCATGTCTGCTTTAACAATAGGATAGGTGGCCGACCGAAACAAGGCTACAATCCTTAATGAATTACCCCTTTGCATGTGTTGCATACAACGAATGGTAAAATCAGGAAGAGAGGAAAGGTCAAATTAAATATGTATCCTAGACGGTATGTGATGTACTGACAATAACCTTTAATGTAATTAAGTAGGTTGTGTTTTGGATAGAATATCACTTTATTTTCCCCTGGGGAGCCCAGGGAACTGCCCTGGGAGAAGTGCTCACTCTGGCTAAGACCTTATCATGCAGCTAGCATTACTCAGATAGTCTTGATTAATAGCGTCTGTCTACTTTTTTCATGAGACGTGATTTATGATTATGCCCCCTTTTGCAGCCTCTCGGAATGACAATTATTTCCTAGTGGATAATTCATTCATTTTTCAAAAATAATAATATGGAGCAAATGAATGGCAGACTCATTTGTTTTGCTCAGGTGTGGGGGGATATTTTTATGCAATTGCACCAGGACGACGCTGTACATCAGTCTAATTAAACAGAGAAAGTGGGACCCAGACGATTATACCTGGCACAGAAAGAGACAAGGGAAGCTGGGTGTGTGTACCATACGCCTGTCAAGTCTTCTTCTCAGTGCAAACTTTACGCACCCAGACTTTTGACATTCACCAACATTAGGACGCAACGTGGCTCAGGGGAAGGTAGGCAGTGATATTGGTGTCTGTGGGTTTCTGTCTTTCTACGAGCAGCTGACAGAAACAGAAAACAAAAGCCTGACGTCCCCTCAGGGAGAACAGTCAACCCCATATGGCATGTCATCAGCCCATCAATCATAGACACATCCCCTCCCCCACCACGTTTCAAACCTGCCTCTGTTTTCTTCCATGACAATAACCAAGTAGCACTTTGACAACCAGCCCACCAGACAAAACCTTTTTTTCTTGTCTTGGTTCTGACCTCAGCTTGCCCTTGTATGTTGTCTGTTCCAGGTGAGAGACCATTCCAGTGTCTGTACTGCCCCTACAGTGCGGCCCAGAAAGGAAACTTGAAAACTCATGTCCAGACTGTGCACCGACTCACCTTTGACAATGCGCAGTACTCTGACGGAAGGCATCAGACCCTATCAGAAGACCCCACACAGCCGACTAGTCCAGAAACGTCCCACAGATTCAGAACTTCATAAAAAAAACAGCACAGAAGGCAAAGAACTTCTGCAAC
This sequence comes from Hoplisoma paleatum, assembly GCA_028565875.1. Taxonomy (NCBI): domain Eukaryota; kingdom Metazoa; phylum Chordata; class Actinopteri; order Siluriformes; family Callichthyidae; genus Hoplisoma; species Hoplisoma paleatum. Next base: position 1,164,339 of record JAOTRQ010000018.1, on the reverse strand, counting down.
ACGGGTTTACTTGTCTTTCCAAAACTCAACTATCTCCTCAATTTTTTTTGCCTACCAATGAGGGCTCTTTTTTATGTATAGGTATAAAAAGTGCATTTGTTTGCTTAAGTCCTTTATACATTCTGATTGGAAGGTGGCATTTTATTTTTAAAAAACAACAATTTAGCAAATCAAGCATTCCAAAATTATTTATACGCTGTATGGATTTAACTCCTCATAGGTCTGGAAGTCTACTTGTTTAGAATTTAGTACTGAATTTTTAGCACTGGTTTCCATCTGCTAATGTTGTCAACACAAGTTCTAATACATTTTTGTTGAGTTTAACTTATTTGGCTTTAAACCACATCTGAGTTTGTTCTCTAAATGAAGTCTGATACAAATGATTAGTGTGTGCTACTTTTCTGGGTTTCTTGAAGGTGACCATGCTGATATATGCTGATTTGTTGGACATCTCATCACAAAACAAAAGGCATTTTGTTACACTTCCATGTTGCAGCTATTATAGCCTTGACTGTTTTTAGGAGGCTTTGGAAATTTGCGAAGCATGTGTTTGTCAGGTCAGACTCTTATATTGTAAAGGAAAGATTTACCTTCTATTCAAATATTATTTCGATGGCGTCACTTTAGGCCCTCAGGGGTGCAGTCATGCTGTGGGCTGTGGTCTTTGTCCAACTGTTGCTGTAACGTTGGAAACACATCATTTTTTCTGTATAATTGATCCTATACATGTCTGCTATGGGTGATACCTCGTACTTGTGTTCATCTTCACTTATTGATTTTAGAGGTTATGCAGTTTGACACTGTGGAGGAAACTCTAAATGTACTTTGAGGAACCTTCATGAAAAGCCTCTAGGTTCTTAGAGTAATATATGAGGTTATTCAAGGAATTACTAATTTTACAGTGTATGACAAATTTAATCTAGTTTATTAGCAGATTGCTAGCTGGTCTGCCAATCTGGATGAGTTTAAAGCATAACTAGAATGTGTGTCAGACCGTTGATGTCAATAATGATGTATTAACTCTACAGACATACATAATCATGCCATAGTTAACTCACAGTGAGTAAGGAAGTTTAGATATAAGATACATGAAGAATAATATTGAGATGCATATGAAGTGCATAGTTTGATCTTTCATGTGAGGCCATTAAATACAAGTAGTATAAAAATAAACATGATTTTATTGTGGGACAAAAGTATTTCTATTATTGTCACTTTTGTTGTAGTTCAGATCTGATGGCCATGCCAGCTCTGAATAAAACAAGTAATTTGTATCTGTTAAATATGCTTATTTACGTAAAAGTATGCAAAAAGCTCACTTGCAGAATATGGACAGTAGAGTCTGCCCCATGCTTGCTTTCAAAACATCAAGTACAAATTGTACAAATACATTTGATAGAACAAATAAAATAACAAAATGACCATTTGAATACCAGAAAAACACAAGTGTATTTTACCACATTTATTTATAGAATGTGTAATTTTTAATTAGGCGAAAGCTGTTATGGGGTGTGGCATCATCTTTTTTGTAATTTATAAGATATTCAGGTGTACCTTAAGAGCAAAGTTGTCAGAAATATAGATCTAAACACAGTTAGTGTATTTCTGTTATACTGTCATTAACTGTTTCTTCCAGATGACCAGAATAAGAGAGTATAAAATAAAAAAGGTAGCTTTAGTCTGTGTTATATGTTTCACTCCTCAGGACTGTAGTTAGATACAATTCCAAAGGCTTTTTGTTTATGCTCAGTAATGTAATTCTGCTATAACCTGAGAACATGCTGGCGGTTGGATTAGAATCGTATACTTGGACTAGAGGACGTACGCATGTACAGCAAGGATTGTTCAATATTGGTCTTTGTTAATATACTAAAGCCAGTAATAAGGAACAATTGATTGGTACAATGATTAAACACAGATTTGGTACATTCTAATAATCTTACCTCTACATGTTAAAAACAAAAGGCTCTATTTGTTCAAAGCAGAGACGTTCAGTGATTACATATTTTCTGGTAATATATAGATCTCTGAACAAAGTATGAAAGTATGTGCATTTGTTATGCTTTTGATTTTATATAGTTGATTTAGATTCATGTATCTTTTTGTGATTGAATATGTAATCAGATGGCACAGTAGGACTTAAAAGCCATGGGTGTTTTCTTTTTCTCCATCATATTCCAGTCATTTGTGAAGGACTGAATATAAATGTACAGTACTGCAATTTCTTGTTTAATAATTGTGCTTAAATTATTGCATTATAGAACCTAGCTTAATAGCTCAGATTGGATCTATAGTTCCAGAGTTCCATGTGTTTTAATTACTAATGCTTTAGAATGCCATATTTGTAGATGGTTAATACTAAAAGCAAGGAAACTTATGGCCATACATTTCTATACATGATGAATAATATACTTGGGTATTTACATATTTAATTATACACAGTTATGTATCTGAATATTTTCCTATGGTTATAAATATGCTGATTTATATGGAAGCTGAAGTAATGTTTTACTGACTACAGTTATATGTACTGATTATTTTAATCAACTATTTGAAAAAGGAAATGCAAACTCAATCAAAGCATCGTGTGTTAAGGTAAATCCTAACACTGCACATCTAACCCCATTTATATTACATTATGTAATCATTGTCTGTTGTAATGTACGACTATTATATCCTCATCTTTTGCCATTGGTTCCTTGCTAAAAATAGGAGCAGTAGAGCACAAAAGCTTTATGAGTGATATAACATTATTTGAAAGATTAAAATTAATATTATAAGTAGTCCCCCCCCCTGCTTTCTAACCTTTTTTGTGCTTTTGAGTGGTAGTAATAGATACGTGTATACATTTTTGGTATGACTTTGTTGGATTAGTTTCAATTTATTTTCAGTTTTCAAGGACCTGCACAAACTTTTTTTTAACATAATACATTGTCCACTATTTAAGTTTGAACCCTTCATAATAAAGTTTACCCCGATATTTCATTTTGTGGTGTCATTCTGTCTTATTTTGGTATTTAATCCAGAAACTTAAATCATTCGTTTTATCACCCTTCAACTCTTCAGCAGAGGATACATTAAAGTTGCCCTGGTGGTTACCATAATAAATTCTGAAAGTGCTGAATGGGATTGATATCAGTGCTCTATTGTGGCCAGTTATGTTCCCTCCTCTAATCTTAAAGAGAAAGGGAAATAAAGATTAGCTGCTCCTGTGTTCAAAAGATCTGTTTACCCATGGAACCCTAAAGGGTTTAGTAACACTTTAGTATTAGGGATGGTTTATCCTATAAACATGTAATCTACATGTCACAGGTAAAATATAGTTTTATCTGTTTAAGCACACCAGGGTTGACATTTTAAACTTTTTGATTAGGCTGGGCACCTACATATACAATGATGGGCTGCTGGGACAACGTCCTCTGGATAATTCATGGTGTCTGTACAGTGTTGGAGAATATCTGGAGTGACTCTGTACACAAGCTGATCCATATATGCACACTCCTTGTGCAGTTTATATCCTAGTTTATGTACACAAATGAAGTTTTAAATAATCTTACTTTTATATAACAGTTACTTTACATATCAATCTAAATACATTTCTTTAAAATATTTATAAAATCTCAAAAATCTCTTTGATAAATTTGTCTAATAATTTGTAATAAGTGTTTTATTTGTGTAATTCAATAGCATTGGTGTTAGTTTTATTTGTAAAGGTGCTTTCTATCAAAGCATTTCAGGAGAGTCTGATGAATTCCAGAGAGCACGTTCTCTCTGCCATCTCTGTCACAGGTTAAAGGTCAGAATAAATCTTGGTAGTTGTCAGAAGTAGCTAAGGACATTGTCGAAGCTACTGAAGGAGAGTGAAAAAAGCAGGCAACACGCACCAGGCCCTAATCGCCACTCCGACAAAAGGCCAAAGGAATTTACAACACTTCAAGTGTTCCAGACACCCCAACAGCTGAAATATGTAAATACGGCACTAATCAAACGATCTGGAATTGCAAATGCCACAGCAAGGTCACAACCCGAAGCCTTGCTAATGGAGGGTTTAGAGCATCAGCGGAGCAGGTTGGAATGACGGGTACCACGGGGTTGAGAGCGGCGAGCGGACCCCTGGCGGACGACCTCTGCCTGCAGGCCTCTCGCTCCACTGACAGTAATGAATGGAGAGAGCTGTTTATGCATATCAACGATTATTTACACCCAAACGGCCGAGAGAGCGAACGCAGTCATCAGGGACGCACACGCTCACTTCACCTCACCTCACCGGCCTGCTGTCAAATATGAGGCCAGCAGCCAAGAGAACGCTGCCCTATGTGACGGCCTCTTCCTCGTGAGCTGATGCACAGATTGTATTGGTTTCTGCTATTAGAACCCTATTGTGTATGAAACCTTGAGCCCTGAGAACAGTGCATGCCATTACACACTCATTCATCCATTTATAAAGAGAAACAGTTTAGTTTTAACACTAATCTTACTGGCATCATGTGTACATGACAATGGAGTACGTGAATCTTAATCAATTAACTGGAGGGAGACTAGACTACTGGAGAAAACCCTCAATTTAAATGTACTGAGGCCGCCAAGACCCAGTGTATTATAGACTTATCAACATGCATGTTATCCATTTTCTCCCCCAGCTTGTGTAGTTGGATGGTGTTTAATGCACTGTAGTTGTCAAAGAAGGTGATTCTTACTGTGGTGTTATTGAAATCCAGATGGGAGTGTGACTTATGCAGAAGTTTATACGACGGCATCATCCGCATCAACCTGCTGCTAGTAAGCAAGCTGTAGGGGGTCTAAGAAAGAACTGACTATAGGTGAGTGAGCGGGATGAATAAATGTGTATTATTATCATCAGACATCGTTTGTAAGGTAAATAATGGATGCTGGAGGATCCATCCATCCAAATATAATTATTGTCCTCACCATTCAAATCTATATACAGAACAGCATTCAAAACTAAATGGTAATTTATATAAAAAAATAACCATAAGATTACTCTACAACAACTAGGTTACCAGGATATATTTGGCAACATCTAGACATGTTTTATTGCATCAGGGTTTCGTGTTTTTTTGTAAGCGACTCAAATCAGCAGAGGAAAGAATTAGTAAGATCTAAAGTATGCTAATCAGAAGATATTCACTTAGCCTCTGTTCTTAAAAGCGTAAATGACTCCCAAGACATCTAGTGACATTTAACATTGGCTACACTAAGTTATACTTAATAAGGAAAAGTGATTAGTATTAACAATAATGACATTTCATATATTCTCATCCACATTTCCCCTAATGTTACTTCACTAAAACATGTGACCTGAAGGATCCTACAGCTTAAACTAATTCCAAGCGTTGGTATACAATTCTTTATTACAATACACATTCTGCCATCTCTTAAAACATCTGCAAAGCCTGTTTTGGACAATGACAAAAAGACAATACAATCTGTTCAACAATAAAAAAAAGAACAATTATAGAACTTGTAAATGTAATTTCTGTGACAGTGAACTTATATATGTTACAAGAATTGTGTGGTCTGAAACTGGCCCCTAACTTTTGTTATTAAGTAATACATATTTAAGTAATTATATGATACTTTATATTATTCCATAAATAAATGATTGAATTATAATACATTCTCATATATTTATAATGATCACAAAAAATAATTAATACATAATAATAGCATTGCTATTATTTCAGAAGTCTGCTTGGTTAAATACTGTATCTTAAATAGATATATAAATTATGAATAATGAAAAGAACAACAAAAACAGAAAAAAATATTACTCAATATGTATTAAAGTGAACACCTCAATGCATTATATATTTTAAACTTCTGACCATACCACGATCTCATTTTCAGATCTGAGAGACTTTCGACTTGAGCACAACATGTGACGTTGTCAAAGTCAGAGCATTCCAAGGACAATTCAATCACCTCGCTTTCAATAGCAACAACTGTTCGGTTTCCTGTGCACTCATGGGAATTAGTCAGGCCCAATGATGATGGACAACCCAATCTCCCAACCAGACACCTTTAAGAGGGACACGACTTCAGCCAACCACCTTTGGCCCATCCAGACCTTAAGGTGCTAAATGTATATTGGCAATGTGTCTGTGCCAATGCTATTAGCCTGAAGGCTTAAACTCTGTTGTAATTTTCTTAGGGAACTTTTTTATTGGCACAGTCTTCTTTATCGACACATGGAATGGGGGAAGTATCCTAGATCAGATGGAGTAGAATTTCTGATTAGCCCATGTGAAAAAAAGACAAATGAAGGAAGGCTGGTACCTTTAATGCACTGGAAAGTTAAGCAGATACACACAGTGTAGTGCATGTTTATGTTAATTGTCTAAATGTACCTGGGTGGTTTGGGGAAACTAGAAACACAAAAGCAGCTGAAATAACAAGAAGACATTGCCTTTCATTATAAAAAAATCATAAGTGTTAAAGATAACACTAATCAGTCATCGATCTGACTAGCGGTTAGAGAACTGGGCTTGTTATGTTGCCGGACTCGGGCCGGTTCAATTTTAAGAGTCAACATGTGACGACTGAAGAGCCCTTAAGACCCTAACTAGGCCCTTGGACCCATAACTGTTCCCCGGTGTTAGTATGTGTTTAATAATATGTGTAAATGTGTGATTCACTGCACATATTGGGTTAATTAATTCCTAAGTGTGTAAAAAGCACAACAGTGAAAAGAGAGTATTGTAAATCCAAAATCTAGATGTACACTAATTGATTCTAATATATCTTTGATCTATATGTATGTACAAACATATAATTCATAGCTGTCCCTGAATAATAAAACTTTTATCATTACTTTTTGTAAGCATCTCTTGATGTATGATAGCTATGTTGCCAACTGTTGCTGTCAAGTCCAACCTTCCATGCTTGTAAAATGTTAATGCCATTTATACAATCAAGGACAAGAAACTACACTTGGTAACAACACAGCTACACTAACAGAAAGTGACCTACAAAAAGAATGGCAACCAGCAGCTTGACCAATAGAATGCTACAATTCAAGGTCTGACATTGTGCAAAATTGTACTTGGATTTCAAGTTAAGGAGAAATATGGGTTCATTTTATACTATCTACAGTATAATGATTACACTTTATGAAAAAGCTTTCTTTATAAAGTGGTTATAAAGGCCTATTAATTAGGTAGTAATGGATCAAAACTCATTGATATGCAGCTTTTAAATCAGACAATGAATAGGACCATTACTCATATAAGTATCTGATAAGATCTGAGGTGTAACATTACTGATTGATATGAGTTCACTACTTGGCTGTGATGCAGGATCAATACTAATTATTATTTAAATATTAACATTATTATTAAGGGTCCAGTTGTCCCTTATTGCAATGTTATTAATTTGTTAGTTGAGTTGTTGTTGAGTTGTAAGGCATTTACAAACAAACTCATACATATATAACCCTATTGACAAACCCTTATTATAAAATGAAAATATGAAATAAGAAATTAATAAAAGCAGTGTTGAGGAGGATGCAGGTGTAGGTCCTTGATTTGCCTGTCTGCAGCCCTGACCTGTCTCTAACAGAGAAAATTTGGAAAAAATTTGAATGGGAGAACATGCAAACTCTGCACAAAAAGTCCCCAGCCCGACCCGGGGATCAAACTCGGGACATCCTGCTGTGAGGCGACAGTGCTAACCACTCAGCCACCATGCCGCCCTGCTGAGATACAAAAATGACAATTATAAATAAATAAAAATAATAAAATGAAGAAAAAACATTAAATATCTCAGGTTCATGTAAATGTAAGAAATTCACATTTTATTTAAATTTTGTTATTCAATATTTTTCATACTGTCCCAAGTTTTTGATTTATTCTTATCATATTTATTTAAAATAGTTAACCCACATATAAAACAAACGCTCTTCACAGTTTTATCCACAGTTTTAGTCGTAGCGTCTTTAAAATGCAACTTTTAGTTTAGCAGAGTTATAACCTTTAAGCCATTATATTAAAATAAATATAAGTGAATATAAGTGAGTATTTTCAACAGTTCTGGTAATGCTCATACTAATTATTATTTCACAAAGATATATCAATTCAGGCACTTTAGGTTCTTTCTGGTCCCTTTAAGGTTTTTTTTCCATACTCACCAGGGAGTAGCACTTTATCAGTCGTTAAGATAAATACCCAATATAAAAGAAAGAAAATGGCAAGTAATTTGAGATTTTTTTTACTTATTACACTTGACAATCACATTGGAATCTTTTTACCCTCCGAAATGCTAATTACTCACAGTGGGGAAGAGTTCTAGAGCAGGACGTCAGAGTTTAATATATTCCACTGTTACTAAAGAGTCGACAAAGCACTGCAGACTGAAATCATGGCTATACCTTAAACCAAGCTCCAAAGAATTATTTTAATGAGTGAGGACTTAATAAGCCAAATGCTACTTTGCCAAGGTGAATAGTGTACAAGAAAGCATCCACATTGCATGTGAAACTTATAATAATGACTACCATCATGCGGAATATTTGCATGCTAGTCAACGATGGATTAAAACTTTCCCTAGTGACATAAAAAGAATACATCAAAAACACAGAAGTAAGTGCTATGAAACACATATTTTCAATGCTGTTTATAGGTAATAGACAAAAAGAAAAAAAGTGATTGTCATTAAAAAGCTGTTGCAAGGAATCATACGTTTCAATGTCTTTCATGAACAGAGAAACACTGGGGTCAGGGGCTGGCTTTAGGACAAATACTAACTTAGTTCCTGAGCACCAGCTTCACTTTTTGGTTGATCATCAACAGTTCAAGATCTTCCTCGACTGGCTTTGACTGTCCATGCAACACTGATGCAAAACTGTTATAGCTGGTTTGTTTATCCAACATTATGCTAGCAAATGAACAGTAATGTTGAGATGTGGTGCAAACATCTCTTTTAATCCCATTTAATTACTTCTGTCTTGGGCGGCCATGAAGCAGATCACTGTGGGTCTCCTTACACCCGAAGTGAGGGACCTCATATCTGGCCATGCTTTCTATAGGACATACAACATGCGGTTTTCCACATGTTACTTGTAAGGTGATGTATGATTATAGCACACATGTATTACATGCATATGTGTAATACATGTTATTCATAAGTAATATCATTTAGGTTGTCAGCCATGGCCTGGTTTGATTTTAAGAGTCAACAAGTCACTATTAAAGTGCTTTTGAGCAAACCAATTGATCCCTAATGACTGAGCATGTGTGCTCACTACTGGCCCCTAGTGTGTTTTGACTAATCCGTCTAAATGTGTGTTTCAGTGCACTGATTAGGTTAAACGTGGCAAATTAATTGTGCTGTGTCTAAAAACACATTGATAAAAACGTTTTTAAAATCTAATATATATGCTGAAATAAATTATCAGGTATACATATCTGAAAAAATATCTATAAATAACGTGTGTGTTTGTCACTGCATTAAACAATTGCATTAAACATGTCAATTGCAAGTAAACAAGCTATTCTGTTCAGCATGATTTTTTTTTTAAATTTATTTATTTATTTATTTTATTTTTTTTGGGGGGGGTTGGTTTGTGTTAGGAAATGTTAATTGTATTTATGTAGATATATTTTCCTACATTTGCATGTGAGTTGTTTATTATAATTTGGATGAGATTCACTGAGACAGTCCAAATATAAGACATAAGAGGTATAGACGATGTTATCCTGGCGTCTCACAAGATGAACTACACCTGATTCTGAAATAAGGTAGTAAAATGTAAATGAGTCCATGTAAATATATGTGTGTAGCTGTAGTAAAAAGATCTGTCGTGGTGTATGTCATGATAGATGCAGTCGGTGTAGTGATTTGTGTATTTGTGTTAATAAGATCCTGCTGTATGAGGTTTAGATTTTTGTATGTGTGTTGTTAATGCTTAAACAAAGTCATTTTGTACAGCATGCAATATTATATATA
>JAOTRQ010000018.1:1143977-1154276 GCA_028565875.1 Hoplisoma paleatum | reverse complement strand
CACACACACACACACACACACACACACACACACACACACACACACACACACACACACACACACATACACACACACATTTTCGAAACAATGCATATTTCTTTAGACTTTACATCTACAATGAAAATAAACTCTAAATCTACTAAAACTGAAGCAAAGATGTTTAACTGCAGGACGTTTTTTAAAGAACCACTTTAATTAAATGAATATATTTTTGACCTGAGTATAACCACAGTTATGTAGCAGTAGCTACATAAGAGATGCCTCTATGAGATGCCTCATTAGACTTTGACAGAATCATGTATTAATACTGCATTCTATAAGCAACGCAAGTTAAACATTATTTAATGTAATTTTCAAGATCAATTGTACACCTTAAATTAAGACTAGATATTAAAATTTTACATATTTCAATAAACACAAAACAAGATGTGGATAAAATGGCTCTTTAGTCTCTAAAAATGCTTTGATTTTTATGCATATTTGAATGTTGTAAGATGATATATGAGGTTTATAATTACATGGGCACATTGTGGTCTAATGGCTGTTAACAAAGGCAGAATTATTGCTGACTTTAACTAAAAACCAAAACTCATTTACTATGTGTGGACTGTAACATATTTGATCTCAACCAGGACTGCTAGACTCAGCTGTGTAGTCAATGGAAATGTGAACCGGTCAATAATAAATTGGTTTTATTATTGCGAGTTCCATAGGACTAAGAAAATAGCATATGGAAACAAAACATAGTCAATAAGTCTGAAGAGATAACATTGCTTAAAACTAAGACACCACGATTGCGGAGGAAGAACAAAATCATCTTCTGTAGTTTGCTTTGTAACCACTGAAAGAAAAGTTAATGCCCTAAAGGTATGTGTAAATGTTAAAAGTATTTGGTTATTTTAAAACATTTTTGTTGTTGTCTGATATCTGCAGTAATTACACCAGTTGAATATGCATGTATTATATTATATTAATATAATGATTATACTATATAATGTATGTAATATAATAATTTATTCGATCATTTATTCTGTACATTCCATTTTTATCATCACTGTTATTAAATCTAGAGAAGACTAACTTTCTTAAATCAAATTCATACAAAACTATTTACACATTCTATATTAGCACATTTGTGTACTACAAAACTGCATGTTTTCCACTAATGTGTGTGTGTGTGTGTGTGTGTGTGTGTGTGTGTGTGTGTGTGTGTGTGTGTGTGTGTGTGTGTGTGCTTTGTTTACACTTCATGACAGAAACCATAGTTGCTCATTACACAAGATTAATCACTTTGCAAGGTCATATTTAAAATAGACAATTTAGAATACTCTTTTCACAACTGTGCTTTTTAACACACTTACACACTTCAGTTATGAACTGTCGGAATTGGCAACCTTCTGATCATAAGCCCAGTTCCCTAACCAACTTGCCTTGGCTACACCTTATTGACTGAATGCTTACTAATATTGAGTCACATGCAATTTAGTGCATCCAATTCATGCACGAGCATGCAAACTACATACACAAAGAAGCCTGACTGCCCGCTGTGGTGATTGAACCCAGAACCTTATTGATGTGAAGTGACTGTGCCACCCTTTCAGCCACCGTGCCAGCCACATATTAACCAGTACACAATTCATATCCATACTGTATTTACTGTTATTCACTTTTCATTAATTAATCTGCAGACTTATAGTGTTACTATTAAAATTTACAAATGGTTGCAACTGCACTTTAACAGTAATCAATATAAAATAATCTTTATCTTACATTTGCATACAAACTACTGTTTTTCTCTGGCTTTGTGCTGACATAAAGACAATACAGTTGAATTCAATTTACTCTACACAAATGACCACAAAATAACACATTTATTCACACACCACTTAAATATGTTTTACTTTTGAACTCAACTTCATCTTCATTAACATAAAAAGTCTTTTAAAATTTAATACACCCCCAATTTTCTCCTCTTCTTATTTTTCAAAGCTTGATCTCCACTGGCACTGCCATATCCTATTTGCCGAGCATCAGCCGAAGCTTACTGACAGCATCAGTCAGACACAAGTTTAACAGACACGGATCATGGTTGCCCTGACAGTAGGAGACAAGTGAGAAGGCCGTTCCTCATTTGCTACAGGGCTCATGAAGTAGAAGGGCATATGTTGCCTGGCAGTGAGTTCTCTGCTCTCACTTTCTTACCGTCTTTCTGTCTCTGAGTCTCAACCAGTCGGCGGTAGTGGAGATGGGCAGCAGGCTGATTAGAATGACAGGCGTCTCATTCAGTGAAAGGCTGCCTGAGAGGCCAGGGCCTCAGTCACTTACCCACTCACACTTACACGGTGTGTGAAAGCAGGAGAAAGACGGAAAAGCGAGAAATAAAAGATGAGAGAGGGGGTCTGGGCCTCCCTTTTATTTCCACTTGCTACCAAGCTGAATCAGAGTGAATCCTTATACACTGCTGTCGGGTAGACGTGACATGGCAGCTTAGGAAAACGCCTACACATTTTTTATCCAGTAGACTTTATTCATGATGTTTCTTCTTTTCACATTCTAGGTTAAGGCTAAATCAAGTTATTTACTAAACACCAAAAGCAATATAAACTATATATATAACTTTTCTTAGTATTTAAACTTAGTGACATGTTTACAGTCTGGGAAAGCAGATCAAATAAAAAAATCTAATCAAATATAATGAATACTGAAATATATAAGAATTTTGCTGAATATCATTTTTTGCATGGATTAAAAATCAATGTGCTTTTTAGCAAACATTTTACTATTTCTAAAAAAAAACCTTGGATGCGAAAGTGGGTGGTGGAACTTGAACTAGCAACCCTTTCATAGCTTGTCCAGTACTTTAATCCCAAACCTAACTGTCTAAAAACTACTTAGAGCATTTTCTTTTTTGCTTTTGTTATATACTATTGAAAAAAATAATAGCAGTAGCATTTCTTACAAGCACTCAAAATAAAATCTTTGCATTTCCAGCATTGCATTATATTAGTCTGACTGTTGTCCAAGGAAAGGACACTGAATAAGGCATTACATAAGGCCTCGACAATTGGGTATTTCTTCTATAATTGTTAAATGGTTGAGAAGATTGAGAAGGAACCAGAGGTGGATTGGAACAAATAATCAGCCCTGGCATTTCAAATCCGACCGGCCCACCACAGGTGATAACACTTTTGGCCTGTTCGGGCTATTGAATGTGTATATCAACAACATATAATGGCTTAACAGGAATCATTAGCCAATCTTTTTTATTGTTGTTTTATCATTTTATCCAAATTTATCATATTGTTGGGTTTTAGCCTTCTCATTACATATATCTAACATTTGCCACCCCATCATGGCCACATCAAGTGAACAATAAATATCTAAGACACAATTAAGAACAGGCTGATTTTTATTTTTATCAGAATAAAATGCCAATTCAAAGTACAATTTGGAAGCCAATAAAATATCAGAGCTGCCAAAACATAAAAGTAAATAACTAACTCACTGGTCCACTCTTATTTGTAGATTAAGTCCACTACAGAAAGTATATACTAAACTTCATTTCTGACAAAAAAACATGAAGGTGGGGAATCCAACCGGAATAATTGTGTAATAAGTAATTTTATAAGTAATTCTCATTTAGATATGCTACAACATCTCATTGTCAGGTGTTATTTGAGGTTAGCTATTGAACTAAATTCCCATTTGAACAGAACACATTATTCATTTATTTTATAAATAAGAACACCTTCCTCAGAACACAGAGGAAGATCAGGTAAAAATGTTATGTGTAATTGGAGACACTTTTCTCTATATACATATATTTTGAATTTAGCCACATCATCCATAAACCAGAGTAACCATTGTATAGCCACTCCCAAGCCTGGATAAATAAGCAGGGTAGTGTCAGGAAGGATATCTGGTGCTAAAACTATGCTACATCAATAATGTGGCTCATAGTACACAGTGGTGACAACCATCAGGGATCAGTCCAAAAAATAAATAAACAAATTGAATAATAAATAGTAATAAATAGTTCAAATGTATATTAATTAGCATTTAACGAATATTTCACCTTTCACTGAATAACTTTACAAATACATTCAGAAATTTTCTTTTTTTTATTTTAAAGTATCATTTGTTAATATTATCCATATGAATTTGTTTAGACTAGAAGGTTGAACTGGCCCTTTAAGCAGTGGGAGATATTCATTGCAGGAAACAACCTACCTTTTAATACTGTGCATTAATCATTAGCAAACGCCACTTAGCACAAGGTTAATTACACTCTTAACAGCTCTCATAGCCATTCGGAGGCTGAGATCCCTCATATGTGTAATTTGCTCATCATAATCTCTACAACAGCACATTTTAAGTGGCTGATTGATGGACAGGAGATAGAATCTGCCTATCAAATTAAAAGATAATAGAACACTGTGCACATAGGGGTCAGCTTCGGGGAAGAAGGATGGTTTTTACAGGATTTGGAAAATCTCTGATATTAGACTGAGCTCTTAATGTTACATTGTTACAAGTTTCTAAGATCCAGGGATGGGTACACTAGTCCAGTTGCACATAAGTTGCACAAACATTATCTTCAGACTGAACTCTGACTTGTTGAAAATGTCATAGACTCGTTTCATGACTTCCTCATGGGTCATATGTATACTTACATTGTAGTAATGAAGGACCACTCCCAACACAGTTTGTCAAGTTGCCCTTGGATTAGAATCTCATTTAAAAATAGCAGAATATCTTACCTAGTGCATAATATCTGAACAACTAGGATGAATGGACCACTCCTACATAACTGGAAGATTAGGTGGAATGATTAAAAGCTTTCTGAACCAATAAGACCTTCTTTGGGTATCATACTATCCATACTATAGACATTTTCTTACGATAGTCTAGTCAGATCAGACATGTGCTTGCCTGTGACCTTCCTAAGCTGGTGTTCCTGTCATGTAGCATTGGAAATGAATATATCTTAATTGAAAGAGGCAAAATAAAATATAAATGGCAGCAACAGAAAGAGATGTGGGCGACTTTGATGGAGAGGCAGTTATCAAAGTACAAATGTCAGATTTTTTAGTCAATATGTGCACCACTGAAACCTATTTTTATTGACCTCTTGATTCGTTTGACTGAAGATTTCTATCATAATGTGAGTGGTCTTTTATGAATGACACTGGCTTCATCCAGAAAACTCATCCAACAAGACATGTTTCAAACAATCAACCAAGATTTGTGTAGACAAACAAATACATTTCATGTATAAGGAACTGCCTTATTGGCTCAAATAAGCCTTTCCTGTATCCAATTGATTGTGCAATTAAAAATGTGTGGAGGGAAATGATTGGGTTTCCGATGTTGCATGATTACATTCAGCCATTAAGTTCATAATTTAATGACTGCTGGAAAATGTGATGTTCAAAATATGTTTACAAAAATAAGATCCAGTGAATTTGGTTGGATCCTAATAAAAAAAAAAATTTAAATCTGTTACCTATACATGCAATTAGTCCAAATATACTACATACATATACTTTGTACAATACTTTTCTATTTACAAGAAAACATTTCCAACATAGCGTTACTAGCACTATGCAGTGCCAACAAAAATACATTTTAGTTGTAGAAAGATTTAATCTTCTGTATTTTGTAAACTTTTGTAATCAACCAACCTGATCTTTTTTAATGTTGTTTCAATTTTGAAAACATATTGTAATATTGAGCCTTAATAGAACCCGAGTTCATTTCTGCAACAGTCTCTTTCACTGATTGTATCATCAGCCATTTTGCCGTCCATAACCCCAAAATGTATTCACTGACCGCAATGACCAGGACGTTATTTCAGTGAGACCAAAAACTCAGCTGCTTTCAATTGAAAACTATTGATTTGAAGTCAGCTTACTGAAGATTTCATTTGTTTGGGAGATTGAGTGCTGTTAATACATGGTAATATCTCTGTAGGTCGGGGACGTAGCCCTGCTGTTGAACACTGCAGGCTTGTTTAGCTGCTGATGTAGGAACATTAACAGTACTAGTCAGTTAATTTAAAAAATATGCTCATGAAACAAAAGCACATTGATCATCCAGATGTACTGGCATTTGGTGTTATGAGAGTGTAGAGAGCTTGTATACACTTTACTGCCAGCCTAACTGGCTTTTTAAAAGCTCTAGGCCCATCTAAAGTCTGTCTTGCTGGCACTCATCCAGATAATAGAAAAAGGGGCTCTCGGGAAGATCCATTTTGGCTCAGTGGGCTGGCAGAGTTCAATGGCACTCCGGTTTGGATGTTCGGCGCACATATACAATGTCATGTAAATGGGCTGCTTGCATTTGCACCTTCCTCCTTTTTATTATGAAAGGCTAAGTGGGTGGCATGGTTGTCCTCCTCCTTCTCATGCTCTCTGTCATCTTTAGATTATATTTTGGGTAATAATAACTGCTATCAGGCCATCCCTTCTCTCTTTGTTTCCTTTCCTGCTCATTGGCAGCCCCGTCGTCTATGTCTTCGTATCCCTCTTGGAGGCTTTGTGTCGCATGGGCCTTTACAATAGAGAGTCGAAGCAGAGTAGGCATGAGGCAGGCACAGCATGTCATTAACTCCTTATTGCCGCCTTACAGTGAACCCGACAGCGATCTGCCCTGGCGAACGGCAACATAACACGCTTCCCCCTACACATAACAGTATCTATTAACATGTCCTTCTTTTGTGTGTATCAACAGGTACTTAAACTCCTCTAATGCCTTTCACATTCAGTTTTAAGCAGAACACCTATGTTTAGTTGTCACCATGTAACTATTTCCGTAAGTTAAATGGCCCCTATTTTGCAGAGTGATAGCATGTGACAGCTGGATAAAAATGAGCAAATGGGTAGTTGCTTTAGACACAAATAATAGTTCATATTTCAATTTAAATAATATATTTCCCAGTAACATAGCAGCTTAAACCTTCAAAGTAATATCCATTATCTGGAATATAAAAATCTATGACAAAATATATTTTATGAAGTAAAACGTTAATGCTTGTAATTACGTTCAGGGCCATTAGTATTGATTTCTCAAGAAGGATACATTAAATGACTGTTTTGCGCTCCTTCAATAATATATTAGTTTGTTCATTTGTTTGAATGATTTACTACTTCATTGTACTTGTACTGGTCCATTATCTGATGATTTAATTGCCTGTGGTAGAAAATATTCATATGTCTCATATGAAAAGGACCATTTAAAAATAACTTCTCACATCCTCAAGGTGAGAAGAATATTTGAAAGCAGATTGGAAACATGGCCACTGTATTCTACATCATCTGGCATTTTCACCTTCTTGAGCTTGTCAAGACTGTCAACATTAAAACAAATCACCAAACAGAGAATACAGAAGGGAGAGATTTAACAGAGTGCAGAATTGATTTTTTCCGTGCCATGCTCAAGGGAACACTTTACACCAACGTAGACATTTTACAGATCTGTTTAACCACGTTCAGGGTCTGCATTAATAATAGCAAGGATCCAGTCAGACCAAGGTGTGATATTTTCTTTGTGTATACAATTTACAATGTGACACAGACATAACTACACTACTATATCAAAATATATATTCTTATTTATTTAACTTTTCAAATAACAGTCAAATGTATTTTATTAAGCTATATCGAACAAAATATTTTATTTGAAACATATTAAACACATTAATTGCTGCTGATATTTGCATATAAACCCATTTAGTTTTAGACTTTTTCATTTCTCTATAGGCTGTAATAAACAATTTAGATTGTTCTGTAACTAGTCTTTTTGGTGTTTATTCTGTTTCCAGCAGACACACACAGACAGACACACACACACACACACACACACACACACACACACACACACACACACACACACACACACACACACCTTTATAACAATTTAGTGTCTTTAATGAACTTGGCTGCATATATAGAATTGTGACAGGAAACCAGAGCTCATGGAAGAAACCCATGAAGACACTGGTAGAACATACAAACTCCACTCATGAAAGGACTCGGACCTCTTTATCTGGGAATCAAACCCAAGACCTTCTTACTGCTTGGTGACAATGTTAGTAGCCACACAGCCACTGGGCCACCTGTGGTAAATAAAATCACAGTAATGGAGGAAAAGGCAGGTTAATGATGCCCAGTGACCAGTCCATGGTGGCTATTCATGTTCGTATAAGTATATTTAATTTTAATTATGAGAAACTGCTGTGGCTAAAAAAAGCAAGCAAGAAAAAACTTTAAAATAAATAGGTGTTGAGGTAACTTTTCACCACTGTGCTTTTTACACACTTATTAAGTATTTCTTCATATTTAACCTAAAACAGTGCAGTGCATACTGAGCAGCCCTAGTTACGGTGCCCAGGGAGCAGTTAGGGGTGTGGTGCCTTGCTCAAAGGCACTTGAGTTATGACCTGTCAACTCTTAGAATTGAACCGGCAACTTTCTGATCACAAGCCCAGTTCTTGAACCACCAGGTCATGGCTGCCAGAACTTACGTTGCTCTGTACTGGTCAAGATTTAAACCACAAGTTCACCCATAATTCAAGGAAGACATTAAAGGTGAAACAAACTTGCCCTTTCAGTTCAGGTCTTCTAATATTTCTTACTATTTCTTTGTTCTAACATGGTTTTACCAGGTTTGTATTTGTGTTGTTTAATTAATCAACGATAGGGAAATTTTGTAAGTCATTCTGGATATCATCATTCTGGACTATATGATGAAAATGAAAAATAAATGGAGCTGTAAATGAAGAATTAAGGTGTGTATTAGCAAACTATTTCCAGACCCATTAAATACTTCTGTAATGTGATCACATCAAACACGTCTCTTTTTAAAGCCAAGAGTGAAATAAAGTAATTCCACAACAATGTGAAAGACATTTCAAGACTCTCTTCATAAGTCGAAATGTTAATAATGACTTATAATTAATAATGTATAATAATGGTTTTAGAATGGTGTGATGCATATCATGGGTGTATGTAGTCATTTAAAATAAATAAACAAAACACTAAAACAAAGGAAGTACATTCTGTTAATGACCCTGGGTACAAAAATGCTATTAAGTATCCAACAACAAAACAAGGTATATGGCTCTCTTGTGAACAACAGGGGGTGGACTTTGGTGAGAACATATTTTTTGCATTTCACATGTGTAAATTGTCTATCGTGTCTCTTCATCTCTAGAGAATGTGGGACAGGTGGCCATCACATCCATACCAGATGCTAAAAGGAAACACTGCTGATGAGATCTTTTGGCTATCGAGGAAAAAGGCAATGTGAAAATGAAGTCAGCATTTTTGTTAGTAATCATGCCCATGGCTACAATGTTGGCAAGCCTATAAACTTCTGATCCCCTATGACAGGCCTGACAAAAATGAGTGATTTTGTGAGGATTTGGCTTTGTGTGTTAACATATGAGAACATTCTGCTGGCATAAAGAAGTGTTCAAAAGAGGAGTTATGAAAGGAAACACCAGTGAATAGATCATTTACTGAATAAACTGTGTTCTTTGTTTGAAAAGAACATTACCAACATTGCAAAGAACAATGAAACCCAAAAAGCCTTTTTGTTGGATTAGTGAACAAGGATTGTTCAAATATCATGCCATTCCATAGCACACATTATTCTTCATGTCTTATTTTATATCAGCTGTAAAAGGTAGGTGCTAATTCAAAAGGGTAAAATCTTGATATTGGCAAATGCTCAATGCTGGTTCAATATTTGAACAGTGAATAACAAAAAAATACACAACATACACAAATGGGATTGTATAGACTTAGGAGCCGATATAAAAGCCTGTTAACTCAATTCTGTGTTTTTCAGAACCTACAAATCTGGAGCATTGTCTCTGTAACATAATCTTATAAAATGAATGATTGTTTCTCTGTTTGAAAATAAAAACACATTGTTGTATAACACACACAAAAATTTTTTTGTTAATAACTGTAAAGTATTACTGCTGTTAAAAAATGTTGCAGTTAGTATTATAACAATACTGAAATACATGAGATAATATATTTAAAGTATATTTTAAAACAGCTTTAAAACTTGATTTGCCTCTCCCAAAAATAAAAGGAGCAGCCGTCATCTGGGCTTGTGATTCGAAAGTCGCTGGATTGATTCCAAGAGTCACCAGGTCATCACTGAAGCGTACTTGATCAAGGCACCAAACCCCTAACTGCTCTCTAGGTGCCATGACTAGAGCTGCCCATATGAGCATGTGTGCCTACTGCTTCCCGCTAATGTGTGCTCAATAGTTTGTGTAAATGT
>JAOTRQ010000018.1:1120796-1131333 GCA_028565875.1 Hoplisoma paleatum | reverse complement strand
TATATATTGTGGTCTATTAATTTTACTAAACTTTACCATGCATAGTGATTAGTTAAACATCTTTGTGATTTTTTCAAAATGTTTTAAAGTGATCCAGTGCTTTTATTATCTATAAAAAATACAGAATTTACACACGATATAATTTATACACCATCCAGATCAAATTATTTAGACCAAATAAGCCAAGTATATAGATTCTTAGTAGTTTTAATATAAAATTATAAATTTGTTAGTGTCTTAATCTTAATGGAATAAGGTTTGAAATTCGTCTTAAAAATTTGATGTCTTTTGTACGATTGGTACGACTGCTAAATCTTGCCTATGGTCACACGCGAATACACTTAACACCTGAACAGGTTGCCAGTCTGTTGCTGAAACAAACACACACACACACACACACACACACACACGTATTTAATTTAGCGGCTCTATAAGTGATGGCAATATTAAAATGCAATAAAAATGAGAATTTGCTGACAAAATAAGATAAGGGACAGAAAGTAAAGCACCTTGACCTCACAGGTTGTGACAGGCAGCAGGTCAGGAGAGGCCGTCTGTGCCTATAGGCCCATGTGTGCCCTCATGTGGCATGTGAACAGACAAGGGCCTCACCCTCATGCTGTAGAACTCCTTTTTACATTCCCTCCAGAGGCATGGCCGCAGTGACGGATGGCCACTTGCACAGCCCAAGATCATAGGAGCACCTGCTGGGGTGTAAACACCACAACAAGGGTCAGTGCCAAGGCTGATGGGGGTAAGATCTCTGACTTTATCGAGGCTGGATGCTCCAGTCCGGCTTACGTACCGATGCTTCCATCAACAAAGTGACTTCTGGTCTGTTGACAACACCAGACGTGGTCCACTCTTGTATGTTCTTCAAAGTTATTTTAACTGACATGTTGAGAGTCAAAGGGCATTAAAGTGTAGACTGCCCAAACAAAGAGAGGACCGGTAGCCTCACACACCAGTGCAACACAACGTTCTTGAATGGGTCCCGACCTACCGCCCTAGGGCAAACAGTCGCCACAGAATTTATTCATGTCGGGTCTGGGCCATGTCCGCTGTCACGTAAATAGTAGCGACTTGTTTACTAAAGCCCTAACACTGCTCACTATGCTGTGCTTTAATTGCATTATGCACTTTACATTAGCAAGTTTGTGTCGTACATCTCATGCACTGGACAGCACGTAGATCTAGATTAGGGACATTAGGAGTGTCCAAAGGGTTTTGTTCTGTACATAATGTGACTTTTAACATTTAAAAGGTTAAAAAATATTTGATTTGTTGTATATCGCTTTGTAGAACATTTAAACACATTTAAATAAATGTGTTGTTTTCAGAATAATTTTAGTTACTGCTCTACAAATGTAAAATTCTTCATATCCTATTTCGATTGTGTCACCATGTCTGCCTGTCTTTATCACATTCAGATCTCTCTTTCCCAGGAAACAACAGTTCTGCAAGTGTAAATATTTGACATGCCAATAAAGCACTGATGCTTGCAACGAAGAAATACCCTGCACACAGAGTCAATCTATTTCAGAGCTTTGGTCATCCAATCACACTTAACCAGTAACATTTGTTTACAAGCTGACTCAAGCTGAGATCTGATTTATGCCCATTTCACCACTTAAGCCAGCTCTGGCTAAAGGTTCCACATATACTGATATGTATTTGGATAATTTCTGCTTCATCATCAATCAAATCAAACCAATTGTTTCATGCAGTGACAACCACACCAGCACATCTCCACTGTACTGTAGCCAATCAACATTCGGGACACATAGCAGCAAGGGCAGTTTGTAAACAATGCATTCGCGGATTGTACTAAGCAATAAATTAATGTATTCACATATTTCTGACAATGCCAGAGAGGAGATGTTCCTTGTTATTTTGTTATCGGTAATGAGGCCAACGACCCTATTTGAACAGACTGGTTGTTTTCGACATCGGTGGTGTTACAAAGCACTTACGAACCCGGTCTTTAACACTAGACTGGGCAATTATCCGCAGTCGCCTTTAGCTGGGTAATCCCTATTTAAAGGTGTACAACTCTTGAGATGCTCTCCTCTTGAGCAGGTTAGCCATGTCAAGCTTTATTTCAGAAGCAACCACAGCCAGGAAGTGCAGCAATTGAGCTCCTGGCCAAGATACAGTTATATTGAATAATCTCAATAAATGATTGAAGGTATCAGGTGCAAATTTAATTGAAACCTTTGTGATCTTGAATAACTTTGATGGCTTAGATGTGTGCGTAAATGTCATTCCCTGGGCTTGGGGGCATCTAGGATGGACCATTACAAATAAAAGTTGTCTTTTGGTCAGATAAATCAGTATTTCATGTCTTTTTTATTATTTACTTTCTCCATACCATCCCAATATTTTCTTATTCCAGGTTCTAAATAAAAAATAGTAGCTGTCGCCATGTGGTTATAGTACTGGACTGAACAGGACTGGACTAGTAATCAGAAAGTCAAAATTTCAAGCCACCACTGTTAGGTTGATGCTGTCGGGGCCATGAGCAAAGCCCTTAACATTTACTTAACTCTATACTATATATTGAGTATAGAGTTTGGCTCAATAACCTCCAAAATGTCATGGCACAAAGCCTCATACAGATAAATGTAACACTTTCTTTATACATTTAGCCAAATAAACATCTTATATAAAATGTTCTCTAAGAAAAGTTTAGAGACAAGTTCGTTTATTTAAGGAATTGTGATTTTATAGAGGTCCTGGCATCAAAAGCTAAAAAATAAAGTCAAGATCACCATGGCATACCAGAATATTATGCACTAGAACGTATCATATTTCTTGTTTAAAGTCTAGCTTTCTGACGTGTTGTTCCAGTACGTCTTTTTGGCATCACACATTTTCCTAAGCTCAAAGCGGACAAAAGGAGAGGAGGCGAAAAGGACGAGGGAGGGAGAGAAAGCGAGAGAGGGAAAAGCATCCTCCAGTACAATCGATCTTTGTTGAACAAACTCTGAGCAGATGGCGTTGTGTGTTGGTGACACATTGCCTCCCACACTGCTGATTGACTCACTGTTTGTCATGATCGTGATAGATTACACTGCACAAAAGATACTGTACAACAGACAGCAAACAACTAAATATAAACAAGCGAGGATGTGAGCTTTCATGCCAATGAGGAGTGTGATTTTAAAATTGTTATGATGATTGCTTACGGAAAGGGAGAGAAGCAGGTCATGCTTTCAGAGATAAACTGAAAATACTAAATTGACAGTGCACCTACAGCTGTGGATCAAGCTCATTTAATGCTCAAAAGCACTCCCACTCGAGTTCATTTTCAACTGTACTCGCGCTTGAAGAGCATTTAGTTTTCTGCTCTTTGACAAATCTGAAATACAGAGGCCTTTTGCCGTTGTTATAGAAGATAGACTATGGAGGAGAATTTAGGCTTAACCTGAAAGAATGTGCTAGTCTGAGGAGACAGAGCGAGTAGAGATAGTAAGTCTATCACTGATGAGTATCAGCTATTAGTGGCTCTCAGCTGGATATCCTCCAGAGCTTCAGTTCTACGTCCATGCTGTGTGGCAGCGCTTGCTTCTTATCACGCCTGTCCACCTGTCACACTTGGCCCTCTGTCTGCTGCCTGATGGATTTCCGGTGTTACACACACTTGGCAATGTAACTTAGAGGTTTAATGTACACATATGCACGGAACACAAAAGAGACACCAACATCCAGACATGTTGTGCATGCCTATACACAAAACCCAAAAAGAACTACTGTGATATGCTGCTTTATAAACACTTATAAACACTTTATAAACACACATTATACATTTATATAATTATTACTGCATTTATTATTATTGCTATTATTACTTTTATTTTCATCATCTGGTGATTATTATTAGTACAGTATTATTTAAATTCTTCTTCTACTTATTATTATTATTATTATTACTGTATTTTATTATTTTCATTAATATTCAATTGCTGTTATTATTGGCATTATTATCAGAAATTATTTTGGTTATTGTTTACTTTTATTATGTTATGACTTAAACTGTAATTATATTTATTTAATATTATTATAAATATGATTGAGATTATTTATTCTATTATTATTATTATTTCAGACAGACAGACAGATACTTTACTAGCTTCCTAATCTTGCAAATCCATTCATGGCACTATATAAAAACCAACATATAACAATTATCATTGTTCACATAATGTATTCACATAATGTATTTTTGATTTACCACAATATCTGGAAAACCAAATCTGGTCCTATTATTCCTACGAGAAGCATTCCAAACTCTGTAATTACCCTGTAGTGTGTGTACAAAGCACAGTGGTGAAAGGAATACTCCAAATTTAAATTTGAAGTACTCATATTGTTCTTTTTCTGTATCCTAAATAAAGTCCTTCCCCTGAGGAGACAGGCGAGCAAAATCACAGCTGAGTGCCACCCCACACACCACCAGTTTAACAGCACCTGTATTTATTGAATGGGTCTGGATTAGAGCAGGATGTGAGTATGAATCAAGTATTTTTTCTCTTTCTTTAACACAATCCACAGTAACGGAATGAGGTCAGGGATGCTGGTAGGGGCTTAGATTACATTAATCTGGGCCCTCTGCAGATCAGCCATTTTGACAACAAATAACCTCTGGCTAGTTAATGATGGCCGCTGGGCGACATGGCAAAAAAAGTGTTGATTTTGATCTGATATGCCGCTGCTTGCTCTGTCCATAGAGGTTATGTAAATAAATGTGTCATCCATATGGGGGCTAAAGCCTATTTCAGATCTTCTGTTTCAGACTATGTCAAAGAGAGAGGCAGAAAAAAAACATGCCACTGACCTTTCGACTGTAGCTGTCTCTGTGGCTAATTTACTAGCTCAAGTGTTAAAGTCTGAGGTCAGATGATTTTATACGGGCAGCAGTTATTCCATTGTCTGCTTTATTTTTTTTTAAAGCGTGGTGAAACTCAGAGAACTGTTTAGATGTGACCTCTATAACACTGTGCTTAATTAGTGTGGTGTTGTCCTTACATCAGACAATATCCGAAAAACAACCTACAACTGCATGCTGCCGGTCAAACCTTTGTACACAAATATGCCTTTTACAGAGTAGGTCACCAGGTCTATCTCCAAACCATAGCACTAGGGGTAGCTCAGTATCCATAGAGCAATACTGCATCTCTAATTAACCTAGTAGGATGTTTATGGACTGTGGGAGGAAATTGGAGCACCCGGAGAAAACCTCTGCAGAGAACAAGCAATCTCCACCTTGCCTCCACCTAGGTATCAAACATGGGACTTTGGATTATGAGGCGACAGTGCTAACCACCAAACCACCGTATTAGCCTGTATTAGATTTGTTTTGACTGTTACTTTAAACATGTGAACCAGAGATGCTATGCTTTGTCTGCACAACTTATATTTATAAATAAACCTACGAGAAAAAAAGTGACAGTAAAGCTTTTATTACTTTGTAATCTTACCATTCCCTTTCAAGTAAAAGACACTTAACAAGTACATTGGCACAGAGTATACCAAGTGAAGTATTTTATCTCGTCCTTCCTGCAAACACATCTTAACATGTGCATGCCGAACCAGTATCTGTGCCTTTTTCTTCCTCAGCCATGCTTTCATCGTGTGTTTAGTCGCTGATTTTGCATTGTGTCATTGACCTGGAAAAATGTCTCGTAGACAAGATAAGTTACTTTAACGTCTCCATGTACTTTTCTGCAGAAGTGTAAATGACCTTTGACAACTACACTGACAAAGCCCTATACCATAACAGACACTGGATTTTGGACTAATGACAGATTAGATGGATAAAAAAAACTTGCTGATTCATCGGACCACAATACAAACTTGCACTGTGTGATGATCCATCCTAGATGCCCAGAAACAGTTAATGCTGTTTCTGAAACGGCAGTTATTCAGTTCAGCGCTGATATTTTCAAAAAGCTTCATAGAACTGCCGTTTGTGACTGAGAAATACATGCTACCACAGAGGTGTAAATGTTCTGATGGAAACCTGCTTCCTGCAGGAGACTGAATAAAACTTCTGGATTAGAGAGAGAGGACAGCTGTCATTCTGCTTCTCATGGCAAATCAGGAATAATGGGCTGCTGTTCTTCTTTTCTTGTTTTCTCAGGGTTGCTGATGGTGGAGCTGATTTTTTTTTTTACCTTCTTGAGGAAAAGACTAAGCCATGACTGATGTACCGACATGCAAGAAGAATGTCTGAAACTCACACCAGACATTTTCAATGACTGGACTTAACGAAGAACTCCAACTTATGTCTAGTTGTAACATATAATAATATTTAACTCAATACATATAATAACATATATAATATAGTCAGTATAATTTTGTTAAAAATGTTGTTGATAAAGATAATCTACTCCAGTCTTCCCGTTATGGACGGCTACCAACTCAGTCTTAGGATTCTTCTTGTAATTTCTTTTCAGGGAGTTTTTCTTTCCCACAGTTGCCATAAGCTTGCTCAGTGTGTGTGTGTGTGTGTGTGTGTGTGTGTGTGTGTGTGTGTGTGCAGGGGTGGGAGTCAGTTTTCATCTTTAAGTCTTTAACTCTGTAAAGAAGTTCCTATTGTAAAATTTCCTATTGACATTAATTTACTTAATTTACTTAAATAAATTGACTTGACATACAAGCTTTACTTTACTATGGACTCTGGAGCAGGGTAAATATCTTCATTTTAGACCAATTAATTCGAGTCAATATAAAAAATCTCATCCAGCCAATACAGGCACATTTTTCTTGACCAAAATAAATGCTTTGTGTTTCTCACTTTCCTTTTTTTGTTTTCAGTTTTATTTATATCTGAAAAAAGAAATTATTTGTATTATTATGTGTCTCTCGGTGTCGCTTTTGTTTTCCTCCAATCCTGATCAGACAAGATTGTGGAAAAGCAATGATCATTCTGCCTCGGGTGAGATTTTGTTGGTTTACATATCAAAGTCAACAAATACCTTTTTTTCTCATATGGATCAACTCTTTTTATGTTTGTGTAAGCACATGAGAGAAACAAATCCAGCGAAACAAAGGGGATTAGGGGCTCTCTGGATGGTGTGTTATTCATCTATTGTGCTTTTTTAACTTTCAGGGCAAAGTATCGGTGTGACAAAAAGGAGAGCATGATAAACACAGGAAAGAAAGGGAAGTGTTCAAACATGGCAGGGTAAGGAGTTGCTCCTTCAGCTCTTTTGTGTTAGCATCACACTGTTTCTAATGCCTGTGTCTCTCCTGCAGTAGCCTGTTAAGTGTTACTAAGAGAAAACAGACACTTGTAATGATTGGTTTCATTTGTAGCTTTTGTCAACCTGAGATGCGAAGAAAATCTACACTTTTAGAAGTCTCTTAATAGCACATTATTCAATCACGGCTGTCACACAACACCAAGTTAACACGTAGAACCGTATGTTCTTGTCTTGTTTTCTTTCTTCTTCTATCTTCTTCTTTATTTAACTGAAAATGATCAAATAAGCAGGGGTGCCCAGACTGAAACACAGAATAGATTTTTTAATTATTTATTTTCTATTACTTTTCTGAATGTCCTAACCTCCCTGTTAATACGTGCTTGGGATAAGCAGTAAAATGCACTGGTTTATGCATCCTAGTAGCTAAGTACATGCAGAACAATTCTGTCTTCAATGAACCTGCCATTTGCCATACTAAACAATTACATTTAGTTTGAATTGTACATTATTATTCTATGAACATATTTTAGTTACAATTATTTTAAATCCCTATGCAGTTCTGTAACTTTTAAATTAATATGTACTACAACAATGCAATAAGAATGCCTGTAAACAGTGCTCTAAAAAATGATGGCTCCAGCATTAATGTTAACACGCAAAATATTCCAACATCCTATATTTCTACACTTTAGTCTGGAGTAATGTAAACATACTAAATAAAAGAACTCATGGACCCTGTGCCTCTTATACAAAATGTTGCATCCGCTGCTTAATAATTGTGATTAAGTTCCATATCAACATGGTGCAATTTGGCAATCTTATACCCAGAAGAACCTGAAATGAGAACTTCCAAAATAACACAACATGAGCATTCTTTTAAAATGTATAAATATAGTAACATACTTTGTAACTAATAAAAATAAAAAAGTAATTAATTACTTTTTTATTTAAATAGATTTTTAGTCTAGTAACTTGCTCAAGTTAAATACCCCTAACTTTTACGTGAGTACAATATTTTGTATAATATATTCTTTTATAGAAATACGTACAAACTAGTAGCATTTAAACTTCATAAGTCATCTCAATTTAAGACGTTTTTATTCTTTTATAAACGACAACACACAATTCAATTGTAAAACAATAAACTATCTATATATAAATTTCATGATAAAAACAGTTACCATTATTCAGTTTTATCATACTTTTCATGTATACTTAATGGAATCACACAGCAACAGAGACTTACACTTAGTGATGAAACAAGTGGATGAAATCACATACATCCCCACAATCACACGATGTTTACACAGCGGAGGTGATGAGAGGGGTACAAAGCTGAACAAGGAAGCAGGAACGTCTGGTCCTTGTCGCTCCGGCATGTTGTTGTAAATGCGACTGTGTTCGGCATGCTGGGACGCGTAGTCCCAAGGGTCAGAGCAGAAAGTGTGTTGCCTCTAATTGGACAGGGTCAGCAATTAACAAGCAGCCATCAAGAACAAGGAATGACTCCTCCTTTTGTGGCTTCAGAAGTCTTGAACTAAGAAAAACAGATGAAGGGAAACAGGCATGGTGAGTCAGATGGTCTGGAAGACAGAAAGAAAAGTGGATTTCTGTAAAAAGAGAGAGAAACTGTGATTGAAGGACAAAGCTTAATGGGGCATAATGGTTGCCCAAGGCTCAGTTGGAGCTTTCATGTGTTATTTCTGGTCAACTCCAATGATTTTGTTATAAATGTCTTCTTTATAAATGCTTTTGTATTACTGGATGATTTTAGGTCACGACATGGTCTATACAATAAAAGTAAAAAAAACCCAGCATTAAATATTAACCATTTAAGCTGGTATATGTTTTCATTTATTTAATTAAAAGGTGGTGACATAGTAACTTAAAGGTTAGAACTGTTGCCTCACAACAAAAAGTCTCGGTTTGATTCCCTGGTATGTCTGCATGTCCGCATGTGTTTACTCCAGACACTCCAGTAGCACTCCATTCAGGTAAGCAAATTGAAGATACAAAATTATCCATAACTGTATGTGATCTGACTTTTGTGTTAAATGACTATTTTCTGTCATGAATGTTACCTAAAGTGTAAAGCATGTTGTTAAATCACTAACTACATAAAACTATTTAAAGCTAATGTCAACAGCAGTTCAACAGAAACATGTAGTGTAGCGTGATTGCTGCAGGTCAGCTCAGCCATCAAGTGGCGGTACGGAGCAGATTAAAGTCTGGATTCAGCTTCCCACTGCCACTTATACTTAAGTCTAGATACTGATGCTGAAACAAAAGTAATGCGTTAATTGAATACAACTGAT
The DNA here is from genome assembly GCA_028565875.1 of Hoplisoma paleatum. Taxonomy (NCBI): domain Eukaryota; kingdom Metazoa; phylum Chordata; class Actinopteri; order Siluriformes; family Callichthyidae; genus Hoplisoma; species Hoplisoma paleatum. Next base: position 1,121,810 of record JAOTRQ010000018.1, on the reverse strand, counting down.
GAGTTTTTATACAGCTATTCAGAACTGAACGCATTACTTATTTACTTAAAAGATATTACAGCATATATACTTATTTACTTGTTAATCTGTAATAATTGCAGCTTCTGAATTAAGTGTTTTAAGATTGAAAGTGTGAACACTCATTTATTTCTACATGAACCTGCAGTTTACCTATGTGCTTGTTGTCAGCACTGTTAGCACAATCAGCAAATTACATAGAGCAGAAAGAAACTAATACAATAAAAAGGAAATAAATAAATGCATTCTCATTTCAAAGACTATTGCCACTTAAAAGTATTTTAAGCAGAAATGTGTGCACAGGATGACAACATGTTAAAGATGATTCTTGACTTTGATCCCATTAATGGATCCACCACGATCCGAATACGAAATAGTTGATAAAACAAAACTCAAAAAAATTAATAAATAAATATTTGTTTGAAGCTATATTTGCCATTTTGAGAACATAGTATTAGTTAAACTGTAGGATTTAGCCCCTTTAACAAAATATTTTTGTGAAACATTATATGACATCTTAGGATTAGCCTGTATTTGAGTTATGATAGGGGTTATGAGCATACCTTAAATACTTTAGTGAGACCTTGTATATCATGGATAGCTGGTTTTTATTTTTAATAGGAATTTAATCTTAGTTTCCCACAAATGAAAAGTAAAACTTTCTCCATGTAAATGAAAACTGTCTGTATTGGAAAAAAAACTGCTAGAACTAAACTTCAGGACATATCACAGTATTAGATTTAAATACATATACATTGTATTGTCACAATTAAAAAATCACAAATATAATAATTCAACTAAATGAATATGGGCAACATTTTAATCTAAATTATTTTTTGACTGTTAGATAGCAGTTATGATTAAAACAATGCTTCACATAATAAAATGCTGTGTGGGGTAAAACAGTGTTCTGCACATATAGAATAGATTTTTATTCGACATTATGCATGAATTGCAATACAGAAAGATTGAAATAATGCAATACTATGCTATTAT
>JAOTRQ010000018.1:1004280-1014894 GCA_028565875.1 Hoplisoma paleatum | reverse complement strand
TTGTTATCCGAAGCAAATATTTAGTGAAATGGTTGGTCGTTATCCGAATTGGACGCTATCAGGGGCGTTCGTTAACCAAGGTTCCACTGTATCTGTTACAACTTCAACACACACACACACATACACACTAGCAAACACACACTATGGGGCAACAGTGAGCACATGTGCATGACATGGCAGGCAGAACGAGCCACAGCCCCCGGAAAGCAGTTAAGGGTTAGCTGCTTTGCTCAAGGGTTCTTTAGTTTTGACCTGTTGACTCTCAAAATCAACCCAACAACCTTCCGATCCCGAGCCCAATTCTATAACCACCAGGCCACGGCTGCCCCTGGAAGCAAAATGAGTGAGTGTGTGAGTGAAAGAGTGAGAGAAGCCCTCCATTCAGTCTTTTCATTCATCCAAGATTACAGTACAGATTGTACTAAACAGTCTGGCAATTTAATAACATCAGTGGTGCTGGAGTGCTTTTGTTGACTCTTCAATAAGGACGCACCCGTTTCCTCACATTTCCCAGCTTTTTGAGTGCGTCTGGAAGGAAGCATAAACCAGGCTTTATAGGATATCAACAGGTTGCCGTGGCAGTTTATCATACGTTCCCCCTCCACCCCCCACCCCCCACCCTAAACACAATATGAACTGTTTCTTTGCACAGAAGACACAGATGGTCTTCTAACAGCCAGTATCACACCGAAGCAGTCTGTAAACTGACTAAATAAACCAGCGTTAAAAAAATACAAAATACACAAACAAAAACACACATTTGTAAGCCATGTTGAAGTGGTTGCTAAGAAGTCAATTCTGCGCCAAAAGTTACAAAATAAAATCAGCAAACAAACGAATCTTTATGGTTTTGATTTGCTTTGTTAAAATCTTTTCTTTGCTTTTTTATGAATTGTTTTTACTATTTATTTTGGTTTTGCTTCTGCTCCATTTATTTTGCATCTGAGTTTCTTCTGATAGACTTTTCACATGATGGTGAGATGGAAGAAGACGTTCACCTTTACCCCTTCATCGGTCTCCTGATTTTGGAGAGACAGAAACCCTGAAACCCCGCCTGAGACCGACCACGCCTACTCCGTTTGGTTACATTTTGAGATCAAACGTACCAAATGTTGACAGCTTAAGCAGAAGAATTGCATTTAGCATGGGTACAATTTTTTAAAACTTAACAACCGAGTATTAATCAGTGTTAAATGAGTATTAAAAGCAGTGCATAGATTGAGATATGATTTGCATTCCAAGTAATTGAGAGTAAACAACCTTCTAGTTACTCATGCAGTAGATTTACTGCTGGGCTACAATCATAAGGTTACTGCCTGTTGTTGAAATGGTTCTGTTTACAGTTTTGTCTTGTAAAACTGCTTATTAAATGTGCAACTGTAGAAATAAAAGCTGAGGATAAATAATTTGAAACATTCATTCTATTCGTCTGTTCAAGACATTTGTAGACATCACGACTAAATCTTCTCGAGCTGCTTGAGTTGAAGACGTTTCCAACACAGAGACCTCTAAGCCTTAATCAGGTAGAGATTTATCATTACAAAAGAAACTCCTCTAAATATGTATCTTGCTACAAGTTACTAACCAAGGTACTAACACACACACACACACACACCAATTCATCCAAGATAGTCCGTTGCTACACTAACACACCTCCGTCCAGCAGCATCCATCCACCCGCTGCTTCAGATAGGACGGTATTTCAAGATCCCACAGAAGGGTGTGTGTGTATTTGGCGGGGTTCTACAGTGGGACCTGTCGGTATTACGGCCACTCGTGATGGAGGGTCCGACAGGGCAGCTAACACTGTGCACTAAGATTGTTTCAGACCTCAGGGCCCCAGAGGAAACATATATCCCTGGCAACAGGGCTACACACAAGAGAGAGAGAGAGACTCTGTGTGTGTGTGTGAGTGTGAGTGTGTTTTGGGGCAGATCTAATCACGGGCTAATAACAGCACAGTAGGAGTCATTGGCCCTCGTAAATCAATGTGCAAAATAATTGCTAATACACTGGTTATCGATTGGCGCCCGGGCGGCTCATTTTGCGAGGCCGGGGCGGAGAACTAACACAGTGACAAGGGTAAAGTGTTATTTCTGCGGCGCGGAGACAGCTGGGCCGAGCGGACGATTCGGGCGCGCCGTAATTCTTAATTGACACCTGTCAGGATAATGACTGCAGGCCCAGCTGCTGCGGCAAAATTTCTCCCCACTTCTGTTCATCTGTCAGCTCTAATACCTTTCCCAACGGCGCTCTTTTATTCCCGCTTGCTCTCCAGCTCTTCTATTGGGAGGCCATTCAATACGTTCTATCTTTTCTTTCTCTTCGTTTCTACCTCGACGTCGCTCGGCCTTTTCTCTCGTCGTGCTAAACTAGCTGAAAGCGTTTGTTTAACGATAGAAGGTACAACAAAGTGCACACTCCTTCTTTCATCTTGGCCTTTGTACATGCTTGGGGTGCAGGATATTTAGAATAGGAAGAAGGAGGGAGGGACTGCGAGGAACAGAAAGTCCCTGGACGGCACTTCTTTGAGTCTGCGTTGAGGAGGCGTTACATGTGTTTACTGAACATCATCAAAGGCTTCCTTTCGTTTTATGTTCGTCTGTCGAAGCTGATATCGCACTTAAAGAATCACATCGTGATACTGGAAGACAATATAGAACGTTTTGGAAATTAATTTCAGATGAAATGCCATAAGCGGCACAAAAAAATAAAAAGAAAATGAATACGCTTATAGACAAAAGTATATTTTAAATGATTGAATTCATGTGGTAGCCATGGTGATCGTCGGCATGTACAATAAATCAGTTATGTATACATAAAAAGAAGTCTATGCTTCTAATTGTTCCAGCAGTCCAGCAAGGACACACGGCTAAACTAGAACATTAAGGAATTCCTGACCAACCCATTCTTAATGCTATATTAGACTTCTGCATCGACCAGATGCAAGACAATGGCATGGCCTCAACAACGTTTCCTTTCATACAACTGCATCAAAGTCATATGCACAGCGATGTAATTCACCACCACAACTCTAGTAAGCGTATGAGTTGTGTTGCATCTGTGTTTACTTTCTAGTTTTAGTGACAAATTGTACATTGTAACAAAAACATTGGCATTGTACATGAAACATGGAACATGTAATGAGCGAATAAATCAACTATATGCACTAAGTGTGCACACTTGTTAGAAAATTTTAGACGTGCATGTCGGGTGATGTAAGGCCTCTGTAGAGGGGGAAAAGGGGGAGGGAGGTCGCATGGAGGCAGGGCCATTGAGTCGAGACGACGCTGATCTCACACAGAGATATAAAATAGCATTTGCAAATACTTCTTTGAGTATTAAAGTATTTTAGTAGTTAAGTATTAAAGAACGAGAACAGTTATTTGAAGTCTTGTGAGGAGCTATTGTAGTCGAAAACATAACACAAAAGTCACTCTAATGCAAGGGTGTCAAACCGGATCAATAAAAAATTGGTATGGCTGCTGGTCTTGGTTCCAACCAAGCCAGGAAGTCACATAATCAGCTGTCTAACTGAAACCGGCTAATTAAACTACGGTAGTAAAATTAGACGTATTCTGGTCTGGTTTAAATGATAAAATCCAGCAGCCACATCGGCTTTTTAAAACTAAAAGGATATTAAAAGGATAAGGAAGGACGGTTTGGAATTGTAATTGTAAAATTTGAAATGTGTGTTCCGTTTTAATATGTGCATTAAGATTACGTTTTTTTCCCGACATGTTTTGTTCATCTAACAAATAAACCCTATTTAAAATGGGATAAAAGTATAAACACTCATTGCAAATGACTGAATCAGTACAGATGAGTCAAATCAGAAAGAAATGGAATAAGAAACATTTTCTCACATAAATACACGGGCCTAAACCTACTTTCTTATCCCAGCCTCTAAACAAGATGGATATCCAAAGAAAGACTTCCGTTGTTAAGTACACGTGCATAAATGCATTCTGTTCTATTCTCAGCCTTACATACGGTTCAGGACTGACTGTAGAGCTGCTTGCACAAAAACTTCATGAATCAAATTCCATTAAATGATTCAATGTCAATTCCAAATTCCATATCAACAACTACATGTGCCAATCGTTGTACATATACAAGTGAACAATCGCTGTAATACGTCACCAAAAATGTGATTTTTTATTCTTCGCAGGTCACTAACCACACCATTTGAGTAGATATACCCCTACACGAGCGCAGAGATCAAAGCCGGACCCCCACGGATACATTTGAAAGAACAGAACGTATCAGATAGCGCTGTAGTTTGTGTGTATTATCCGATGCGGATGTATACACAAGGAAATACGCATACTGAGACCATCTAGCAAACTTTTCTCATCCCGGGCTTGGTGTTTTTCTTAATGTTTGGTTATCTATCCACATCAGACGGCTCCCCCCCCCCTCAGGACCAGAGGCAGAGGGAGAGCAATCCGCAACAGATGAGAACAGTAGAGGCCGGAGAAGAGCGAGACGCCACTCCCGTGGGTAAGCGCTGACCTCGTCGTACTCCCCCAGCTCCCAAACTCTCATTACTGGGTCAGGACTTCAGTTTTTCTCTCTTTTGTCTTTTATCCCCTCCTTTTCTCTCATCTCTCTGAGTCACTGCAGACCAAATTAGCTGAGAAATGAAACATAGGGGATCAAACCAGACAGTGAGATATGGAAAGGCAAAAAAGAAGAGGGGGGGTGGATGGAGAGATAAAATGCAGCTGGTCGCTTTGATAGTTCAAGTTCCCAAAATGCTGTGCGACTAAACTTACATTGCTGTAAGATTTGACCACAGCAGACGTTGTGCGATCATCAAAAGTGTCATTCATATCATTCAAAACCTACAACATTGTTGTATTTTTATACATAATTATGTTTGTGATATTTAGTTCAGATCCGTAGTCTTAACTATTAATTCTTATTTAAATATATAATGATTATGGCACTGCAAGCATCTTTCTAAAAAGTCATTTTAGCAGCTCAAAAATGTCTTACCAATGTCAAATATACTCAATACAATTTAGAACTCACACACAAAATTATCCAAGTTTATTTTATGAAGTATTTTAAAGCCGTTACAAAAGCAGTTACATACATAAGCATTATCGACCACACCAAATGGTCGACAAATGTAGCTATAACATAGCAATAACATTCAGACAGAAGCTGAACTCGACCAACAGTGTTGTAATATAATCGATATATTCCAGCTAGTTTATAAGCTGGAGTCAGCACCCTGGGCCAGATGTTTTATGACACCTCTGGATTCATACGTCCGCATCGAGTATTGGCGGAATGGAGTTTTTGAGGGTTTTATTGTGTCAGTGTTTGTTGATGAACGAAAAGGTCGATGTTGTAGATTTTAGCTGATAAATATTGACCAATGAAAGATTTTAAATGTCACAACGTAAGCAAAGCATCATAATTATCAAGGCACCGTCATATGCTGAGAGTGACTACTTTATTTACAACTGTGTGCACTCTACTGTTTTGCTATCTGTTCCTATCTGTTCCAACAAGCTGATGGTAGAGTTGACATAACTTGTGGAAGCTAAAAACTCCCAATAGTGCTAAAGCTCATTAGGCAGCGGGAAAGCATTACTGCACGCACTCATACCCCGGGCATATGGGAGGCTGAAACATATTTTCATTTCGATCCATGCTTTCCCCTATAAAACCTGTCATCTATCTTCATTACTCAAGTCAACCTTGGTGTTGGGAGACGAGGGGACCGCCGCTCCGACACCTGCACCCCCGACACCTTTTGATTTCCTATACACCGCAGGCTTTGATCCTCCATGCAAATGAAAGCATTGTTTCGGAGTGCCGAACCTGAGCGTGAACATCGACTAAGGAGGTCAATGTCACCTGTCAATGATGGCGAGTTTGATTAACGACGACGCTCGCAAAACACCAGGAGTGAACTTCAACACATATCAGGAGTGTTTACATGCACAAAACAATGAAAAAGACAGCAAGGTATCAAATTGTGACCTGAATATTGGTGTTTATGTAAACACAATCAGTCTTGTATTCTCAAGCACGCCCACAAGACAATCTTTCAGCCGGCTGAGGAAAGCAGAATATGTGGGCATTAATTCTAGTTACACAAACAAATCATGCCGATATAACAATGTATAGACTTTTATCTTTGTGTTAACTGTTTGAAAAAGTAGCCAAGACCTATGAAACCGGGTGCATGAAGATATGACTCGTCTGGTTTGGTGTTAAAGAGCCCAAATCTCAAGCTGCTGGAAACTTGAATGACAGATTGCGAACCACGCCAAGACCAGTATTCTTCACAAGTACTACTTTATCTAAATGGGCACAAATTGCTACAAGTTAATTCCAAAAGGATATAGAAAGCCAGAGCAGCTACATTGTTCTGCCATCCGACAACACCAACTCAGTCTGAAAATAGCAAACTTTGCTAGTAATAAGAAGAGAAGGTAACGACAATAGAAGACACCTCATGAAACATACCGTATAAAGACGTGATTTATTTCTCTCCTGAGTGGGCTAACTATGCGTACGGCCCGATGATAAAAGAGTACAGTGCTGCATAGCGCAGACATTTTTGCATGGAACGTTCAGCGTTTAAAAATACCACAGGCGCGTTCAATAACATACAGAACGGCGGTGATTTAACACCCAGAGATAATGGTGTGGTGGTCTGACTAAGCAAAGCGTCTGATTGGCCGAGAGCCTGCACGGGCCCAGCGGTGCGGTTAAGAGCCAGGATTACCGAGGTCATTAAGCAGCATCGCTGCCATGACGTGATTAGTCAGGTACCAAAGTCCATTTGTCACCTGCACCAGAAAATTGAGTTAATGCGGCACTACGGGCTATGGGAACTGTATAATATCAACTTGATTACATCAAGGCAGCTGCCGAGCTGACACCTAGCCGAATTTGTCAGCTTTAATCGTTAGACACTGTCACAAATCCATCAGAAGCTCAGATAATTAGGGCCTCTATCTAACGAAAGCAGCAGACGAACTGTTACCTCTTTTTTTCCCCCTCTGTCTGATAATTAAGAAGCCTTTCGTCCTCTGCGAAGGGCCGAGTTTAATGACTCCCTGTGCAGGTTCATAACGAAGCACACGGTGGCTCCTTGTTTGCTCCAAAACACGACCACAATGCTTATTTGTCTGGATCTATTCTCCAGTGTCTGCTTTAAGCACAGGAAAAACAACTACATGTTCTCCAAACGCCTGAGCAATCATCAGAGGTGGCAAAATATATCAATTCCTCATTTACTTAGTGCAAATCCAAAGATACCTACCTTCCAGGGATACTTATATTTAAGTGTAGATGTAAAGGATTCATTCTTGGTATTTATTTAGCTCAATAAAAATACATATTTATAATTTTGACTGTTTGCCCTGTTTGACAATAGAATGGAGATGATTGGAAAAGGAAGTTGACGTATAGTTGAGGCAGTAAGAGTATATTTTGGCATATATTTACTAAAACCTGTAATCTTTCAGTTGCGCTTAGTAAACTACACACAAAATAGAGTAAATAAATACATCAGTAATGATTACGACAATCAACAAGTAGATTCCTTTAGTTCAGTTCCTTTGAGTTGCTATTCATGTGCGTGTTTGACCAAAAATCTGCAGTAATTCTATTGTTATTATCATATTCCAATTATTATTCAACTTTTAAGAATAAAGCAGCACTGGTCTTTTTTTACCATTATTCTTTTTTAAGAATAAAATTAATTAATTTCATTAGTGAATTTAATTTTATTCGTGCTTCAGTGCAAACAAAATAGTCGATCCATCGTCCACCATGAAGCCATTGCCCGTTGGTGCTTGATGCCGTATTCCATGCATCAGATTTTAATCGACATGTTCCTTTACATCCAGTGTATCCACGCCCATTTTAGAACTATCTATCAATCTATGGGACTATCAATCTTTCAATCTATGGGACCATTCAGCATCTCCAATCAACCTGGTGGCATTTCCCTGGATCCCACATCCGAAGACTGGAAAGCATTTCAAAACAATCACATGATCTTGTGAGCTCATTTACAGCAGTATCAAGCCTTTTCACTATAAGTGAACATATGAAGATTTTGTAAGATTTTGCTTATTATAATAAGTAAAATACCTAAAATAAAGCTAGAAATATTTTAAATATATGCTAGAGGTGTAACATGCACACAAATTGCTTTTAAATTAGCTGATCTGAACTGGTGTTACAGACAAGACCCATGAATGTCAGACATGTACAATTTCACTTTTAAATTTGTATTAAAATATTTAAATATTAATACAATGTCACTCAAACTCGGGGCACAAGGAAGTAGTAAATCCTGTACCTGCATGTTTTCAGGAAGTGAGAACTGAATTTCCAAGGGAAAACCCAGACAGACATGATGAAACCAGCTCCTCTGAACTCATGTTGCTGTGTGTTTTTATTGGAGCTACTGCATTAGAAATTTATATTTCCGTAATTTGCCTTGTTAAAGGTAAAGACGTGTAAATGAGGTGTGTGTGTGGAGCTGTGGGTAGCTTTGTCACTGGGTTTTATTTTCCAGAGGCGAGCAGTCTCCTTTCAATTTGGAGTTTGCATGCACTCCTTGGCTTAACCGGGTCATTTGTCTGCAAGACAAGCTTCATGTGCATGGACTGGGATGGACTGGCAGGCTGTCTAGGATGTTTCAGAATCAGAATCAGACACAAAGTGATTCTGGTCAAAAAAGAGCAGTGCAACAACCAATAATATATAAACATACATCTGAATTATATACTTCTGAATCCTACAAACACTCGTGTGATATTCCATATAAGAGCTCATCAATACACTTTGGAAATTATTGTACACCCAAAACATTTTTTTAAATATGTCTGACCACACAGGAGGCTAAAAAAAAGCTTGTGAATGTAAATACAGTCTTGATCGGTGAGCAATTTCTCTCCTCTGAGCTGTTGCTGGCTGACACATAGGCTGCGCTCGATACGGGAGGCCTGCACACGCTTCATAGGAAAGGCAGCAAATCGAAACGAATGGCTGCAGCAGGCCGCCACACTCGGCTCCCACTGCACCAACACGAACCGAGCAACAAGCCAAAAGGGAATAACGATCCGAATCCAAAAACACAAAACTGAACCAGTGAATACAAATGAACGTACAAATAAAGGTGGGGTGTGAAAACATAATCTCATACCCTTTAATAAATCCGAAACTCTCACGAGTCGCCCTGTGAGGCAACAACCCGGCCTCAAGGTGAAACCAGATATTCCGAACGTCCCTTGTTTCTTTTCATTTCAATTGTGCGAGCAAAACTGTCGGGCTGACCCGAATGATGGAGAACTGAGCTCGCCAAATTCTGATTGACCATAAAGGCCGATGATGTATACAACTGTCAAAAGACAAGACAATTAAATCAATATTCACCGCAGATGAGGGGGATTTGATGGCTTGTTTTTAGGTACGATCTGCCAGGTCATATTACCAGCTGCCATCTCACCTCGGAGAGACTTTTAACTCCGGGTGACAGTTTCTGTGAATGGATCTGCGCAGTCTGCAAAGTTCAGGAAATAAGCAAAATGCCCAGGTTCATGTTTCACTCACATGCCGACGATCTAGCTATAACATTAGGGAGAAGCGCCAGCCCGAATATCAACGCCTTAGTTTAATTCAGAGCACATTTATTCCATCTGATCTTCAGAACAAGCACTCGTTTCATGCTTAACAAGACATTGTGTCAGAGGAAACTTCCATAAAGAGGGACACAAGCGACTTTATAGGAGATCGAACATAACTGGTTACCTTAAACCAAACCATATTATGCATCAAACTTTTATTTGAATGGAAAAACTGTGTTTCATTATTAATCCGATCAAAGATAAAACTTTAATCAAGAACTTAAATCACTTAAAAACACTTATCATGTATGATAAAGGTAATATGGTAAATCACTACTTAAGACAAATTACATTATTGTAAAATTAAACAAATTCAAAATAGAAACTAATTGCTTTAATGTGGTTTGTATTTGAAACAACTTAGGCTTCTCCATTTCAACATACGATATATACATCACAGTGTCCAGTAGCTGAAGTGGTGCTAACAGGTGCCAGCAACAGAATGAAGCCATAGTCTTAAATTCATTCATACACATTTATACTTTATAATAATGCACACTAAGTACATAAAAAGGCATAAAAATATGTTTCGGTAGCTAATCACTAAACTAGCTCGTTTATGCTTTAGTCTTTATATTCTTTATAAAAGACCAGCAGTAAACAACTGGGCATATGTTCTATCTAGTTGTTTATTTAAAAAGGTTGAGTAAGAGTATTACATCGGAATCACAAATCAATACTTGACACTAGCAGGGTGAATATTACATATAACCCTAAATTACCAAGATACACTAGCCACCTAGTTACTGACGTGACTTTATAAAAACAAAAGCTGATTATGTTGTTGAAGCCTTTAATGACACTTTGTATGGCTCTTCTAAATTCTCTTTGTGAAATTATTGTATCGGGTTTGTTTGTGTGGATTTATGTGACTGAACGTGTGTATTATTATTTTGTACTTGCTAAATACACATAATTCCTGCCTGACCTGTACATGTATCCGTTA
>JAOTRQ010000018.1:934231-944260 GCA_028565875.1 Hoplisoma paleatum | reverse complement strand
AATATATAATTATTAATTATAATTAATTATATAATTATTATTGTGACGTCACAAGTGTGTATCAAACTGGTCGCCCGTCGCATTAGTTGGTACCCCAAAAGTAGCCCACAGCTTCAAAAAGGTTGGTGACCCCTGGTTAAGATGTAGGTTTTGGTGTTACTGGGCAACGTTTCAAAGAACTGCTCTTAGCTTAGCTAGCTAGATTTTAAAATAGCTTGCTGGCTGTTTATGCACAGGGCAACAGAGGGCAAATTGATAGAATGGTAGTAGCAGCAGGGAGAAAGCGAGAGACAGTGTCCCTGGCCTTGCTCCAGTGCCTTTCACAACTACAGAAAGCAACAGCTCCATGGGGGACTGGGAGAGCACTGGTCATCTCCATGCAACAGGCCTTTTGCCATTCCACCCTTGCCTCCCTTGCCTCCGCCTCCGATGCTGCCTCGTCCCACATGAGCACCTGCCACTGCCTTCCATCTGCCGTCTGCTCTGCACCCTTTTCCCATTTACAATTCAATTAAAGCCTTCTGCCCCTTCTAGTTAAAGCTCAGACCTCCATAGACAGCCAGCTTAGAGCCGGAATGGGGTGGGGAGTCTGTTCAAAAATAAAAAAAACCTTACATACATAACATATTTGCATATTTGCTTTGTTGTGTACGTAACTTTGTGAGAGAATTGTGGCTCATTGTTGTAAATTGTGTTGTGAACAGTGACAATGGATCTCAGCGCAAATCATCTAAAATTCATCATATTATCTTCTAGTCTGGGGAAAATCTTGGGCCAGCTGTAGCATAGTTGTTCCGGTACAGGACTGGTATTCTAAAGAAACGCCGGTTCAAACCTCAGTACTGCTAGGCTATTGCTGTTGGATTTTTGAGCAAGTCCCTTAACATTCATTGTTCATGTCATTTTAGGATAAAAGCATTTGCTAAATGCTGTAAATGGAAATCTTGGTGCATAAATTGACATTAACCGATGCTGAATATGTGTTCAAATTTAGCCCTCATGCATGTATACATCCATTATCTAATTTTACCACCATTTAATCCTATTTTGGGTGACGATGGGACACACACACAGTGCAAATACATTAAACACCAGAGTGTTGAAACACCTTTTCTGGACTGTAGAAGGAAACCAGAACACCCTGAGAAAACCCATGCAGACATGAAGAGAACATCCAAACTCCAGACAGAAAGCCTCTGATTGCTTTACACCAAAAATTGAACCCAAGACTTCTAGCTGTGAGGCGACAGTGCTAACCACTAAACCACCATGGTACCAGACGATATGTACACATGCTTAAAAGAGTTGCTTCAAAACCTGAAATTATATACAACGAAGAAGCCATATTTTCATTTTACAAAGTAATGCTGGTGAGTTTGCTGAGCTTTCAGATTTAACATATGCCAAAATTAGGCTGATATGTTGAGATGGGTAAAAAAATAAACCATCCAGAATGTTGGCAACAAAAAGTCCAAAATCAGCATCTGTGATGGTATGGGGAAGCACCTGTGCTCAGCACATGAATGGTTTTCATATGCTGTATGTAAAGCTGGGATTGATGCAAAGGCTTATGGTGGAAGTTTAAAGAAGCACATCAGGGTGACATATTTTCTCATTATCTATAATGCCAGGCCTCATTCTGGGTTTTGCTAAATACCATGGATTAGACATATATTTTTATGCTGTACTGGCCTGTCTGTTATCTGTTTTAAATGCAAGGTCACAGCATCCACAAACTATTGGTTGTTCATTGGGATTTTATCATCATGTTTAACACTTCGGTTACATTCATGTCTTGAAACAGTCCCTCATTACACAGGTCTAATCAAACACAGTCATGGGGAATCTTCTATCTTTAGTTCAGCATGTTGTTGGATAGTGGGAGGAAATGAGAGACCATGCAAACTCCACACAAAAAAAACTCAGACCAATCACTTAGCCACAAAGTGTCTTTAATTCCCATAATAATTATTTTTGTCACCCAACTAACTATCAATGCTGATATTCAAACCGGAGAGTTTCAGACTCTTAATGCTGGTGAGCAGTGAAAAATCCCAGTATAATCCTAGAGAATACATGAAAAAGGTAATTAAAAAAGTTATTTAAACTTTAAATGGGCTAATTTAAGATATGTGGCTTGAAAATAACACTATTTAAAAAAAGAGTACATACTCTGTTGCTGAAGTGCTTTGACACAAATTAACCTATTTACCACTTTTCTTTTAAATAGGAAACTGTGCATCTGATATGTCTATGAATATAAAAAGAGGATTATAAAATCTCTTATGATTGTTTTGATGTAATGTGAAAACAATATCCACAGGCATCATTTTACTAGGAGAAGTGAAACAATGAGTCTTTAATATTTAATTACAGTAGTGCCAGCATGCAATTTTTATTAGTTCCTTGCAGTATTTGCATTTTGGGCAGGCTCAGTGGGAAAAAAAACAGACAAAAAGAGATACTGAAAGTGCCTATCTGTGGAGCATGGCCATGAATTTAGAGCTGCACTCTATAAGAACCAGACACACGTTTGAGGTGCAGGGGAATAGAACGTGGACTTCTGAGCACACACAAGGTGTCTGTGCATGCACTGTGAGTCAAAGTGAGGTGAAAGACAAGGAAAAAAGTATGAATGACAAAGAAAACGAGACAGGAACTGAATATATGAAGAAGAACTTGTTTGAATGGTAGTCGTTGCTGAGTCTGGCGTTGATATGAATTAATTTGGTTCAGGTTTGAAGAAAACTCTTCAAAGTCTAAAAGACCTGGGCAACCTCACTTATTACTGCTCTGTCTGTGCTAATATGGTCATACTAATGTAGCTAAAGAACTTAATTGCTTCTCTGTCATTGAATGTCATCTAGCAAAACAGCTTTTTGCCCTGATAAAACCGTTTTTATCCGTTCTAGGGTTTCTAATGTATACTGCTCCGTCATTAGGTGTAAATGAACAGTATATAATTCTTCCATACATTTGAATCCAAAATTCGGAATTATCTGAATGCAAAGTTAGCCAAGTTATTGTTCAGAACTTATGGCTTATTTTAAGCCAGTTACATAATAATAAACAATCATCCCGTTCATAAGTTAACAAATGAAATGAGATATTGGGATATTTTCCAGAATATTTTTACTTCTGTGCTTTTCACACAAGTAGGAATAACATCTTTGCATTTAGTGTAGTATCAGGAATTTCCACACTACTGAACGCACTCTTGGGGCAGCAGTAAGCACATGTGACCAACGTAGATACCTTGCTCAAGAGCACTTCAGTCATAACCTGTTGACTTTCAAATTAGAATCAGCAACCTTCCCAATCACAAGCCCAGTTCTCTAACCACCAGGCTCCAGCGGTCCCAGTATAGAGTGGCATTGATAATTAATATTAGCACAGTCGATTTACTTTTACTTATACAACTTTGTTCTTACACTTGTGCTTGGCCCTCAAACCTGTCAACAATGCTAGATCCAGTGCTTTCACTCTTATCCCAGACATACTCCAGCTGACACCATCAGCCGGAAGAAAATTCCTCATATGTACTCACATACTTGGGCAATAAATCTGATTCAAATCTGTGAGTATTGTGAGAAATGTGACATAAACACATAGCACTTTCCTGGCTGCAAAAGTCATATTCATTTACATTGTTTATTATCCTTAAACCATGTTATTGCATTGGTGTGTGTCCTGGGGTGCTTCCTTGCTCTGTACTGTTTATCTTTATTTATAACTTTGTTAGTGTAGAGAATAGAGAAAATAACACTAAATAGACTTAACTGCATGTTTTCATTCTCTCAACTAGCAGCCAAATACCCATAATAAAGATCAAATACAGTCTTTATGAAAAGTTCATTAATAATAAGACTTGCCATATAAAGTATGTACAAAATATTTTTTTTAAATAATGGAACTTACATGTGTTATGTTTTTCAAATTGAGAAAACGTTAAAATGGCATATGAAAAGAAAAAGAGCCAATACAGTTTTATTATTATTATTATTATTAATAATATTTTTACCACAAAAATATTTATAAAATGGGATTATTATAGCTTACATTAGTTAACGGTAACAATAACATTTCTAAAATAAAAAATAACACACAAAGCATATCTGAAACCTAATTTTAGAAGCTTTATGGCTGCAGAAATATCTGGGTCATTAATACTGAAAGTTAAAGTAAAGACTCTTTTATGTACCTTAAGACAAAATATACATAAGCATAAACTGTTTTATTTAAACAACGCTTCCTCAAGGCCTTAGCATAGTTTTTATTGTGAATGCCCCTCCTGACGCAATCCTCAAATTTATTCAGGAATTATTGGGACCACTATTACAAATCACTGTGCAGCTTAGTGGCTAAAAAGGTGATCCAGTTGTCCAGACTCTCTATAATGATATGCAAGGAAAATAATGGCAGTAATGCCAATTATCTTGCATCAAATTCATTCCATTTAATCGTGGCATTGGCTTTAATCACGTTTCCAAACAGTAATATTGACTGGCTTGTCTTCCACTATAATCTGTCTCCTATTGAAAATGTATAAGAGACACAAACACAAACCTCAGCTGTATCAAAGCAAGTAAGCTTTAAATTGACTTGGACAATCATAGCTAGTATCATAATTTCCCAAATTTTATTATCTTATCTGCTATTTCACCAATTTCACTATTCACTTTTTTAATAACCAATCAAATAGTTCAGGATGTAGCCCGTAAACAGATATTCAGATTTCAGTGAAAATCATGTTTTAAAAAGTTCAAAACTGGCATAGATTTAAAAGTTCACTTTGATACCTATTTTAAAGTAATTTGCAGTTTGTGTAAAAATCTGTATGACCGGTCAGATATGACTTCTTCTTCAACTAAAGCTTATTTTAGAAAAGTGGTACAGACATTGCTTGCAAATCTGTTGCTCGAGGCGATGTCTGAAACAGAGTTTGTTTTGCAGCTTCACTATGAAAAGATTTAATATGCTTGGCACTCCATGCTGCATATTGCTGCACTTTTTTGTAAAACTACCTACAGGGATCTGACCTAGCAATGACTTCGAGGATTTTACGGAGATGTTACAGAATGTAGAAATATTTAGCTGTGATCCAAAATAACCTAAGTGTGATATGGAACAGTGAGTTCACTAGACAGAATCAGCTTTCAAATCTGGAAATGTGAAGTAAGGGCCATCAGGTGAATACTTATTTTGAACAAGAATTTATTTATTTATTTATTATTATTTATTGGCCGGGGTCTTTATTACACTGTAGTAGAATTAATAGAGAAGAAAAAAAGTTTATGTTATAGGTAGAACTTTACATTAATCAATCACACTCACATTCTTACCTGCATATCCAATTAGGGTTGTGGCACGCTGGAAATGCTATGGGTACAAGGCAGACAGAAAAAATCATGGATGGCCAAACACACACACACACACACACACACACACACACACACACACACACACACACACACACACACGCACACAGACACACGCACACAGACACACACACACACACACTTCCTATGTTTCTTTGTGCCAGGGCAGGGCAGACTCTCAGATACATTATGCCCTGTGAAATATGTGTCCTGCATAAACGAGCCTACTTACTAAAACCTATTAAAACGCGAAGGCATTTTGTCTTCCTCTCTTTGCTTTTTTGCTAATTACACTGAAACTTCAAGAGGAATAATACACGTGCTGAATGAACCATATGCAATTTCAATAAATCTGGACATTGCTGGGACTGCGGTGTGAAATGACAGAATAATGTCAAAATCAAGGATACAGAAGTGATCCTCAAAAAGTACCATTGTGCTTAATATAATAAGGAGATACATACAAATGACAGACTGGGCATATCATGGTTTCATGGTCAAAAAGAAATGACTATAGTGCCTTCTGCACACCCCTTCAATACATTCTTTTGTCTACGAGCTCTGTTCTAGCAACATCGATTTCCTACAGGCCTGAATTAGCATTCGTCTCTCTCTCTCTCTCTCTCTCTCTCTCTCTCTCTCTCTCTCTCTCTCATTAATCAATTTACACACTCTCTCTTTCACTAATTGCTGGCCGATGCCGGTTATTAAAAGCCTGCTTGGTGGATGGTGCTTCTACTGCAAAAATGGTTTTCTTTCTTTCTTTCTTGCATTTAATCTCACAACTTAGCAGAACTGAAATGCTGAATGCACAGCTGTTCACAACATCGTACGTGTTATACAAACAACAACAAAGTGTCTTAGCAAGATGTTGGGTCAGCTTCATTGCACCTTTCAAAGATTCTACAAGTCTGTGGAAATTGTATTGTAGGTGTAAAAAGTCTTGCTTTCAAATTTTTTTTTTTCAGTATTTGGACAGCATTAGCAATTTAAAAAATGTCGAATAGGTTTAATAAAGGATGGATGACTTTTTGTAAATGATTTGTATAGTTTTACCACTGCTTCATAATATGAAGGGTCATGGAATAAAAAGGCCTGCTCTTCTCTCTCTATCTCTAGTATTAATGTCTCCACAATACACAAAGCAAACTTCATAAAGACACTTGGGTTGAAGAAACTGTGTCCTGCACACAGCCCTGACCCCAGTCTAACTGAACAGCCTTTAAAATGAACTGGAACATTAACTATGATCGTGTTGGGCAATATTAGGGCCCGGCCACACACAATGCTTTTTTTTTTGAGTTAACTTAAATTCACAGTAGCTCAGTGTGCAGTTCTGTCACCTGAATGAAAAAAGGTCCTAGGTTTGATTGATAGGTGGCGGCAGCCCGGGACATTTCTGTGTAGAGCTTGTGACTTACCTCCAAATCAAAGTTTTTAAAACAGATTTCCTTTAAATCCAATAAGAAATTACAAGTAAATTCTATAAACTGCTATCATCTGTGTGATAAATGGATTTAGAGCTATATTTGTTCAGATAGACAGACATACATATAGCATTGGGCGGCACCAAGGTTTAGTGGGTAGCACTGTCACCTTTGATTCCCTGGTAGGACATTTGTGTAAAGTTTGCATGTTCTCCCTGTGTTTGAGTGGGTGTCTTCCAGATACTCTGGCTTTCTTCCACAGTCCAAACCCATCAGATATTTTTTTAAATCCTGTAATTATTAACTTTTCTGTAAACCCACTCTGGAAGAAATATTTTTGTGAGTTTTAATTCCAGGCTACAGGTATAAAAAGTGACCATTACTATGAAGTAATATGCTTTTCTATAGGAAATGTCAACAGACCACATTACTATAAAGTATAATAATAGCAATAGATATGTCCATAGGTCAACCATTATTGCACATGACCAATCTGAGAAGGGCAGAATGAAGTCCTTACTGCAGAAAACAACAACAACAGTCCAGCATAGATCAGACGCTCTCTCCTCCTCCTCTTAGAGCTCTCAGAATGAGAGAAATGTGTCATACTAAAGAGCCATTTTCTCCTCACAATCCAATCAAATCAGGCTCAAATCAGCTATAAATTTGTTTGTTATTGACAAGCCAGAGAACACTAGCAGCCCCTGGCACTAAGCGATACTGCACGAGTTCTCGCTCTCTCTGTTTCTCGCCCGCTCAGCACATCAGTCTGTACCACGCTGAAGGCTAAAAACCAGAGTTATGTTCCTATAACAAAATATTTTCCCGAGGCCTAACAACTCATGTTGTCCTGACTCCTGGAGTAATGGAAGTAAATGAATCTATAAATAATACCTCATTCTGACAACAAATCCTGCTTTCCAGAGCTTGCCCTCCCTCTCACTCACTCACACACACATGAACGTGAACACACAAACACCCCCGAACAAAAACACACACTCCCACTGCCATGCCCATCACAGACGAGTACATCCTGAAAGAGGCCAAGCGACCGGGGCAAACTTTTTAAATAAACTACACACTTTCACTATAAATGTGTCACAAGAGAGAGTGAGAATGTATTGGCCCTAATCAGCCAAAATGGCATGATTCATTGGTTAATTTTAGCGTTCAAGGCTATACATTATTCCAGGCCTGCCAAAGCTAATTTCTGCCTTTACAGACAGACCGGGATGACAAATGGATTGTCCGAGCGGCTACAAGTGAAAAACCTCCATCATGTTCTCTCTCCCACTTGAGTTTTACTCACTCTAATGATGTATAATAGCCTGCAACTACACTTGACCCATGGATTATGCAGCAACGTAGAAAGAGAAAAAAAATAAATGTTTACCCAGAGGTTTTGAAGGAGAAACAAGAGCATAGAAAGCAGAACATTTACATGGGCATCAGGACAAAGAGAACATTCCAACAGACATACTGTATATTACCATTTAATAGTATATTTGTATAAATACTGTTTACAGCAAACTGAATTATTGAATTGTTTTAATATTGTATTATTATATTTTTAGCATTTAGTAGAAGCCTTATTCAAAACGAAATACATTTACAGAACATAATTTTGAGTATTGAGGGTTAAGAGCCTTGCTAATGGGCTTGAACTGGCAACGTTCTGGTCTCTAGCCCAATACCTTAATCATTAAGTCGTCACTGCCCCATACTGTGAGCTTGTTTTATATATAATATGATATTAATGATGGTTAATACAGTGGTTAACTTTGTCACTGTCAAAATAACTAACGTTATCAATAAATAAAGAAATAAATGAATAAATATGCCGAAAGATCTGGGGTTGCCATCGGAAGGTTGCCGGTTCAATTCCAAGAGTCAAGAGGTAAAGACTAAAGTTCCCTTAAGCGAGGCACCTATTGCATAACTGCTCCCCTGGTGGCTATTGCTGGGCATGTGTGCTCATTGCTGCCCCCTAGTATGTTGACTAGTGTGTGTAAAATGTTTTACATCACGGATTACAGAGGTTAGATGTGAAGAAATAATTCCTATTATGTGTAACATAAAAAGCATAGTAGTGAAAAAGAAGTCAAAATCTAAATTCTAATTCTGAAAAGGCAATACAATACAAAATTAACGTTTTATCATTTAAAAAAATGTCAAAAGTCAATGATATAACCAAAAATAAATAATATAATTTTCTATGAATTAAAATAACAATAATAGTAACCATATATCATCAACATTTTTATATTTCCCCCATTGTTTCTAGATGACTTTGAGTAAAATAATTAAATTTGAGTCAAATAATACAAATATAAAATAAATTATGACAAACTCATGAAACAAGGACGTGTATTTTTTGTACAGTATATGATGGCATCAATCATCTGACTATACTTTGCAAATATCACTATGTTTACACTCAATAATGTTTAAACAACAGGCTGTTAAACAAGCTGTTAAAAGGTACGTATGTTGTACGATAGTGTGACCCTGACACAGAAGGTCTCACACAGGTCCCTCTGCAATGCATCGCGGGCCTCCGGCCGTCACTGTGCCGCCGGCTCCAGTCCTGCTATGAAATATCATATCAAATCAATGGAGAAAGAGGCAGAGAGGCGCCAGCAACCAGGTCGCCTCTGCCAAAAAGGGACATAACAAATGAAAATGCTAAACAGGGCTAAAGGTGAAGAATCGGCACGTCTCCAGAGGCGTGATGGAGTGACGAGAAAAGGAGCTCTTCTCAGAAACCAGCGCAGGACGGATGTGCCATCAGCCGGGCTAATGGAGCACGAGCAGAGACATCTGAGACGAGCAGCAAACTTTCAGTTGTCTGCCTTTAACAGATCGCTCCGTCTGCTGACATCAAATGGAAAACAATGGCCTGGAGCATGCAATTTATAATAGTAGCTCTATATTGAGGATATTTAGACTTCTGTAAGAAGATGATGAGCTTTGTGGAATCAGAATGCTGACTCATTAGCTGAAACACAACAGAAGACTCAAACTATGAAACTTATTACATGAGCCATTGCTAACTTAGTTAAGCTAACTTCTGTTTGTGTTATAAAGCAATCATTCAGTATTAAAAGCTTTATGATAAATAACTGTACCTGAGATATGAGATTTCTATACAAATATGTATCCCGGTCTAAATGGTATTTTTAGTCGACTATTAGTCGATTAGTTGGAGTAAATGACGACCACTG
>JAOTRQ010000018.1:865053-876652 GCA_028565875.1 Hoplisoma paleatum | reverse complement strand
TAATTCGTTTATATAAAAGTGACATTGACAATTAAGTGGCAGTCATGTCCTGGTTTGATTCCGAGTCGACATGACTGAACTGTCCTTAAGCAAGACATGGAACCCTTAACTGCTCCAATAATGAATGAAAAATGAAAGGTGTCTCTTTAAGGGGATGCTTAAGGGCAGTTAGTGCTTGTATCTGGCACCCTTATTTACATTTCACAATTGATAATAATGGCTTTTAAATGCAACCTTCTCCTTTTCCCCTACCACTGTAACTTTACATTTGTTTGAAAACACAGAACATTTCAAGCACTAAAGAATTTAAAGTTATCTGAAATAAAAAAAATGGATACATCTGCTTATAATTTATAAAAAAGAGTAATTCAAAATAATTAATAAAAATTAGTATTTATTGTTTAAGGGAACTTATTGTGATTATATAGAACATCAAAAGCAACATTATGTTACCATTATTACTATTGGCATAAGCACATCACTCTCATAGGCTCAGTACCCCCACTGAGGCAGCTTGGGTGGGTTTTTGGCCCACAATCCTGTTCTCTCACACCTGAGTCTCAGGCCTGTGGGCGCTGTGACATCCCCACGTCCCTGCAGCCCCTGAGCAGCATGTCACTCCTCTTTCACAAACTGTTTTACCTGCATCATTTATTCATCTCTTAATTATTAGTTGTTGCGTCTGTCTCTCCCTTTTCGAACTCTATTATCATATCAATTAGCATGTCCGTCTCAGTCCTGAGTTCCACTCATACCACATTTTCATCAAACCCATAATGCACCTCTCAGAGTCACTGAATTATTGAGGGAACAAGTCCAGGCGTGAGGCAGTGAATGCATATTGTAACAGAAGAAATGAGTCAAGTTCTGGATTCATAAAAATGTAATTACTGGGCCAATGGAGGTAAGCATTTGGCAACAACACACTAAAGTGATTATTATGCATATTTGGGCATACCCACATTGGAACACACATATTCCACAATTTTTCAGACTATGGCAAATATGTACAATAAAAATGTCCATATCTAATTCTTATAGTGATTGGGTTTGCTTAACCCAGGTAAAAAAAATAATACTATTAATAACAATAATAATAATAATAATAATGATAATAATAATAATAATAATAATAATAATAATAATAATAATAATAATAATAATAATAATAAGTTTAATAATAAGTTTAATGCATCAAGGCATTCCCTTAATCAAATGCTGCTCTGGCAACCAATCACCAGGGGAACATCAATGTGCACTATTAGTACAACTCATGAAAGTGCTCATCCCAGTTGTTCCAGTATGGCTGCTGCACAACTTCTCTAGAGAGCCCAAGCGGGAGATGGTTCTTAACCAATCCCCAGCCAGGAGGCAACCATGTTTGCCTTCTGGTTGGGGACTGCTTGGGTTGAAATCAACTTTGTGAAATAGTCCATCACTATGAGCACAAAGACGCTGTCATTTTCAGTGTAGAAAAGATCCCAAGCATACCCACCAGTGCCATCATAATTGGTATCATTACACCTCTGACTGGTTTCCCATTCAGCCAGCTGTTTCCATGTCTTAGTTGCGCTGAGGTTCCTGTGCCATCTGTGTCATGTACCAGGATCCACTGCTTTTATAATAAAACAACCAGTTGTAAGCTGCTACTTTGTGTGGAACCATCATGTCGAAACAACAAGTCCTAAATTTCCTTTACCAGGTTATATGTATTGTTGTGCAATGGCAGCTTTTGCCATTGCTGCTGTTCCAAGCCAATTGCTCAATGGCTGAATTGGTCAACCATTCCATTAACTCACTGGCAACATTCCTAAAACTTTTTACCTGACAGTGCCAGGGCAGGACATAAACAGTGGCATGTTTCTTGCTAACCCAGTGCACTGTATTTGCACTAAAATGCATGTATTGCTACTAGCCAACAGACAGGCTGTTTATCAGGCACCTAAAACTGTAGCAGCCAGCACCAGCAAGTGGTCAGTCGTCAATATAAAGGGCTGCCAGTGTAGCCATGCTCTAAAGTGTTTCATCGCTCTGCTGAAGTAAGCCTATTTCTAGTTCACTTAACTTACAAATGCCCCTATGCCCTTGACATTGCGAACTATCTGAATTTGAGTTTAGCCATTGCTAGGTTTGCTAGCACTTTCTTGCAAGATGTTTAACGCTAAAAGTTCTTTTCCTTTTTAGTCCGGTCATGAAGCAGTGATGGTTACAATGGCTCCAATGCAATTGCTGTAAAATCTAGGCAGCGTCACATATGACAGGTATTTACTCTGTTACATTTCCAGTTCATTGGTATCTTTAAACACTGCACCATGAAGTGGTCTTACTGCTTTTACAGTTTTCTCGTCCTCGGTTTTTCGGTTTCTGACTCCACTATGGCGGAAACACGATCATTTCCCATAAGATTGCCTTCATTGTATGTCCTAGTAGAATACCTCTGACACACTCTTTGGGTTAGACAGCTGTTTGAAGTTGCAGATGGCAGGCGGCACAACCTCAGGATGTTTACGTAGGACAGCTCAACTATGCGTGTTGGCATGCATCCGGACTAGTTTTCCATTGCCTCTCGGTGGATGTTGACTCCTCTGCTGCAAATGTATGGACCTCACCTAAACCAGCTTTTCAAAGTCTGTCATACTCTCACAGGTTCCTAGTTTCCAGTGGGGAACTCTTTCAACACATGGAGCATCTGTCCCTCTGTGACAGGTCTTCAGTTGTACTGCATTTGTTCAAATGCTTAAGCTTCCTTTTGTTTTTTTGTCTCTTGTCACTTTAATTTCAGTCCCACTTCTGACCAATCAAAATGAGTATGCATGAGAAGAATTTTTTAGCCTAACTCAAGCATTACAAAACAAAGTACCAGAGAAAAACATATATACAATAGAAAATGCATTGGAGTAGTAATGTTCCGGTATTTAAAACAAACACTTGTGCATTTAACTGACAGAGACAAATACATTTAAATGTAAATAAATTCTCATAGTCTCAACACTTGCTGTCTAAGCTAGGTGAAAATATAGACATTCTAATATTTGGGTTGCACTTTTTGTCGTCTGTGGGGTTTATAAAGCTTATACAGTAATTCGGCCATGTACAAAATTTCCAAGCAACTCTAGACCCCTGAGGACCCGTAAACCAGTGTGCCATCACCATGTACATTTCTTGCCTGGTATTTTGTAGTGCATTAAGCTGCAACAATCATGATCTCGGCCTGTGTACAGAACTATTAAGGCTTACGGGATGAACTTAATTTACCTGTTTGCACCCAAAAACTTCAGTTCACAGAAACTTTAAATATAAACAGCCAATATAATACACATTACATTTTTTTATCTTGCTGCCTTAGTCTGTTTTTTTAATCATTAAAAGTCACTCATGTACGTTTGTGAACATACTTGAGTTGCTCCAGCACTATAGAATACATTTAACCATTTTGAATGTTGCAACCATAGTCAAGCAGTGACCTCCAAGGTGGTGCAATGGTAAAACACATGAAAATCAAAGCAGGTTTTGAATATATCACATTGACTCTCAGCTCTGCCTGCCGGCTCGGATGAGAGGC
This sequence comes from Hoplisoma paleatum, assembly GCA_028565875.1. Taxonomy (NCBI): domain Eukaryota; kingdom Metazoa; phylum Chordata; class Actinopteri; order Siluriformes; family Callichthyidae; genus Hoplisoma; species Hoplisoma paleatum. The sequence continues at coordinate 873,090 of JAOTRQ010000018.1, read as the reverse complement.
CACATGTAGATAATTTAACATAACATAATTATAACATAAAGCCGGTTATGGTTTTACATGACTTGATTGTGATGGAATTGATAATTGTTGCACAGAGATGAATAAAGAGTGCTTTATTAATGCATGTCTCTCTGTACATTACACAAAGTGCTGGTAAAAAAAAATGCATACAGCCACTGCCCACATGTTGAAAGCATTGTTGTGTGCTACATTGCAAAAAAAGGAGAAAAAATCCATAAATAAAAATTACGTTCAAAAGGGACCATCATAAACATCATGATATCATAAACAAAGATAAACTATAAACGGGTTTAAAAAAGGTTCAAATATATGCTTGCACAGGTTCACAAATAAATACACTTTTTTCATTATTACGTTTTTTTTTTTATTCAGCTAAGCTTTTGCCTTGCTTATGTGAGTGTGTTTCAGTACCACAGTTTACCATCACCAACGGTGCAATTGTTTGCATGCAGAGGCCATTCTTTTTCTTTTCCCTTTTCTATTAAAGTGCAATCGCGTCGTCTCCTCTCCCCACATTTTTCGCCAAACAGCTACAAGCCTCAGCATCTGAAAATCTATACGATATTGATCTACAGCCAGTTGCCACAATTATTCCTCTGAAGGAAACACTGACAATAAATTACATGTGCACAGGCTTTTCAGCTGCCGCTCGATAAAACGACCATCTCTTTGCAAGCCAGGTGGGCTGTCACTGTACCCCTCACATGTTCACACACTCATATAATAGCCTTACATAAAGAAGGGTCTTATAATGTGTCCGTGTTTACACCCATCAAGCATAACATTATGACCACTTTCCAAATATTGTGATGGCTGCCAAAACTGCCCTGCAACTCTATTCTGACACTTTTATATCAGAACCAGACATAATCAGAGATTTGAGCTACAACGATTTGAGTTATTTTTTTCGGACCAACCTTGCATCAATAAGCCTTTGCAGAATGCGGATCACTGCCCATGTTTCCGGCTTCAAACATAAACTTTAAAGAGAATTTGTTGACTTGCTACTAATACAGTACTTCTCACCCACCAACAGGTGCTGTGATAAAAGTATAATTCACTTTACCTGTCACTGGTCATAATGTTATGCCTTTGTTTGGTGTATGTGTGTGACTATTTATCCTTAACCGAAAGGTTTGCACCACACTTGATGAACTTGATTGAACTATATCTTTAATATGCAAAATTAAGTGTCAAAAATCAATGCAGTTCATTCTTGATGAATAACATCAGACACGTAAAATTCAACTCCAGTGATTAAATCTGCAGGCAGGTATGTCTTCAGAAACGATCTTGAGCAGTTTGCTGAGAGCAACAAAGATGGAATCAATAAAACAGCTGTCAGAAGACATCACACGGAAATTGCTAACATTTCATAGAGCTGCAGAGGGATGTAAAAAGATGTCAAAGCATTTTGGCATACTATAGTTCTGAAATGGAAATAAAAGAAATGTTGACGCATGAGGACTGCCAATGTGTGAAAGACTAAGAAAAAAAAACTAAAACTGCCAAACTGTTTAAAGAATCAGCAAGAACTGAATGAGACTTGTAGGCTTCAACATAAATGTAGTGAATGACCACGTATCCAGTGTGAAGCATTTGCTTCATTCTAAACCCTCAAGGCGCTCCTGGAGTAAGATAATGAGCATAATAAACCTGATGCATTTTGGAGCCATGCGGTTTGCTACGTATTAGCAGGAAGGAAAAAGGAAAGACTAAAACTCGATGTGCAGAGGTTAAGTTGCAAGGATTTGAGATGATGAAAGAGAATGAGGGAGGACATGCAGCTGGGTAAGGTGACAGAGGAGGATGTTCAGGACAGGGCAAGATTCAGATGAATGAACTATTGTGACAAGTAACAGTGGGAACAGCTAAAGAAAAAAAGGGAAAAGTATATTTTATTTCTATAAACAGCAGTTGACTACAGATGCAAATGCTACGGATTCAACTATTAACTTTATTTATTCTCTTGATTGTGGAAAAAAGCAGTGACGCACAGCTGGTCATGAAACACCTGAGCAGCCAATTACATACGGTCTTGTGAAATTGCATTCTGATGTAATGAATAAATTAAGTTGTACATGGCCCTGAATTAACATCAACATTGTGCACTTGAGTCATAGAGGATCTTATTTAAAGTTGACAAGTTGAATTATTTAACTTCATGCGCTTTTTTCTTCTTCTTTGTCTTCCTTCAGCTGTTCCCGTTAGAGATCGCCACATCGGATCATGAGCGACATTATTGATTTGATATATTCTATTCTATGTTGTTACTCTGGAGTCATGTTTCCTGTGTCATGGTGACGCGACATCTTGCCAAGAGCTTTATGTATTATTTATTTTTCTGTATGTACTATACTGTGTTAGACAACATCACGTCCGAAAACTACAATCAAGAGAGGATCTCGGTGAAAGCAAAGCCATGAGCAAGTTTAACAGTGAATCGGTCTCTGGTTTAAATCATACTCACTGCACTAAGAGCACTGTGTCCTTGTACCGCTCGACCATATAGTGCTGATGCTAAAAAACAGCAAGAGCAGTCTTCCCATCAAACCCACCATTTTACACCTCACACTGCCATGTATTATTTCTTTACACTTCTCTTTCATTTTGCCATCCCACTCTATGTTATTAATTGTGTTTTTCTTAGAACAGGATGAAAGAGAATTACTTATATCGCTTAATTTTGTCACCGTATCACCACCCGCCTTTAAAGACTCCTGCATCAATCCAAACCCCATCGTTTTTCATGAAAATTAATCGACGAAAGTACAAAAAATTTATCAGCGTATCAATAGATTAGGGGACAATTTGAAGCAATGAAGAAATCAATTGCGGTAACTGTGAACAGGGATCTGTCCGTGTCCCCCCTCCCTAACACTCACCCACCCCCATGACGAGAGGAGCTGCGGGCGACTGCCGGGAACGACTGCTCGCAGCCGAAGAGCCATTTGTTCAACTCAGATGACCATTAATCACAATGAGTTACAAATGACCCTCCAGTTCGCAGCAGGCACACATACACATGCAGACACAGACACAAACACATGCAGTCCACACCTACAAATTCTTGCAACAACAACTAGCCAGTTGATTTTGGTAAATAATTTATAATAATATATATGTTGTCTATTAAATATTTTAAATGAGTTTTATCTATAGAAAATAAATGCCTAAAATGTATAAAGTACAGTTGTGCTAACATTGCACTTAATACAATTGTGTTTATCTTGAAGACGAGTTCATTCAGAATTAGGTACTTATCGCATATTAACTGAAATTTTTTTAACAGTTAACAGTGGTGATACATTTGTCTGTAGAACCTGAGAGTCTATTCACTTCAACGAAAATGCATGTTTTTTTTTCTTCTTCAAAACTCAATTTTGTCCCGGCCCTGGACAAATATTGCGTCTCTGGGGATGAATGGAGCAGTGGTTGGGTCTGGACGCTGAATCCTATTTTGATTGACAGCTATTTTAAGATCCACACAGCTATTTCATCACTGGAATGATTTATAATGTAATCCGACAATAAGCTTCCCATCGATGAAAAAGCCGCAGCAGCCAATCATATGTACATACACATGCTTACAGTATTATTAAATTATATTTCCATTCAACCCAGCTGTATATTGTTAAGGCTTATTGACATCACAGCTATCAGATTTTATTTTCGGATAAACATTTTCTTGTTACAAGTTTTATGCCATCTTTCATTTTTGTCTGATCAACTTAATTTTATTTATTAATTAAGCCAAGTCAGTTTGATTTGTATAGCACTTTTTCTAACAACAAAAGTGTTCTGGTGGGAGGCAGCGGAGGCCAGTGCCCCAGTAAAAACAAGCTCCAAAATACTTGAAAAGGCCACATTTTTTTTAAAATTATATTTAAAAAGGCATTGTTAAATAAATCTAGTTTAATAAAGCAATATGTTTAAAGAAGTAGGACTGGTGTTTCATTACATCTACCGATACCTTCATCTATTTTAAATCCAAAGCCAATTTGTACTCTATCCACAGTGTATGACTGTGTCCTTTCACTACATGACCTGCACATTAAACACATAGACACACTGCAGTTCATCAGAGTGACGCACTGTGTTTTATCTGAATGATGGAAAACAAAACAAATGAAAATAAAAAGCCTAATTATGGTGGTGCTGACCGGTATTGCATCACTGCTCGGATGCATTTAGAGAAGCATTTACTATAGATCGCATTAGCTTCAAGTAATCTAGCTTCAATGTACCTTTAACCCTCAGATCTACACCCCTCAAGCAATGTGTGGGGGGTATCGATCATGTGTTCAGTTAAACACATTTGTAAGGCTGTGTAAATGACCCCGGCTTCCTCCTGAACATATACATTTTTTTTATTTAGAAATTGATTATTTGTCTGTTACCAGGACTATAATTATAACATTGAATGTCCAAAACACAAATTAATAAAAGTCAAGGAAACATTACGTTTACACGGTCATAACATCCCATTTCGGAAAAGCTTTCCAAAATGTTTTGGGTTTGTTTACATGGTACATAATCTAAATAGCATCGGTGGGAATTGCACTATTCACAGATCTGCCCTGCTATCAGCAGTTGATCCAAAATGTGTTTAGAGGTTTTGAGGTCTTTCCACATCAAATCATGTTTTTATGGACACAGGAACAGGTATTCTGCTTAAAGAAAATGCATTAAATAGCACAAAGTTGTAGGTATGTATTTTTTTTAATCAATTCGGTTATTTATTGTACCTCCTCCAACACACACTTTTTTCCCATGTTCTCTGCACAGACCACACCCACATAGTCCAGTCATTCCAACCTGTGATAAAGGTATCGGCTCGATTTTAAATGATAGATTATTATTACCACTTTGTAAACGTCTTTATCCTAAAATGAGACCAGATTGGACATTTACTTTCAAAGTATGTTAATGAACCCTGTAATAAAACCCTAATTATAGCATGCAGGCGTATTGTCAATGAATGCTCATAATGAAACAAGAATTTTACTAGGCTTTACTTATGGCAAACTCAGTTTACCGCTTTGTGAAAATATTCTAGAATCTACCAAAGAACACAGCAGATTACAAAACAAAAAAATAAATCAATGTTTGTATTACGTTTAAAATAAAAATGGTCCTTGGTTATGCTAATTGTAATGTTGTGCCTAGCAAAGGAAGTGAAATACATTTAAAGATGCTTATATTAAAACAGAGGTCTGTGCATATGTTTGCAAGTGTGTAGGTGATAAAAATGTAAAAATAAGACATCACCTAAATGCCAGCCGGCGCTCACTCCTTTTCTGCAAAGACTCTACAGGACTGTCATGTCTGTATAAACAGGCATTGATTTTTCTGTCTGGCCCTGGCACCTTTACCATTTATTCTCTGCTTGTGGTCGTGCCCAAAGGGGCCAAGAAATCCTGTTACAGTTCACTCACCCCTGAGGCAAATGTGAGAATAGATTTAACCAGTAAAAGGGGCTCTGTTCACCTTATCTGGGGCAAAGACCTTGTCTCGAGCGAGCGTTAAATGAAAAGCTCCACTCTCCGATGTGCATTGTCATCATGGATCACACCGCACAGAACTCCTGGTGGCCAGTAAGGATCTCGTCCCACATATCCTCATCAACATGAACCTATCTTGTCATAACAAGGTTAAAACAAATAAGTGCACATTTCGAGGACACTAGAAACTTCATACAACATGACTTGCTTACCAGATTCATATTACCACTATGTTAACATTTCTGTCGTTCTGTGAGACCAGTTTACTTATTTAACTTGATGTTTATAAAAAAAACACTGTGATAAAGACACAATTAAAGATTGCAAACAAGTAGACAATAAAGACTCACAATCACGGACTTGTGTTAGATTAAGCTTTGTGTTTAAGGTACAGACAAGAAATCAATAGGTCACTGGTTCAAGCCCTAACACTACCAGATTATCACTGCTGGGATCTTAAGCCAGGACTTTAATCCCTGTTTACACCATATACTGTCACTGTACTGCCACATACACTTCACATAAAAAGCACCGCCTAAATGTAAAAAATAAAATAAACCAATCAATTAATAGATAAATAATTTTTTTTTTTTTAACATTGCTGTAATGCTATTGGAAAAACTAAATTCACATGAATTGCACTCACATACAAAATTCTCTCTCTGTAGCATGAGCTTCCAACATCACAAGAGGTGCTGCATTACTCGGTTGTTGCGTGAGCCCAACCACCCAATGAGACACTGCATTACTAAGCTGTAGCATAAGCTTCCATCACCTGATGAAACATTGCAAAACTCGACTGTAGTGTCAGTTTCCACCACCTGATGAAAAACTGCATTACTCAGCTGTAGCATGAGCTTCCACCACCTGATAAAAACGAACATGACTGCAGTGGGCGCTTGCATCACATGCATGCAGTCTATTATATACACAATAATGTTTATTTAATACAAAAACAAAAAAGTTTGTACATAGTCAAGACATATTATCTTTAAATAAAAGACCGAGCACATTATTCTGATTAACAATCAAATATTAGTCTGACTGTTTTTTTTTTTTTTAATGAGTTAAAAGTTTTACACATGTTTCTTGCACTCTAAAATAATAATTCTTAGAAAGGACATCAGTCACTACTGAAAATTACTTGCATCCCAGAATGCCATGTTACATTTTCTGTCCAAGATAACATTAACAATGTTGATTCCAAGAACGGAAAATTTTGTGACAAGTTCTTTAAAAAAAATGGCCAAAGATTCACTGCACTTGGGGATTTTATTATTATTATTATTATTACTACGCTATAAGTCAACTGAACAATGCACAGCACACACTTTCTCTTATTAATTATGAGCATCTCCTGGAAAATAATAAGGTAAGATTGATCATCTGCCCTCTGGGTTTCCGTCCATAAATAGAAATAGAATACTGGCAAATTGGAACACATCCAAAGCTGATCGTACCCACATAAACCTAAGGCTTACACAATAAAGTAATTTACTTGTTTAGTTTGATGTTGAAAACATAATTTCATTTGTCTGGTGCTGTACATTAAATAACACATTCATCATTCCTCTCTGTCTACTGAATCATCCGGCTCTGTTAAATAATAGCAGTGTCGGTGTTACTGATTGTGGCAATACTGTTAAAAAATTGTTATTTTATCAAATCAAAGCCAAAAGAGGTTCCCTACTAACAGAATGCCATGTTTATAATGTTGTACATCATGTTGCATCAGAGAGAAAAGCAAAGACCCACTTTGGAGATGCTGACAGTTGTTTGTCATTTTCTATAAAAAGATTGAATTAAAATAAACACAATTATTTCTTGGTATTGGCACCTAACAAGCAGTGTCATAGGATGTAACTGTTACTCATACCTACACATAAAAATACATACATACATAAATGCTTAGTATAACATTTTTAAATCGAGTTTTTTAAACAATTTATTGCAGAGCAAAAACAAAGGTTTGTTTGATTGGCTAATATCAGCTCACCATCAGAAACTTGTTTTTGTAGCCCTCTCAAAGAGACTTAAAAGTGAGCATATTTGAATTAGAAGTAGAATTAAAATATCTACAGATTTGTTAATTTTCTTGATAATTTAGTGACTGTTTAAATTTTAATGCAGTACATTAACCACCAGTCTAAAACTGCCTTGACTTTTAAATTCCATTTAACTAGGAGACAATTGTTATTATTTTAATATAACAAGTAGTCTATAATAAAAAATAATTTTACAAAGAACTGGCTAGCTTGATGCAATATTATTACAAGTTGACTGGGTATGAAGATATGTATTATGTATGGTAGATAATGAATAAACAATATAATGTAGTTGTGCAGTTAGAAACATACTCAAAGATGAGTCTCACTTAATCAGCCTTATTTTGCTTTTTGTGGAACGTTTCAAAATGTTACAAACATCCATCCACCATTATCTAGTTTTACCACCACTTAATTTGATGTAGAGTAACAGGGTCACACACACACAAACATGCAAATAAATAAAT
>JAOTRQ010000018.1:820371-840798 GCA_028565875.1 Hoplisoma paleatum | reverse complement strand
CGATTAATTGCGATTAATTAATTACAGACCCTGTAATTAACTCGATTAAAAATTTTAATCGAGTCCCACCACTAGTTCTTTTTAAAGTCAAGTCAATATATGTTTTGTTCTAATATAGTAATCTGATACATTTTAAGTTATATCGGGTAGTAAGAAAATGATGGCTTAGCTTCTGGGAGAAATGTAGCAGTGAATGTAGGGTTGCCAGGTTTCACAAATTCTTTCTGGATATTTCTGGAAAAAAAAGAACCTCAAACTGGCAACCCTGTACACAGCACGAACACAACACAGGTTCTGGAAGTGAATAAGGATATCGGTCATATTACAAAATACTCTATGAATAAATAATTCAAATTACTGATTTGATAAAATATAATGATAAATATAACCCATTATTATATAGTAATAATATATATTTAGAGATATAAATTATTAGACTAGATTAGATGTAATATTTTCTCTGTATGGGATGGTCTGTAAAAAACGACATATTGCACATCCCTAAATGTTTACATGATTTTAAAATATTAAATTATTTATAATTCTAAGCAGCAATTGTGAGATTCGTGTCAACCTAATTGTATTACGCAGAAGAGACACAGCGCCCCCTCATGTTCAAGTACATTTTGAATGAATTACTTTTTACTTTGAGGAGAATTTTAGTACTTTACTCGTGGCAGCACGGTGGCTTAGTGGTCCTGGGTTCAATTCCCGGGTACACCCGAGGCTTTCTGTGTAAAGTTAGCACGTTCTTCTCGTGTCTGTGTGGGTTTATTCCAGGCGCTCCGGTTTCCTCATACAGTCCAGAAACATGCACGTAAAGCAAATTGAAGACACAAAATTGTCCATAAATGTATTTGATATGACTTGTGTAACAAAGGACAGTTTTCCGTCATGTCACTTTTAATAGTGCAGATATTGTAATAGTATTTTTACTTTAGTACTTCCTGTCTCCTCGTGACTGGTGTGTCCATCTCTCAGTTTTCAGATGAGTTGCAGAATACGGGGTCGCCCATGTTTAAGCAGGCCACTAATAGACCACATGCTCTGGATTCCATGGACTTCGTGCCTACCAACTGTCACCTCAACCTGATGCAGGTTTCCTGCCCAAAGAGCAGCACATCAGCTGGCCGTGCATTCAGCATCCGCTTCGGACGCAAGAATTCTTTCTTCGGCCTCGATCCTGACCAAGGTTCGTGTTTATCTCAGAAATACACGATCACTGCATTTAACGTTTGGTTTGGTTTCCTGTTATGTTAAGACTGGGCAGTGTGACCATATAATCCAGTGAATGTAAAGCAATATTTAGACGTCATTATTTTCATGTGGAAGACGACTCGTTTACATAAAGAGCTTCATATAAAAATACAAACTGTCCACTAGAGGCTCCTGACTGTATATCAAAGGCTAATCGAACTGTCAGCTTCCTGGCCTGAAACAAAACTCAATGATGCGTTTTGCACCCATCTCTACAAACAGTATCGCTTCCATCCATCCATCCATCCATCATCTAGTTTTACCAGTGCGTCATCCTTTTTAGGGCCACAGTGGGACACACTCATATTGTGAATACAATAAACACCTAAATAGGTCGCCAGTCTGTTGCAGGGTACACACACACACGATAGACAAACACACAAACGGGACCGTTCCAGCATCACTTAACCTGACTGCAGCTTTCGACTGTGGCAGGAAACCAGAGTACCTGGATCAAACACAGACCGATACAGGAGAACATGCAAACTTATCAGGCTTATAAGGTGACAGTACTGAGTACTAAGCCATCGTGCTGCATGTACATTATAAAAGCAGACGCTTGAAGGTTTCTAATTCTGTATTAATTATGTTTATAGGATAAAAACTATATTATGTAAGTGTTTTAGCAGAAGTTCCGTTCATCAAAAAGTGACTCTTTACCCAGCAGCCATCGAAGCGATTAGCTTGATTGGACCTCGGGCACAGTGATGCTATTAAGCACATTTTACCTCACAATGATTATTTAATGACAAACTAGTCCGTGTCCAGCCGAAACCACGAGGGCCTCGTAAATCTCCAGCTCTGCCGTCAAGACCATTTCCACAACAAATCAGAACCTTTTTAAAGCTCTTAAGCCGAAGTCACTTCCATCAGCCTTCCATTAGCATTCCATTAGATGGTGCGGAGTATCTTCTTGAGACTTCAGCTTCACTTCTCTGGAAGGAGCCGAACATTTACTGCACCTAAACGAAAAGCATTCGTCATGTTTTGACTGTCCGCTTGGCCTTTGACATAAAAGCTTGATCAGGCTTTTTACACCCCGATGATTTAGACATCAATGCACTTGAATTGGATCACGTTTATCCAACGCTTCATTTTTCTGTCAAGTTTTTATTCCATTATCTTCCTCCCTGATGAAAGCTGTGCTCCATCAGCGCTGAATGAGTTCCAGACCCTTGATTTTTTTTATTTTAGTACCTTGCTAAAAGTGCACCGACCATGTTGTCTTAACCCGGAGCTTTAGTCCGTTTCTTTCGAGTGCTCCTCATCACATGTGCTCGGCAGTTGTGAGACGCTCGGAGTTGTTTTGAATGCGTTTGAAGATGGAGCTCACAGAGCAGCTTGACTATAAAGCAGCTGTGTCACTGCATTATGTGCTTTCTTCCAGGCTTTGTGATGTCGAGTTTTTTTTTCTTCTATCGGAACAAATCAAAGGGTTCAAAAAGATTCAGCAGAGCTTTAAGTCCGTACAGACTGTACTTGGGCTGGAACTGTGTAACTGTGAACATAAAGCAGATGCAACTGTGAACTCACCAAATTCATATTTACTTACATTTACGGCTTCAGTATTTAGCAGACGCCTGTATCCAAAGTGACTTACGATTACCACCAAGTGGCCACTGTTGAGCCCGGGAGCAAAATCAAAATAGTGTTCAAAATTTTTGAGCAATTGAGGATTAAATTTAGAAATATTTCACATTTTATTGCACTTGCTCAGTTTGGTGTGTTGTAATTCTATTGGTACTGTGGTTTCCCATTCATCTGTTCTCCTGTAACTCCTCCCGTCTTCCCCGGGAGAGGGCGTGAGGGGCGAAGAAGTTTTTAGGTCCCTCAGTCCTGCATTTGGGATTTGGGAACGATGATGGTGATGACAGTGTGCATCATCCTTAATGGCCAGTAATTTATACATAGTCTTCCTCTCTGCTGCCATCACCGTAGAGTCCAACTGTGGTGTAGCACCAAGCTTAGATAAAAAAGGAGGGCTTGTATATAAATGGTTCCATTTCGATAGTTCATGAGTATAGGTTCGGTTTATTCTGTGAACGAGCCGATGCTCAGTAATTATTGGCTCATATAAAGCATGTGTGCACCAATGGACATTCCTTATTCCATTAAGACCCTCAAATCAGTGATGATCCAAACATTGTGACTTCTTTAGGATCTTAAATTGCACATGATCGTTCTACCTTTCCAACATTTGACCCCTCTCGTATGCCGTCCTCTCGCTTTCCAGCCAATCTGAACCCCATGTCACACACGGTTCACTGCGTGACCAGTATGGCTGCACCCTCCTGGAGCTGCATGGGCCTGGATGAGGAGAACGGAGAAGAAGTACAGGGGAACGCAGAGGTTTACAGGAGGCGCACACGAGGAGAAGGAGGCCTCAGTTTCCTCCTTAAGCAAGAGGACACAGAGAACCAAGACAACTACATTTGTCTCTATAACCGGCTGGACGTCGCCGTCCGGGAAATGAAGCTCTACGTGGGTCAGATCGACGTGTAAGTAACAGATAATGGTTTCACATCTTCATTGATGTTTTGAAGTGGCAAATTTTAACCTCATGATGATTTTGAACCTCTAGAGTTGAAGGTAAGCAAACAAAGTAGCTTTGGAACGTTTGGGTGTGTTTCCGACTTGCCGTATAACTAATTTTAATGATGCTAAAGTCATAACATAGCGAGTGGGGTCGAGGGTGGGTGGCGATCAGGGTGGAACAGTGGAAAGTTTAACTGTGGCTGATTTATTTCTCCCCAAAACAAACCTGCTAAACACCTTATTAAATTCTCTCTGTTTCCTGCAGGCTTCTGTCCTCCATTACCGGCCCCATCCAGCCTCAGAGCTCGGAACCTCCTTCAGACGACACCGCACAGTCCACTTCTCCTGGCCACGAAGAGGCAATTCAGAGCAAGAGGGTGTGCTTCAAAGTCAACGAGGAGGACCAGGAGGATTCAGGACACGACACCATGAGTTACAGAGACTCCTACAGGTATGAGAGTGACACGAATCATTTAGGGTTCGATGTAGTTTTTTATTTCTCTGGAATATTGCAATTAAAATCCTGTACTTATTTCTGAGGTAGGCACAGACGATTTAGTCACAATTTAGTCGAAATTGGCAACCTAATGAATAGCATCAGCGCCATCTACTGTTTACTTTGAATTTAGATTGGTTAAAGAGGAATACTGAAATGTATTCAGCCTGATGAATCGATTCGTGGTGAATCGTTACAACCGATATGGTTGGTATGGTATGTTTATAGTCGGGAAAGGGGGGGGGGGAATTTGTTCTGACAATCAGGATGATGACCCCACCCACATAGACCGCTCCTCTTCCTTAGCATTAAGGCACTACCAACGATACTCTAGATGGCAATCGAGGTGTGGAGTTTAGATTCTCGGTGCTGGTGTGCTTGCGTAATATCTCATTGCTCCACCCGGGCGTAAGATGAATGTGAAGTTGTTTACCACACATGTTTTACAGATGTTTAGCCTCGATTTGGTTAGGTGTTTGGTGGATTTTGGTGTTTTCTGAAATCATTTCACACTGCTAACACAAAGCCAGATGTTTCTATAATTCCATCTGCATTACTGCACCTGCTGCCGGACAGATGTTTCCCAGACCAGATGTCGCTCCATATAGTTTCTCATGTGGACACGCTTCACGGCTATACTGTACAGTTACGAACCCTGGCCACTCCCGCTCCTGCGTCTAGCCTCCCGTCGGGTGTGGGTAATCGTAGAGATGTGAGTGGGGCCGGTCTGACTGACCACTGACCTCACGTCTGTCGCGTGTGCACCCGCTTCCATTACACAGCCGCCCGCCGGTCGAACACGATAGCTTGCGAGTGGGTGATCTCATACATTACAGCGCCACTCGCGCTTCTCAGAACTCGGCCTGTTGGCACCATCGGTGGAAACAATATTCGCTTTTATTTCCCTGATTGCATGTGGGAATGTAATCGGAGGAGATCTGCTCGGTTTTTATGCTGTTACTTGTGTTTTCATGCAGTATTAAAGCATGTCAACTTTAATTAAGGTTAATAGATTAAGGTAATTTTTGACACCTTGTTTCCCAGTCACTTAAGGTCCCACAAGCAAGAATGAATAATCTGGTGTTAATAATTTAGCATGGAACCACATAATTTAGTCGTAATCCATAACAATCCACAATACTGAGTTCATTAATCAACATGAACGACAAATTCTGACAATTTATTTTCTTTATTAATTCTCTTTACAAAAAAATATAAATCAAATAAAGAATTTATGATTGTTTAATTTATCTAAACAATGAAAGGCTTTTTATTTTTGAGGTAATTGTTTTAAAAATTCTGGTTTTTGTGCTGTTTTGGGTTTTAAAAAAAAACAAGCACCAGCGCCCTCTACTGTTTAAAGTGAAAATCGATTATTTTTTGATTATTTATTGAATCACTGATTCAACTCACTACCTCAGATGAATCGATTCTTATTTAATGCCGGCGTTTTGTTATATCTATTAATAATGAATTATCATATTATGCTCAAGTGCGTTCATTTCTGGTGGTGCATATTTGTTTTCAATTTCTCTCTCTCTCTCTCTCTCTCTCTCTCTCTCTGTGTGTGTGTGGTGTAACTGGATTTCCATCCAAATGTCTCTCAAGTTTATTACACATTTTTTAAATATTGGCAGGGAAAAAATGTGAAAACGTGGCATTTGTGCTGCAGAGAAACAAGCAAAATGAAAGATTGAAACTTTATTTTGTTTTTAATAATATTATGCTTTGGTAAACTAGCATGCAACTGATTTAGAGGAATCAACTTAACCGATTCGTTTTATTGACTGACTCATATTAACCTGGTTCTTTAAATTAGAAAGACACCCACTAGCACAAACTTATATTCTTATATTCAAACTCTTCCACCTTGTTCAAGCATGAAAAGTGTTTTGTTTTGTTTTTTGCAAATTTGGGGTCTTTTTAGTATTTTGAGCTTTTCCATTTGGGTTTTTTAAATTTGCATTTCCTAAAACCAGTTTCTCTCTCTCTCTCTCTCTCTCTCTCTCTCTCTCTCTCTCTCTCTCTCTCTCTCTCTCTCTCTCTCTCTCTCTCTCTCGCTCTCTCTTGCTCTCTCTTTCTCTCATACTTACTTCACTCTATCTGACAGGCTGTTGCCTGCTCAAACCTATAATCCCCCTGGCTGGCGTAGGCCAGTGCGTGCCAAACTGTGCGCCAGGTCAGTGGCAAACATGTGCAGTGGCCCTTCCGAACCCAGGCGTGCACATTTGGCAACAAATGTCGCGTCGGAGCAAAACAGCTGTTGTCTTCGCGACGAGCCAAACCCATTCTGTCTTTTTGAATTATGGTAACGCGAAACAGTGTCACCTGAACCATCAGGGAAAAGTCGCTCCTTCTTTTTTATATTTATTTATTTTGCTCTCGCTTTTTCTCTCGTGCGCGTGAGGAGCCAATTCATGGCTACATTCCCCTATGCAATAATTTCTTTCCAGTTCCTTTCTGACAAACTCGTCAGCGACGGGACTAAAAATACCAGGTGATGAGCAGAAGCAAGAGAGGGTGAGAGAGAAAGAAAGAGAAATAGAAGAGATACAGAAGAACGGCATGATAAAACAGCGTCTCTGTCATGGCTTCCTTTGTAATCTATCTCCTCTCCTCACGCCTTCAAGCCAGCATATGTTTTCAATCGCCTCGCTATGTCCCAAGCTGCCATTCTAGTTCCCCTGTATGCGGCTCAAACCCATGCGGTTATCAATCATTACAGGCGGGACCTGTCAACTTTGGCTTGGCGCACCTCACACACACTTTAGTGTGCAGGAATAGATGCCGTTCTCTTACCATCGTTTGAATTTGTTCCACTTAATACATCCTCCCCAATGACCCTGCACTAATTAAGCAGCGACGTGTAAGAAATGCACGTTTTAATTAATGATGAGATAAATTCCGTCTCAGGGTCTGTCAGAGAATGATGACACAGTGTTGCATAGTTAAAATAGATTCAGGCAGGGAAATAAAAGCCATGGAATGAGCTTTCTCATAGTATGTTCACTCTGTGCCTTTAGATAGCAGTGGAACTAAAATGATAACATCTGGATGTCAATCAATTGTACTTCTTATTTGGTTTCTAGGTGTTTGTACACTAATTTAGACGGGTGATCAAGCACAATTCCCAGATTACCTCTACACAATCTTGTAGACCACTGGAAAGTCCGACTAACAAAACTTTTCGATGTCTAGCAACTTTTTTAGAATTATTCCATCACTGGGCCAACATACCTACAATCACCTACAGTCCACCATCCAGCTCTGGTTTGCTGGTTCAGATATTTTCCACAAGTAGCAAATTATTCTGTGTTATAGACCCAAAACTCTTAAACTCAGTTCAAACAAAACCTCACCTTTTTTTCACCAGTGCTCTTCCTCTCCATAATCACAATTTATGTCTGCCCTTATTATTACTTTGTATGCTCTGTGGATTTTTTTATGTCTTTGTGTGGTCTCTTGTATTCTGTTTGAGCCCTCGGGTATGTCTATGTCAATAAAACATTATTATTATTACATTAGTCATGATCCAACAGAGCTGATCCAGCAAATAAATTACAGTCATAACCCGTTTCCAAGTACATGAAGAGGAGGACACTACGGGGGCCCAACAACCTTTCTATTTTCATCATGTAGCTGTAGTACTTGTTTGAATGTAGCTTTTGTTAAACCTTGCCAAATACCACATCACATCATGCTGATAAAGATCATGTAAGGTCACATAGTCACAGGTCACTCACACATGAGTAGTCATATCACTATAATGGTGGGACAATAATAGAGTAAGTAATACCTAGAAGTAATATTTAAACCCAGATACTGGCACTCTAAAGCAGAATATGTCATTCTTTCTTCAGACCTCTTTTTGTTAATAAAAATAAAAGAAAACATTCAGAAAACTCGAGTACATGTATACTGAGTATACATGTTTAGAGATGTGTTTAGAGAAATGAACTTGTGATTAGAAGGTTGCTGGTTTGATTCCTTAACTGATGGTAGAATCTTACACTTCTTAGTCCATTGTTCGATACATTCAGTACAACGAACGAGTGAACCATTACTATAGGGCATTTATAATGCCTGATGGGTCACCCCAGAACATTAAGACTAGGACTACAATAACCCCGAAAATATCTAAGTTAAGGGTTGCTTCCCCTTTTTGTAAAACATAATATAACATTTACATAATACATTTAATTGTAATTCCCTATACTGGTTTTGTGTAAACAGCTTGATGTGCTTTTGGTACGTATATAAAATAATGTTCTTTATACATCATAGCCCTTTTCTGTTTTTGTTTTAGCAAAATTATAGACTGTTCCTATTTTATACAGTAATTGTGCACAAGTAACCATGTAGGATTTTGTAATAAGGTTTCAAATATGTCAGTGTACCTGTCAGCAAAGTCATCTGTATCTAGCTGTATTTTTTTTAGCGGCCATCTCACTATGCATAGCTAATTTGCTGCAAAAAAAGAACACAGTGAATGGTATAAGTTTATACCCAACCCATCATATCATTCCATTTCTTTGACACTCATGTTTCATCTTAGTATTGCTAGTGAACATCTCATCAAGAATGTCAGTTCAACGTCATTTTGACATCATGCCATCAGCAAAGAAGATTCTCACATTGCAACATCTATAGTTCAGTATAACCAGGTTTTTTCAGAACATTTCAGTCACTATTGTCTTAAGACTCATAGGTCTTCCAATGTCTATCAAACCCTTTCTAATAATTGCACGTATGCAGTTTCATCACGTCTATTGATGCACTGCACTTCATTAGGTAAATCCTCTCAATAACTTAATGTAATGACAACAATGTTTGGCTATGAATTGTTATGCTACTTTTTATGTGTAAGAAACATACAGTCATGTCTGAGTTATTGGTTAAGAATCCATCAGCAGCCGTCTGATTTAAGAAACTGTACTTTAATTAAACACATTCTAAAAATGTTCTGGCAGTCAGAACCATCAGTCCTAAAAGTGTTGAGAGAGATGGACCAGCATTTAATTTGTTATGTGATCTGCAGGGAATACAACTTGAACGACTCTTTGAACCCAGAGTTTTAGTAAAGTGGATAAAGTGGCATCTGGGTTTGTGGAGTTTGTTAGAAATGTACTCCCCAGTACTCCATCATTATCCCAATATCCTAGACAGACATTTACACACACACACACACACACACACACACACACACACACACACACACGAACACACACTAGCTGGTGGATGATGAATTGAGTTCATCTCACTCTAGTGATTGCTCTAGAAGCCATGTGGTGCTTTTTGTCTCGTTACGAATGACAGATACACACAGAACCACAAATAAAGTGAATTGGTATCATAGCTTGATATCTTAACATAAACTGCAAAGGCAAAGTTATTCATACCTTGAGTTGTTTTGCATGATTAGATGAATCTGTTGTTCACTTTCTACACATCCACTGCTTGGTGGTGTATAAGTTTGTGTCCTTTAACAATTGCAGCCCAGTGAATTTTGCTGCATTTTTTTGATGTTGCTGAAATGTCTTGTAACTTGTATCTTTTGCTTTATGGTTTGTTATAAAGTTACTAATCACTGAAATTCACTATGCTTATGCAGACACAGAACACAACATAATTATCAAACCTGGTAATAAATCTAACATGAAAGAACACTTCAGCTTTTTGAATACAGCTGCAGGTATGTTCATGCAAATCACTATTTTAACCACAAATCTATTTTACAAACTATAAAAACTTCATCATTGAGGCTGAATGGGTTGTCAGTTTGAATGGGTTGTCAGGCTGAAGTTTGTCAGTTTGCATGTATAATGGTTCCAGGTGGCACATAAACCAAGATGATACTGACCAGGATGTGAAATAATACAAACTTAAGAAATCAGTGCTGAGGTTGTGCAGAAAAACATGCGAGCACACCAGAGCTGATATTTCAAAAACCAGCTCAAAAGAGCAAGCTGGAAAAGCCAGATAGGGATTTCTCATAACTAAGTGATTTATGACCTCTGCTGAATGACCATGGCATCTAGACCAAGGAGGAATGGTGTGCATCAGGCTCTCATTTATCTGCAATCATTGAACTTATCTGCTTATAATTTTTTTAAAAAAATGCATTCAGCTACTGCACGTATGTTGGATGTAGTAATGACAGTCTTGGAGGGATTGGGATGCATTTTCAAAAACTAGACCAAAAAAAAGAGAAATTGAACTCAAGTTACATTAAATATGTATTTAAATATTAAGTAAATATATAGGCTAATTAACTTTTGCTTAACAATTGTAAATTACCAAAGGACACATAAATCAATAATGTATGTATCAGCAAATACTGAAGATATGGACGCCTTTATTAGCGGTCCCAGTCAATATTCATATTCAGTGCAGCGTTTCTGCGAAGCATCAATTTTGATGACATTAACTAAGCAGAAGTGAAGCATAAACATTTTGGTTCCATGCAACAGTTTGTTTGTAGATTTGTAGGTATTTAACGTTTCATTCATGCGTGCCTGGAAAGGTTCACAGCTCCATTTCACTGCCGAGCAGCAGCTGACTGACAGACGAATGAAATTTTTGACAGGGAAAAGAGTGAGACAGACAGTCGGAGAGTTGTGTTTTTCTGTCACACTGTCGGTTTAGGAGAAAGGAACATCAGTGCAGCTTACAGAAAAAGACACGTCTTCTTTCCCTGTCAATCAAAATCTTATCGGGTGTCAATCATACTCTTCTGGCTCAGGGAGCTGGCAGTGTGCACACAGCACGTTGGCTGGATGAATGAAGGCTGCCACAGTGTGCAACTATGCAACTATGTTATCTTAAAAGCAGCATGCCTTTAACAGATGGCATGCCTTTGGCTAGGAGACAAATCTATTAAAAGTTGTCATATATGGTGCACTGTAAGCTTAGATGTTTCATCCCATATATAGTTCCTGAATTACTAAGAAAAAACGTGCAAAGTGTAGCAATAAGGCTAAACCGCTCCCATACCTATGTCCTATTTTACACAAGCATGGCATTGTGACTGATGACTAGCATATTGTTATTCGTTATTATACATAAAAAACAACGTTGTCCATTTTTATTTAATGTCTATGTCCATTTTATTCCAAGTTTTACACTATGATAGAAAAGGCATAGATCTTATTTGATATCATTGCGTTTGTGCTTTTTGTATTTCTACAACATATGCTGCCGATCATGAAGGCATCTTAATACAATAATAACTCTGTTACTGTGATTTTAATTGCTAAATTGTGATGTTTTTACTACATCAAAATCAGTTAAATCATTTGACTAACGTACTTACTTACTTACTGAACTATTAATTTTGTTATTCACTGACTGGTTGACATTTCTGTGTAACTTATTTTTTGTTGTTGAAAACCAATTTTAGTAGCAGGATGAGAGTGTAAAGTGATTCTGGATGCTTTTCTTGTAATCCTTAAACATTCTGATTTCAGACCAAACTTGTGAATATTCATGGTGGAATGAAAAGCAGTATTGATGTTTAAAGCAAACCTAAATACAAAAATGGAATTGGGGCTGTTTCATTGGGCGAAAGGCAGAAAACACACCTCGACCATCACAAAGTATTTTACTCATTACTCATTTACTTATTTTACTTTTCCTTTACTCATATACTTCTAATAAACTAGATTGCATTATTTTGACTTTTGGAAGAAACCATAGCTGTTGGGAAAAACATTCACATAATGTATCTGCTCCATTCAACTTCAAAAGACTTGCTGTAAAACAGTGTTACCGTGATGTTTCTATTGTTGTTCTTAATATTATTAGTTGTATAAGTATTTAATTGTTTTATTTTGTATTCTCCCTATTTTTCACTTAAACCTTTTCCATTCTTTGGTTTAAAAAATGGAGTAAATCAATCTGAATTCTTTATTTCTATTAGAACGTCTTAAATGAAACTAAATCTTAACATTCCTGTAACACAAAGCATTGCTGATATTTAAAGTTTACCAAAAATACTAGTTCTTTTAAATTCAAATTAGAATGACCTTATGTCATATAGTCACAAAAATAATATAGTATTATTATAAAAGTTATTTTAACTAGCTAACATGATTACGCATAATTACTAACTACTGATGTTGTAGAAGCTTTATTGAACAAGCTTAGTTGGTAATATACTGGGTTAGAGGTTAGAAGGTTGCTGGGTCAAGCCCCACTACTCCCAAATTGTCACTGTTGGGCCATTGAGCAAAGACCTTAATTGCTAAATAAAATAGTGTTCTGTTGTAAATGTAAGTCCCTTTGTATAAAGGTGTTTGCTGGAAATGCAACTGTAATTAGTCGTAAAATTATAATGTAATTGTACTTATATAATGAGCGTACACTGGGATCCAGGTATTTATAAACATTAATTTGCTCAACTTTTTATCAAAAAATATCAAAAGTCGCATGTGTATGTCATGATACGTCTTACAATCAAAATTATTTCTATGCACTGCTAGCATTTGTATGAGCACTGTTTCCTTTTGATTCTGATCATGTATTCAGGGCCTATAAACAAGTTTATAGACACAAAACAAGCACGACTACAAGGTGAGACAGGATGTCATACACTGTAAAAGGGGGAAAAGGCTCTATATAGACATAATCAAAATGCCCCTGCGTATTTGGACTAGCTGGCTGTATGATTGCATTACTGTGAATTGTGGTTTGGGTTGGAAACCACAGAAACCAGCAACCTATTGTGGCAGAATAAACAGAGTCCTGGGAGCTGCTGTGAGGAACAGCCAAACTATCGCTCTACATATTGATCGAGGTCTGTGGTAAAGAAAGTTGACGGGGAGTGAGTGAATCCTGCAAAAAAAAGGGAAAAGGCTTAAGATATTTTGTCCTGGTGGTATTAAGTAACACTTGACCAAAAAATGTGGAAAGAGCGTTTAAATCCCAGCCCGGTCATGCAGTCAATGTTGGTCCTTGATTAAGGCTTTAATTCTGTTTGTGCTCGTATTGTAACGGCGCCTTACAGTAGCTGATTGGTCTTTGTCTCAAGACCAGTCTTTGTTGGTCACTTAATCAATACTTGGACATTCTTGGTGACTAAGTCACTTCCAGTCACTTTATTTATAGATAAACATACATTTTATGCTCCTTTTATAACGTATCTTTTTCCACTTTTTCACTTTATTGTTTACATTTATTGTTTACATTTTTTTTTATCTAGAAAAACTGTAAATTCGAGTGTTGGGATGGAGTAGTTAAAAAGCATTTCACTGCCGGTTGTACTGTGTATAACGATGTATGTGACGAATAAACTTTGATTTGATCTGAAGTACTGTACATATGTATATGTACAGATGATATGTATAAGACAATGTTAAGGGTGGTTGTAGGGCTACTTGACACAGATAAATTATCCAAACCACTTGAAGTCAGTTTATTCTCTTATTTATTCGTTGATTTTTTTTATTTATCCCTGTTGTTTGATTGCTTACATAATATATAATTCAAGGCTGTGAAAATCATGTCACAGGCTATACACTGTTAATTTCTCCAATATACTAAGCAATTTCCTGGACAATTCAAAGTGTGAGGTTTTTTGTTTCTTTTGTGTAACATCTATGTGTTTCATACTCGACAAAAACGTCCATTTCTGTGAACACAGAAGATGTTTCAAAATCAAGACAGAATATTTGTTTTTAAGACTGTTGCTGGATGTTTTACATTTACAGCCAATCATTAAGGTAGGCTGTACTGTGAACTGTAGCTTTCTTTATTTCTGAAAGTTATAATTGTAATTTAATGACTGCAGTGAAATGTGGCACTTATCTGTAAAACTGTTAAATTTAAGCCCATGAAAAGAAACACATTTTCTCATGAATTTATTCGGGCCCTAATGATAGCTGATGACTATCTATTTGTACTTGTTTTGTAAACCAATGATAAAAACTCATCCATAGTTTTTTATTTGCCATGCTAGATTCTACTATAATAGCCAGATTCATTGAGTGCCACACAGAGATTTTAGTCTGACAGGTTTCACTATTCGTCCACAGGACGTTTAGAGGTCTTTTAGAATGACGGTTTGGTTCTTTAATATCTCCCTGACCAAGACAATTCTTCCTCATATTTTGAATTTAGCCAGATAAACTTCCTGAAAGGTCAAGGTTGTGTCTGTATTGGTTGTGGTTGGTTGCTCGTACCTCTTTATTTCTAACTTTTTAGACCGACACTCATAAAATTATAAATATTGATTTATATCCCAGCCTCGAGCTACATCTTGCCAGTTCATTGGACTTCATGTCATGGTTAGGCCCTCGAGCAAGGTCTTTAACCCTTGACTGCTCAAAAAAACATGAGTGCTGGTCTAATTAGGGCTAAACGCCAACGCCTGGCACACAGCCTATTCAAGCCTTGCAGATGCAGGGCTCTTCGCTGGGTCCTTGTCACTTGTTTCGTTGCTGTTGCTACCATGTTAGGGTTGTTTTTGCCTCCCAGGGCAGTTAGGCTGAAGGTGATGGTTACTGAAATGTGATGGTAACTAGCTGTTTGCACTAGATACAGTGCGCTAGTTAGTATGGTCTTCATTCTTCACACTGGCTTTTCTTTTTTAAACCAACAGCCTGGCTCTGTGTCTTAGCTCCCTGCCTCTGGGGAAGAGATTATAGATTTGTTTTGTCGCCCACTAGTGCTTGGAAGCCAGGATTGCATTTAAGCATTCTTCATTTCATGTTGTGTCTGCTTTTATTTGTTTCCATTTGTTCACAGGGACCAGCGGCAGGGTGGCACAGCTTTCAGGTAAGTGTATGTGACTCCAGTGGCTTTGGATTCTTGGCTCCTTTGAGTTGTCTAAACTCGTTGATTGATAGCTAAAACTTAATTTGCTTTTGATCTCTGCTAATAAATAATTGACTTAATCCTGCATTTTGAAATCATGTAATTATTTGTGTTTGTGTCTTGATAGCTTTGTAACAGTTCTGTTGTATTTGCCATCGTAACAGTCACTTTGGATAAAAGCATCTGCTAAATACTGAAATTATAAATTAAACTGGAGTACCCGGAGGAAACCCACACAGTCACAGGTTCTCCATATAAAAAGTTTGCTTGATCCAGGAATCGAATTTGGGACTTCTTCATGTGAGGTGACAGTGCAAACAACTAAGCCATTGTGCCAGTCAAAAATGCTCAACATTAAATTAGATTTGTTCCTGCTTGAGACCCTCATACATCCTGATTTATAGTAGTAAATACATCAACTGGCATGTTTTTAAGAAATGGGGATAAAATCTCAGAGGAAACCCACCATGATGCAGGAAAAATATCCCAGAATATATTAGACAGCAACGGTAGGCAACAGCAATACCTGCTCCTACATTATAACACTCTAAACAGAGTACCTAGCATTTCAATACTTTCAATCATTTAATTGCATTATTATTTTGTGTGTGAATTTACATCGTGACAGAATTGCCGGCTGGTTCATAAAAACTTAGTAGTAATAATTGCATACAATTCAAAACCAGTTATTTCAAAATTGCCTCTCCTAATTCAAAATCTAAACTCCCCCCCACCCCTCAACAACACAAAACATATCTATAGATGTTTGTTCTTTGCCAGGCTTTGAAATGCTTGCCGCTACTCTTTAACAATTTTGTGAAGCTGACAGAAACCATGCTGACACCTTTTTTTTGCTTCATCAAGTTTCCTCGCACAATTACATGAATTTACTTTCAATAAATTACCATCTTTGCATACATCAGTCAAATCACCAAGCTCAGGCGTTCACAAACAATATGCATTATTAATTTAATTGTCACAGTTCATTTACCGAACTCATAACCGGCTTGGACAGGCATGCCTTGATAAAGCATTTAAAAGCATCGGTACTGGCTTTGAAAGAGAAATCATCACATGGCATTCACTCATCCTACAGTAAAAGAGCTCTATAAAACAGCTACATAAACCAAAGTGTGGACTAAAGCTCAACTCATTTTTATTTGCACTTTAAAAGGAGATTAAAATGACTATTCATTAAGGTTTACTCAAACAATACAAACAATTGAATATTGATAAAGTTTAAGGTACGTGTTAGTGATTTTAATAGTGATTAAACATTTTCACATGCTCTCATAGAAAATGACAGTGTTAGTGTCAGTGTAGTGTTAAGTAACGACAATGTTTGGGAAGTATAATCTCGGTAGATGCACAATAAAGGGAACACTTTAAATTTATCTTTTGATAGATTTTGTATTAGTTTTATAACAACTTTGTATTGCATTCAAATCATCCTTTATCTATGAAGTTCAACATCTAACCATCACTAGTTGCTGCTTCTAGTTGCTGCTTTAACAGCTACTTAAACTTTCTTCCTTAAGGCTACATGGTGACTACAGGGTGTCAGAGCAAGCAGTCCCATGTTTGTTTGCTTCATGTGTTCATGTGTTTGTTTGACATGAATGATGCTGCAAGTTTATTTTGTCATAAAAACTACTGAATGTATTTAAAAATAAGGCATACGGCACTGTAGGCATAGACCGTACAGCATTTTATTGCTCATTGTGTTGCTGGAATGCTAGCAATAAATAAAAAGCTTATTGCATCATTAAAAAAGGGTTTTTTTAATTAACAAATCACATTATTTGCAAAAAAATCTTTTGACCGACCTCAGCACAAGAAAGCCACTCTTAAGAAAATTGGGATGGAATGAAGAATTTATGCCGATTGTCCTCACCGGGTCGATGATTTTATCCAGCAGGACAAAGTTTCCAAGTACTATCCTGACCCTTTACTTCCCTATACTCAGACCATTCAGTATTGTGAGCTACAATACTTATATAGACAAGGTATGCTCCTATTCCAGCAACTTAAGGATGCACTGCAGTCAGCAGACTCTAAATACCTGTGACAAGCCTCTAGAACCTTACTGAGTGACTCCCAGCCTATCTAGCTTCTTTCCATGCTTCTATTCACGAAGCATCTTTATGGATATTATGCATCATTCTTACAAAAATAGACACGTGTTGCAAAAGGTTGCAAAGATACAAAAATACAGCCATCAGAACCTGCCTTTACACACACAAACACACTCACAAATATACACAAACACTTTCACTACAAGCACCTTTTATCACTACTACAGCAAAATAAGCTCATAAATATTCAGTGTGTCCTCAGCCTACCGCGTGCCAAGCCAACAAAAAATGTTACCCACAAGTGGAGAATGTGTTTATATGTGTTTGTAAGTGTGTGTGAGAGAGAAAGAGAATATGAGCTATACTGATGAACACTGACACACTTGAACCATGAGCTATGCCAAGGCTTGAGGGGAACCCAAGGCACAACACACACCCCTGGCATCTCTTCTCATCTCTTTCACATACACACACTAACACTCAGACTTTCGCAAACACACACACACACACACACACACACACACACACACACACACACACACACACACACATTTCCGCCACTCTTTCGTCTTGTCGCCGAAAGAGCAGGCTTGCAAACATTTCTGTTAATTATGTATTACAGCTGTCCTTCATAAACTTAATTACCAGGCGCTGAAAGGCAACGGGCCTCCATTAGCATGCGTGCTCGAAAGAGACATGGCATATGCAAAAATACGATTTTAATTAGCATCCTTTGATAGGGTGCCTCACAAATCAAGCTGGCACGTGCCGAGGCTCGCATGGCCGTGGCTGGATTAACGGTGACGTGCGACACCGCCGATGCCGGTGCCTATGCCAGACAGAAAAGCATCAAATGGGTGGGACAATACCACATCCAGCCAATCCGATTTCATTTTTTTTCCATCGCCTTGGTAACTGTCATCCAGCCGTCGGGTCTTTAGCCGCAGGATTTAGAACAACATCATTCGCTTGGAGTTTTAATGATTTTATAGAGATTATTGTTATAAATGAATATCACTGGATGCCACTCAGTCTATCATTTTTGGAAAAAAACACATAAATCTAGCTAATGTGACTTGCTGCCGCAGGGCTGTGCTCATAATCTCTCAGATTAAAAAGAATGGCGGCTATTAAGCCACGTGCTAGCCTACTGCTCTTAACTAATGATCTGTTCTGCCTTGTTATATTTGAGGCTGTAGAATGTAGCAGCATTAGAATCTGCCTCGATTTTTTATGATTTTGACAATACATTTAATAAAACACAATAAAGACTGGAATTGTCGCTATTCAATTTTGTTCTCTGGTTGAAAGTGAGTTTTCATTACAATGTCAGTTCTAATGCTGGCTGGCTGAACACAGACATAAAGCTTTACGTCAACACCAGCTAGTCTGAAACGAAACCAGTTTAATCAAAGGCAGCAAACAGCCAGTGGATGAAAATGAGCCTGAGAAAAGAGAATTTATGGCTGTCTTGTATTAGAAAGCACACAGATCAGGGGTATAAATTATTAAAATGAGACGTCGCCTCACTCAATAGGAAAATGCTGTTTTAAAGTGTCCCAGTTTCTCTCAACCCTGACTGGTCAGTATGGTTTCAACTGAAGGTCAAATAAGGATAATAACGACTCACACATAAACACAATAAATACCAACTCAATTTCAAATGTGAATCCTGCCCTCAATAGGATTCATTGCAGTGGATTGTGGTTTGCATTATTGATTTGGCATAGTTTTTGCACCAGTTACCAATCTTGAAACAACCCTCTTATTTATCCAGCTACTACAGTGTATTGACGTGTACATTCTAGTGGGTAGAGTGGTGCCCAACCCCTGTGTGTAGCTTAGTGTGTATAGCTTTGGGCTATCTTTTCAAAAATCGGGTCCAGGCTCTGATACAAAATGTTGGGTCCTTGAGCAAGACCCTTAACCTTGTCTGGTCCAGGAGAGCCGCACGGTGGCTGACTTGACGTTCTAAACTTAATACCCGAACTTAAATACAACTTGGTCTATGCGAAAGAAGAATTTCGTACTGTACGGTAGGGACAAAAATTGGGAGACAGAAGGTGAAAAAAACGTCCTCATCATATTTTGGTAAAACATTTTAATGCAAAAACCGTTCTTCCAAATGTAAGAAAATGATACTGATGGCTTCTGTGGCCCTGTGATTAGAGATCTGTTTTTGTGATCGGAAGGTTGCCGGGTCACAGCTGAAGTGCCCTTGAACAAGGCACCAAACATGCGTTCACGTGTTCACTGCTACCCCCTAGTGTCTGCTCACTTTTGTGTGTAGATGTGTGTTTCATTGCACGGATAAGGTTAAATGCAAAATAATAATTCTTATGTGTGTAAAAAAAAGCTCATCAATGTAAAAAGATTAAAAAGTTTTGCACATCAATGTAAAACAGTTGTTCCTTTCAAACTTCTTTGTTGCTCTTCCTAAAGCTGTATCATTTTTCTCTTTGTTCCATACAGAACAATCTATTGCATCTACACGATGGTCACAGTTGTTCAACCATTCAGCAAACACTGACTTTTTTGAAGGCATAGAGATTTGGAGAATATATCCATCCATTAGAATTAAAATCACATTTTGCATTCTTCTTTATATGTAGTCCAATTTTTTAAAAATTCCCATAGAATGAGATGCATGGCCTCAAAGAGACCCAAACAAAGACTATTACTGTAAAGTACTGTAAGACCTTATTCACACATTTCCCAATTGGTACAAGTAATAAACATTAAATGTGTCCATCCTGAAAATATTCTAAATCTTTCCAAGCACATTAAACAAACAGCCCCACTGTGATAACGCACCGTGGGAACCCAAAATTACACCCCTGCCAAGCGTGAACACAAATTTCTAAATGGAGGCTCTAAGAGTCAGCTTTAATATACTGTCCAATCCCACTATTGGGACTGTGCAGCCCAGAGGATACAGAGAATACCAGAAAGTGTGGTAGTGCTCAAGTGTTTCACCCTTTCCCCATGAGCGTCCCCGCGGTGGCCATTTTGTATGCTAGACTGGGCAGGAGAGTGAGTCGGGCCAGCAAGACCAGCCATGGAGAGGCCCTCGCCTCATCTGCCAGCTCTAATGATGGCATCCACCTGCTGTTTTACTGCCCCAGCTGGAAGAGAAAAAAGACCATCCTTCAGCTCTATCAGCACATCCTCAGTCGCTCCGTCACACACACACACACACACACACACACACACACACACACACACACACACACACACACACACACACACACA